>QXTE01000303.1:124858-491075 GCA_003942145.1 Platysternon megacephalum
TTTTTTGTTAATCACTGCACCCCCCTGATGTTATTGTACCCTCCCCTCCCCTAGTGCAGCTAGAGGAACCGGTTTTCCCTTTACCGTCGGTGACTGACCCCTCCCCCCCCCCGAGTTCTTGATAGCCCCCCTATCTGGCCCCCTCCATTTTGGCGCCCTCCTCCCCTGCCTGCAGCCTAGCAGGGAGGAGTGGTTGACCTGCTTTTCCCACACAAAAAACAAAACAAAACAGCAGGTAGAATGATGCCTGACTTGTTGCTTCCAGCTAGCCACCTACTGTCCGCACAACACCCCAGGAGAAGGAGAAATAGCTAAGGTCCTTGGTGCCCTCAGGTCGTGTTATTCTGTGATGGGGAGAAGGGGATTGGGTTGACAGCATCTAGAAGTCACACTGGATGTTTTTAGTGGGGGAGCATAAGTGGATCTGGGCCCGGTATGCCCTATTCCGTTCTTCCTTCCAACAATCTGTTCTAGGCACAAAAACATACTATTGATGGTTTTGTTAACCTGCTTTTACAGGGCTGAATGTTTGAGGTGCATCCTGACATTCCAGTGAAGAATCCATTTAGGGCCCATTTTTGTGGGCCAGGACAGTGGAATGAACTCCCCCATGAACTAAAGACCATCACAAACCTCACCACCTTCCACACCAAGTGCAAGATGCACTTCTCTGAGCTTGTCTTCTCCAACATAAACACAGACCAACATATATACTTAAGGAAAAAACAACCCCCCCTGCCAAAACAAGCCATGCCACGGCACGTGCTTCTCTGCTTGGGGAGAGGATGAGAGAACAAACAAGTGACTGATGTTAGTCACGTTGCTTAATACATGACTAGAAAGTACTCTGATACTATGCAGTGTAAAAACCTGTCTCAGAACAGACTCTTATCTTTGCACCTGTGGCTGGATCCTCAGCTGTGGTAAACTGGTGTAGCTCCAGTTTTGACAGGCCCTGGGCGGGCACATAGGAGCTGCATACATTATCTATGGAGCATGGGGATATACAGCTTTCAGCTGCAGGGGTCACGTCAGCATGCAAAGCTGAAGAAGAGCAGTGGAAATCAGGACCCAACCCATTAATTCAGGACAGTCAACAATCCCACGGCACACTGCTCACCTGGCTAAGTCAATCATGGATTCAGAGACTTTGTGGCCTGACGCAGCACTGCATTCATAAAACAAGAGCTCACACTCCTGGAAGACACAAGAAGGCACACACAAATGCACTTCCCTTCCAGAACTGTTTGGTAGGTTCAAGCCATAGATTGCATAGATTTAAAACAGGTCGAGCGCAAGTGTTGTGATTTTTCCCAGATAATCATCAAACAACCAAAGACGGGGGAGTCGGTGCATTTGGAGCAATGGTATCATGGTTTGTATAGGATTAAAAAAAAAAGCATGAGGGACTAATTATGCGAGGAAAGGTGGCGATCTGTTGGAAATGCACAGCCCAGAGGGTCTCCTTGCTGCTGTGGCACCGAATTCATATGTGAATAAAATTGTGCATTGTAATTATTAAGTTATAGGAATGTTGAGAATGAAATCCAGCTTCCCCAGCAGCTTCAGTGCTAATCTTTAACGGCAAGGGAAAGCCTGGCATGCTATAGACATACACAGAGGCAGCATTGCCTAGTGGATTGAACACAGAGTTGGCAGCTAGAATGTTCTCTCTCTGGCTCTGCCAGTGACTTGCCGTGTGTCCTTGGGTAAGTCACTTCATCTCTCTGTCCCGGGTTCTGTAAAATGGGGAGAACGATACTTGTCCGTCTCACGGACCGTTACAAGAATCAGTGCTTGGACAAGTAAAGCATCTTTCGAAAGGGATGATTCAGTAATTGCTTTATGCTTTTATTATTTACATAGTGCTGGAGAGGTGCCTGGCATGTTACGGTGCAGATAGGCCCAGATCCTCAAAGACATGTAGGAGCCTAACTCCCACTGAAATCAAGGGAATTACGCACCTAAATACCTTTGAGGATCTGGGCCAGATTCCTTGCCTCAAAAACCTTACAGCCTGAGACCCTGATCCTGTAAGCTGTTCTGCTGGGGTTCAGTGGAGGAGGGCCAGGGAATAGCTTGCCAGATCGCGGTCTGAGTTAAAACAAGGCCAGCAGGAGGAGACAAAAACACAAGGAGCAGGAGGGCGCAAGATATGGTTCTATGATCATTTCCTGGCAATTAATGACCAGCCGATGAGTTAAGAGCTTTCTGCTTTGCCTCAGGTCCTCAATTCCCACACTAATCGTTAATGGAAGGAAATGCCTATCCTGTCAGTCATCATGGCTTAATTATAGCCTTAGTTTTGCTTTATTCTTTTAACCCCCCGACCCCCAACTAAGGATGGTGAAAGAATTTAAATGGATGGAAAACTCCAATGGATCTGTTCACATACCTTAGCCAAGCGTCCACCCTCTTCAGTAGATACTTGCCTTTCTGCGGCACAGTCTGTTTTGTTACCAAGTAGAAGGATGACAACTCCATCTCCTGCTCCTTCCTGTGAAGCAGGACAGGTGGGGTGAAATCTTGGCCCCAGTGAAGTCAGTGGAAGTTTTGCCATTGACCATAATGGGATCTGCAGTTTCTTCAAATCGTAGCCCTACCCAGCTTCTGAACACATCAGGGCAAAGCCTAGAGTAACCCCACTGGCCTGCATGGATTTGGTCCATTGGGGCTTGGGTTTACATGATAGAGCATCTCTTCCAGAAAGGCATCTGGTCTTGATTTGAAGCCATGAAGAGATGAAGAATCCGCCACTTCCCTTGGAAGTTTGTTGCAATAGTTTCAACCGACCCCAGAGTAGGTTGAAAAATTAATTTAAACATTTAATGAAAAAACTGACTTTGTTTCCATTCCTCAGGGTTCAAAGCTGATCCATTTTCTTTAAAAAAAAACTTTTTTTTTTTTTCAATTTTTTAAATAAAAAAACCACTACGGAAATCATTTTCAAAATCCTTCATTTCCCCCAAATCAAAACAAAAAAGAGTTGATAGCCATTTTGGCAATGTTTTCAGTAAACAACATCAGGAAAATATTGTGCAAAATATGGAAAAAATGAACCTTTATTGCAAAATAAATAAATGAATGATAGAATAAAGGCTATTAATTAACATAAGAATGGCCATACTGGGTCAGACCAAAGCTCCATCTATCCCAGTATCCTGTCTTAAATAGTGGCCAATGCCAGTGGCCAATTGACAAAAAAAAAAAATCTGAAAAAAATAATCTGAAAAATTTCCACCTGCTCCAGTTATAGCCAGCTCGTGGATGAGATGCAAAATCAAGGCTGTGACCTTTCATGGTTATTAAAGAACCCGTGAGACTTTTCCCTAAACAAGAATAAGGGTGTTAGTGGTATAGTTCTACAGGGAATTCTTAAAGCACCCATCTTGGCAGCCAGTGCATTGTCTCCATAAGAGATGAGGCCAATTTAGCCCTCATTTTCATGTAGGTGCCTGCAGCTGACTTCAGTGGGAACTGTGGGTGTGTGGTCAAGGGCAAAATTTGGCCCATATTGATGTAACAGTTTTGCTTAGTGGCTAGAGCTCTGGACTGAGACTCAAGAGACCTGGGTTCTATTCCAGGCTCTGGCCTGCTGGGTAACCTTTTCCCTCGCTGTGCCTCAGTTTCCTCATCTGTAAAATGGGGATAATAATACTGACTTCCTTTGTAAAGCACTTTGTGATCTGTGGATGAAAAGTGCTATATAAGAGCTTGTATTATTATGACACCAAAGAAAGACCCCGCCACTCTTCAGTTACTTGCTACTGCAAATCCCAAACCTCATGTGGCCAGATGCAGACTAATGTAAATCAGTGTAGCTCCATTGACATAATGGAGTTACACCAATTAAAACCATCTGAAGATCTGGCCGGATACAGCTGCATATGTTGAAATTCACAAATGTTTCTTCCATCCGCATTCCTAGCTTAGCATAAGACATGGGTCGAATTCATTCCTTATGTCATTCCAGTATGTTTGATGGAGATTACATCATGGGTGAATCTGTCTAGATAATGATACTGAGAGCTGATAAAATTTCATGGCATTTTTTATCAAGTACATGGGTTGTTTATGTCTTTTTCAAAAAAATAATAGTCCCAGTACCAATGCCCTTGTTCCTCTCTTGACTATTTACTTGGACCAATATATTCATCCTAAACATGATTCATAAAATATCGGTGGCCCAATTCTGCTCTGATTTCTGCCCCCAATCAGCCTGGCTGAGTATAGTTGGGTTTGATGAGGTTTAGGTCAGGGCAGAATTTGGCCCTGTCTTCTAAAATGACTATGTGTTTCTTTTTAAGAATATAGCATTTAAAGATCTCAGAGCCTCTTGCACTAATTAATTGAGCCTCACAACCCTCCCTCTCCCATTGAACAGCTTGGAAACTGAGGCACGGAAAGGTGCAGTGCCTCACTGAGAGTCAAACAGCAAGTCCGAGACCAAGCTGGGAATAGAATCTAGGGGTCCTCGTTTCCAGTCCCCCACTCAACAGCTACACTGTCTAAACTGCAAAAAAAGGTGTGACTCAGGTTAACTAAACCACATTAGCTAACTCAGATTAAAATAGCAATGAAGACATGACAACTCAGCTTTAATTTGGGTTAGCAGCATGAATTCAAGCCCAGAGTTCAAAGTCGAGTTGCCATGGCTTCACTGCCAGTCTAACCCAAGTTAAGAACACTCCTTTTTTGCAGTAGAGACGTACCTTAAAGCTCACCGCCTCTCCTAGTTGAACAGACAGACATGTTTCCTGGTTATGACTCATAGAGATATTTAAATAGTTCCTTAGGCTATGGCATTATGTCTCTGGGTATGTCTACACAGCAACTGGGAGATGTAATCCCCAGCGTGAGTAGACATGTACGCACTAGCTCTGCTCAAACCAGTGCCTAAAAACAGTGTGGCCATGGCGGCTCGGGCTGTGTACCCAAGGAGTCAGGCAAGATTGATTGTACTCTGGCGGCTAGCCCGAGCCCCTACCCATTCTGCAGCGGCCATGCTGGTATTTTTAGGTGCTAGCTCGAGCTGTGCTGGGAATTACACCTCCCACCTGCTGTGTAGACACATGTATGAGACAGAGCATCCAATGACCCTGCCATTGGACTCCCTCTGACACCAGCTGTATCATCCAGGGTAGCCATCCCAGAAGAACCTAACTTGAACTTAGTGCATTTAAAACCAGGAAGGAGGGAGAGTTATCACCCAGCCAAATTCAGATTCCAATCTCACTGGGGTTAATCTGGAGCAGTGGTTCCCAAACTGGGGTTCGTGAACCCCTGGGAGTTCACAAAATGTTACAGGGGGTTCTCGGGAAAAAAATCCCTAATGGCAGACAGAGCTGCCCTAGGGATCCCAGGCAGCACGGGGCCAGCAGCCCAGAGCCCCTGGACTTCCAAGAGAGAAGCAGATCAAAGCAAGCATATCTATCACACTGAGGAGATTTAAACTTCAAGACTCCTTATACGAAATGGAAAGGGAGGTGGATATTTTTTGCTGTTTTTAAAATTAAATAGGCAGCTAGTATTTTTTTTTTAATTATTATGAAGTACAAGTTTAAGCTTTGTTGTAACTTGTGTTATTTGCCTGGACTGCTCAAGACCTGAATGCTTGTGTAGGAGGAACTCTTTGAGTTGGCTTCTTAAATACCTTTATGCTGTTTCACATCTGATACTCCTTGATGAAAATAGGAGCCTTGTCTTATAACAGCCTTATTCAAAGTGATACAAGCCACGAAAGTGAGATCTTGGAGGAGTTTTCATAATGTAATAAAAATACTGTAATGATAAATAATAATTAATAATAAATAGTGTGTAATAACCATGTCATAATTTTTTTTATATATTTCCAAGATCACGGCTTTTTATAATTTATACTCAGGTAAAGGAGAAAATCCCTGGAAATATTCATTTTTAGGGAGGGGTTCGCGAGACTTGACATTTTAGTGAAAAGGGTTCATGGGTTGTTACAGTTTGGGAACCACTGATCTGGAGTAACTCAGTTGAAGAGAACAGCATCACTGAGTTTACACTGCTGTCACAGAGAGCAGAATATGGTCCATAACACCCACCCTCATGAAAGGAAGGAAAAGCCAGAGTGAAGAAACATGTAGACTCTTTGGGCCAGATTCTCTGATGGTGTAAATTGGTGTCGCTTCAATGAAGCTATCCTGATTTAAACCAGCTAAGGATCTGGCCCTGTGCCCATCATGATTCCGTCACAGCGTTCACATGGGCCGGATGGTTTTGTAGCTAAAGCAGAGACATGAGTTCTAGCCCCAGTGCTCCACTGACTCACTGTGCAGCATCGGGCATATTACCTTACCTCTCTGTGCCTCAGTTTCTCAGCTGTAAAATGGGGATAATAATACTCGCCTACCTCTCAGGGGAGAAATGAGTCTCAGTTCATTAATGTTTGTGAAGTACTTGGAAATCCTCAGATAGAAAGAACTAATAAAGCATAAAGAATTATAGGGTGGAAGCCTGGTCCCATTGAAGTCACTGGGAGTCTTGGCATTACCTTCAATGCAGCCAGCATTTCACCCATTATACCTACCTGGATACAACTCAGCCAGTACCGCACGTCCGCGAAGGAGTATTCTGAAGTGACATCATACATCAACACCACTCCATCAGCTTTTCGGTAGAACTGCTTGGTGACGCTATGGTACCTATCAGAAAGCACTTTTGCTTTTTATACTCTTTTTGCATCATTTTTAACAGCAATCCAGAGGTTTAAAAAAAAACCACAAGTACATACAAAGTGTGTTTCAGGTAGGGGTTGTGCAAAACCCTGGTAACAAAACTGAAAATGCAAATGTGCAAAAATATGCAAATATTCCCTGCTGCAAGGGTGTGAAGCAAAGACACCATTTTGCAAAGTTTGACAGATAAGTGAAACTGGAAGAGAATATGGGAAGGGGCGGGGGTTTGCAAAGCTTCAGCAGAAATAAATTTCAAAATTTATTACAGTTTTGCAGAGCCTTAACTGTGTGTGCATGTGTTTATAGATAGATAACAGGTAATTATAGTTATGTGTGTATGTGTATATGTGTACACACAGAGTAAATACACACACTTCATATTATGTGTATATGTTTACAAATACATATACCCACAAAGTAGATATACACGCACACACATATGCATATGTAGTAAATACACACACATATTTGTGAATTTAGGGTCAAATCCTGGCCTCTCTGAAATCGGCAGGAGTTTGCTTTGAGTTGAGTGGTACCAAGGTTTGGCCTTCAGCACTTATGAGAGGGGCCCTATTGACAGCCCTGGGGACTAAAGGTCTCCCTAAATTCAGTGCTGCCCCAATGAGCTTGGATGTTTATTCTTCATCTCGACTTTATCCTTTCAAACATCTTGTGTGACTGTGAGCATATATTTATGTGGATTTCCTTATCCAAAGACATGTATTTCCCTGTACACATTCTTTTTTGTATAGACAGCACTGTGCCTTACCTCTCTTGACCAGCCGTGTCCCATAGGCGTAGAGCAAAGCACTTGTTGTCCACAAAAAGGTTTTTGACCCGATAATCCATTCCTAGGACATACAGCACATTTGTAATGCGGTAGAATTCAGCCATGAGATATGGACATGGGACAGGAGTGATAGGGTGATATTCTATGGCCAGCCTAGATGATCACAATAGTCTCTTCTCAGTTTAAAATCCCAGAATAGTGGCTGGGTTTTAAAAAGGTCTGGTTAGTTTTATGATCATAGAATCATAGAATCATAGAACTTAAGATCAGAAGGGACCATTATGATCATCTAGTCTGACCTCCTGCATGATGCAGGCCACAAAAGCTGACCCACCCACTCCTGAAATAATCCTCCAGCAAGCGACCCCTGCCCCATGCTGCGGAGGAAGGTGAAAAACCTCCAGGGCCACTGCCAATCTACCCTGGAGGAAAATTCCTTCCCGACCCCAAATATGGCGATCAGCTGAACCCCGAGCATGCGGGCAAGACTCTCCAGCCAGACACTCAGGAAAAAGACTTTCAATATCCCAACATTGACCCTTGGTACTAATTACCAGTGGTGGCACGTTATTGACCTATTGACTAAATCACGTTATCCTATCAAACCATTCCCTCCATAANGTAAACATGGGAGACCAGAGCTGCACACAGTACTCCAAATGAGGTCTCACCAACACCTTGTATAACGGGACTAGCACCTCCTTATCTCTACTAGAAATACCTCGCCTAATGCATCCCAAGACCGCATTAGCTTTTTTAACGGTCACATCACATTGCCGACTCATAGTCATCCTGCGATCAACCAGGACTCCGAGGTCCTTCTCCTCTTCCATTACTTCCAACTGGTGCGTCCCCAGCTTATAACTAAAATTCCTGTTAGTCATCCCTTACACTTCTCACTGTTGAATTTCATCCTATTACTAATACTCCAGTTTACAAGGTCATGACTAATAAGAGTAACAGTTGGGCAAGTGCTGCTAACCGGTGCATGGACCAGGGAGAATTTCTGCTCCATTGCCCCCCTGTACAATGGGTTGGGTGCTTTATTTAATGTTTATCGTCAATCCTGCAGTCCGGTCCGCACAGCCAGCCCCTTGCTGCTGCAGAGTCCCAGTGAGGTCAATGGGAGCCCATGCACAGATCAGACTGCGGGATTGGGGCCTGAGACTGGTAACATACCCAAGCTCAAGGTATATCTGTACAAATAAACCTTAAATATGTGGAGGTGTGTCTCTCACCTTCCTCTCAATGCATCAACGATTGGCCACTCCTGGAGGCACTGACTTAATCCATCATTGGTTTGATTTGGCAGGGCAAGTCCTATGTCCCTACAAGACTGTATTTATGCTTAATGGAAGCTGTGAGATTCTTACCTACAGTAGCAGTTAGGCTTGGATTGAAGGAATCCTCGTGTAACCGGTACAGAAATGACGTTTTGCCAACGTTTGAGTCCCCCACAAACAACACGTTATAAAGATGGTCTGGATCAGGGCAGGTCTCTGTGGTGCCTTTAGCAGCTCCGCCTGGCTGCTCTGATGTCACATTAGCTTGGTATCCTTGGCCTCCCAGTTTGGGGATTGCATCCTCGTTCGCTTTCACACTGCTCGTTTGCTTCTCCTCTTGTTGAAGAATATCCATGTCTCCTCTTGTTTCTTCTGCCCGTGTCGCTTCTGGTTTCCCAGTGCTTTGGGGCTGCGTCTTGGCCTGGAGTGTATCCCCCAGCTGGCTGGCTCTGAGAAGGGCTTCTCCTTGTTCATTTTCTACACCTTCCTTGTGCAGGGCTCCCACATGAGGGAAATAAGTTGGTGGTGTCTCCTGTTTTGGTGGCTCTCTCTGCTCAAATGTCTTCTCCTCCAGCGCTTTCATTTCTGGAGGCTTTTCCTTCAGCAGTGCCTGCTCAGAAACAGCAGGTGGCCACACATCTGCAAGGACCACATCTCTCTTCATTGATACCCACTTCTGAATTTCATCTGCCTGCTCTGTAATGCCAGGCTGTGATACACCTTGCAGGAGAACACCTCCCTCTGGCGGGTTCTGTTTGTGAATGGTGGCTTGCATTGCCGGCTCTGAAACAGCAGGGGGCTGCATCTCTGCATAAACAACCTCTTTCTTTGTGAGTTTTTGAGCCTGATTGTGCGTTGCTGGCTCAGAAGCCTGAGCCTGCTTCACCTCCTGTGCATGAGGTTCTGCTTGAGTTGGTCCCTGTTTAAGAGCCTCTCCTTGTGATATAGCCTGATTGGTGGAAAGGACTGAAAGTGCCTTAGGCAGGGTCTTAGGTTCATTGTCATTTCTTGAGAGCACCTGATGCTCTGAATCTCTGACCTGCCTGATTCTTTGCTCAGAATCCCCATCTTTTCTGGCTGGCTGTAAAGAAGCATCCCCATGCAGTAGGTCATCTGTCCCTGGTACTTGTGGTTCAGACACCTTGTTCAGAGCTGCTATTGCATCATTCAGTTCACTGAGCAAAGAGCTTTGGCCTGAAAGTTCCTGCTGGAAGAACGCCTCTCCCTTTTTCATAAACTCTGTGAAGGGGTCTTCTTCTGTGGAGATCACTCTTGTCCTCTGTCCCGAATCAGCTTCAGGAGCAAATGAAATACCGTACGGCACCCTGCAAAATAATATATAATGGCATATGCTATGTACAGGAGAGAGAAAATAAGACCATAATGGGACACGCAAACACACTACATTGCACTGAGCTCTACAGACTATACCAGTGCTGTGAAATACATCAGAGAGCAGGGATGCCGTGCTTGTATGTAATCCTTCTGCCGGGTGGAACCAGCAGCAGCCAGGGCCGGGTTCAATATCTAGGGGTTCCTTTCCATCGATCCAACACAGAACCTGCTCGAGCCCCCACCCAGTAACCTGGGAAATTTACCCATCGCCCCATGGCACCTCTGAGAGGCAATACTTCCCCACTTGCAAGCATAGAGTCTGAATGTAGAAAAGAAACTTAATAAAAGGAGGGAAGTAACTCAGTGTTAATTTGCAAAAACACAGCAAACAGGGTTCATAAACATAAACCATGAGTAAAGACCCCCCTCAAGTAGGTTGGGCAGTGTCCTTTTCGCCTCAGGTTCTTAAGTCCAGCAACCCAAAAGTCCCCTTCACATGCCCGACCCTTCTATGCACCCCTGGTTGCTGCCCCTGGTCAGTGCAGACCCAGAGTTCAGAGGTGCATCTGCAGAGTTCACCTCCCACCCTGCGTGGGGGTAAGAGGCATCTTACTCGCTCCTCATGTATGTTAATGCAGCAATAAAAACAATTGCACCTGGCTTGAGGGATTATTGTTTAGTCCCTTGTGCACTGGGTGAGATTAAAAGAAAAGTAAATGGCCCAAACAACTGATAAAGAGGCCTATCGATAAAACATGATGAGGGCTTGATGCAAAGGTAAAACAGCAGAAGGGGATGATCATGGGCATCCGATTAAAATAACTGAGCTTTGTAAAGGATAAAGGTTGGCAGAGAGGTTGCTAGGTAGGTAAGGAGGTAAATTAACAATGCCCTGTGCTGGGGGGTTAGTGGGGATAGAACCCCTTCAGCACCACCTCTCAGGCCTCTACCACTTGGGCTAAAGAGTAACCCCATTGTCCAGTGGCAGCAGTAGGCTATTACCCTCTCTGTGGACTAGCTACTGGAAGGGGGCTTTGTCCACTTAGTCAGCATCTTACATGAGTTAATGCAGAAACTACCAAAAAAAAAAACCCAAAACTAATGGACAGATCACCCTTCTGTCTCTTGGGATACAATGCACAAAATGCCCCTCCAGATTTGCTCCAAATACAAGGAACATCAGGGCAAAATGCCCCTCCAGTGCTGCTCAGCGTATGAGGTACACTGGGCAAAATGTTCCCTCACATCATGTGCTAGGTACAACGCAGTGTCCCACTGGGGTTTCAGTAGAACCTCAGCACCTGGGAGGAACACAATAGCCGCCATGGAGCAGGACTGAGGTATCACCAGGGGGGTAATCATCACTCCTTTGATCCTGCCTTATCTAAACAAATCGCCTCCATTCGTGCCACTTACGGCTGACGGGAGCTGTCTGGTGTATCATCGCTCTGCTGGGATCCAAGTCTAATATACATTTCAGAGCAGAACATTTTATCCTTGTTCAAAGTTTCCTTAAACAAACCGGGGAAAAGGGAGAGAAAAAACATCGTGAGAGAACTTAAAAGGAAAAATCGCTTTGTGCTTGTGCTGGCTACAGCCCTTTCTCTGCAGCATAAACTCTCTTATCCCCTCCCTCTGGTAGGCAGATCGTGATGAATGGACTTTCTAAAAATACTTTTACATAACACTTTTTACCCATCGATCTCCAAGTGCTTTACAGTGACCAGTATCATCATCCACATTTCACTGATGGAGAAACTGAGGCCCAGTGAGGGGAAGCAACTTGCAGCCCATCAGGGGTAGAGCTGAGAACTGAACCCAACTCTTTCCTCTCCCGGTTCAGGATCCTATCCAGTCGGCCACACCGACTCCCTTTATGGGTCTGTCTACGCTGCATCTGGGAGAGAGCCTTGTGCAAGCAGGGATGGGGCTAGCATGCTAAAAATAGCTGTGTAGACATTGCTTTGACCTTGCAACTCAGGCCCTAGAGCCTGGGATGAGGGTGCTGGGCTTGAGAGCCGGAACTGCAACGTCAGAGCAATGTACATCTCCTACATGGCCTCACCCATCCCTCGCACTGCCCAGTTTCAGAAATGCAGAAAGATTAAAACGAGATAAGGTTCCACCATGAGCACGGCCGTGCCCCAGAAGGCTTTGCTGGAGCAGTGTCTTCTGGTGGTACTGGGGCCACTGCAGCTGGTCAGCCCCTCGCATGGTGGGAGGGCAGAGTTAGTGCCAGTGTGAGAGGAGGCAGCCATGTTGAGGTGGAAGGCAAAGGCAGTGCTACACGGAAGAAGGGAGTAGCTAACTGATCCACCCCCCTAACCTGTAGCATGAAAACAGGATCAGTTTCCCCCTGCACAGATGAGATACCTGGGAAGGCGGAGGGATCTCACAGGTCGCCTCAGCCAATGGTTTGTCCCTGCAAATAGAAAGAGGCGGTGGCAAGAATTACAATGTACCGCTCCTACGCCTGAGCCTTTTCACGCCCCTGCTGTTTTTGCACTATGAGCCCTCTGCCACAGGGCGCTGCTGTCCGCATTGGCGGCAGTTCTGATCCTGTGACGGGGGAGCTGGTGTGTGCGGAGCTGGTGAGATCGGACACAGGAGGCTCACAGCGCATGGCTGAGAAGATGGTGCAGAAAGGAAGAGGGATGTATTTGAAGAGTGGCTGTTGTTATGTAGAACATATGATATGAATTCAAGTTGATGAGAGGGGACAGCCAGGTCTCCTGAGTCCCAGTCCAGGGCTTTATCCACTAGGAAACACTGCCTCCCTTGATGCTGTAGAGACCTGTCCCCTAGGATATGGACTGAGACCCACAAACTTCTTTTCTTGTGAGCCCCCAAGCAGTGTTCAGGTGGAAATGACTCTTATATGAGAGAGAAGGGGATTCAAGTTACTCCAGCACCGGGAGAACCTTCTGAGGAGAGGATGGACCTCAGCTTAGCCACAGGATAAGTAAGCAACTTTTCTCTTGGCATGTGTCCCATAGGGAACGATACCACCAATGAACAGAGGAGTACTTGCCTCCCTTCCTCGTTGTGCGGCTGAGATATCCTGCCCCTCATAGCACCCAGATGCCCTTGGGTCTCCTGGAGCTGAATGTGGATTTGCTGCAGCTGGTTCTCCAGGTCCTGGTTGTTTTCTTTCAGCCTCTGGTTCTCGCTGGTGACAGCGTGCTGCTTGGTGCTGAGACTGTGGAACTGGGTCTCGAGCTTGGAGGAGAGAAGAGGTGACAGATTCAGGCACCCATAAAGGAGCCAGCAGGAGGGTGTTAGATTTGCCAGCTGCATACGTGGAAACCTGTTAATAATGAACTGAGCAATCCCTGGGGCCAAGCTCCCCACTGGCGTAAACTGGCGCAACTCAAGGCACCTGTCTCCATTGCGAAAAATGCGCCAACTCCTGTTTCAAACAGGGCTTGAAGGCTGGGTCCCAAACTAATGACACAATGGAGAAGCAGCTCCACATTCTACCTTCTCCCAGGAGCTAGTGCTCTGCTTGGTTAGAGTTGGTGAGGCTGATTATTAAGGCCTGGGTTTTATTCACTAGTGTGGAATGTCCTAGCCTCCCGGTATTGTACCCCAACTCAGCAGGAGGGTAACGGTGCAACGGATGGGAAAATGTCCCCGGCGATTTGCACTGCAGACCTTTGCAGTGTATTCTGCATTGGTTCTGTGATTGGAATTTCCACAGGCATCCATGGACCAAATGCAAGACTGTGCAACAGAGATCTGCACTGCAAGGCCCGGTGCGTTCAGCATCACACCCGGTACCTTCTGCCCAGGCATGTCTGGTACATTTAGAAGCACAACTCTGTGTCTTTGCCCAGGCATGCCTGGAATATTCAGCATCACAGCAGGTGCCTTTTGCTTGGATGTGCTTAGCATACCCAGAAGCACAACACAGTCTACCTGGTATGGCCTTCAGCACAGCAAGTGTGTTGCATCTGGATATAGCTGGGACACTCGAGCAGCAAGCAAAGGGTTAATATGTGGTATTTTGGTACTCATATGCTTCTGTCAGAGACCAGCTCCAATAAAAGGGGCCTGAGGAACAGGACTTGATTGGCTGAGCTAACAGGCCGGGGATCCGGTTGTGACACTTGTAGCCTGGGCCAATGGAGGCGGGCATAGGAGATGCTTTCTGTGGAGTGACTCAATAGGAGCCGCTCTTTCCTCTTAGTACAGAAGCAGTGCTCAGCATGGTGCCAAGAGGAGCTGTGCTGCTGGAGGGGCATCCCATGCAGTCCTTGCCCTCTCTGCTCTGTCTGCCACCCAAAACTGCGGTGATGTGGACATTCGCCCCTCTAGGAACTCAACTGAGTCCTCCGCAGGCCACAGAACATCTCACCTCACTTTGAACCACCAGCAAGCGCTGCACTTCCCCATCCACAACGTCTAGTGCTCTCTGCACCTCCGTGGTGTGCAAGTGACTTCTTGCTTTACTCTGGAATCACAGAGGAAATGTTAATGCCAGTCTCTTTAAATGACCCGGCCACTCAAGGACAATTCCCTGATGCTACCCGGAGTAACAAATCCTCTCCACACTAGGAACTCACTACACCGAGCAATCCTGATGGCTTTGCTCATTTCAGAAGGGCTGCTGCACAGCTCTAAGGGGGGAATTTCACCCTTTACGTTCAGGGGCCACAGGCGTAGCTCAGAGGATCTGAGCCACAATCTTAAGCTGAAAATTAATTATTGTTTCTGTAACGCCGACCCACAAAGGGGCGTCAGCAGCGGGATCAAACCTGGGATCTCTGGAGCTAAATGCATGAGCTTCTGCTACATGAGCTAAAAGACACCTCTCTCTTAGCTAAGGCTGTAGCAGGCTCATCAGCTCTAGGGGGTCCAGCCACCATTAGAGGGGGACAGAGTGCCATTCCAAGCAAGCAGGGGTTACACTTCCTTAGACCCCATAGGCAGGTTGGTGGCAACACTCTGTCATGGCAAACCCCTGACAGCCTGGAGACCTGGACAGAGTGGGTCTAGTTGGCCATCTATCCACATGGCTGCAGAGGGATTTTGAACAATACTTTTAACACCAAGAATGACTAACGTGTGCGTCTGGGCGGGGGAGAGGTCAGACCACACAGCAGAAACGGGAATGGTGCATGCTTCAGAGCCAGCTCAAAGGGGGCTGAGAGACTGGTGCTGTGGAGCTGGGTCCCTGAAAACAAATCGTCGCTGAGGAGGGAAGAGGAAGGGTGCTCTTGTGATGATGGCACATGACCGAGGTGCAGGAGATCTGCGGTCTGAGCTTGGGCAAGCCACTTGATCTCCCTGGGCCTCAGTTCCCCTCCAGTAAAAAGGATGTGATGTCACTTCCTTTCTCCCACTAGTCTATTTAGACTGAAAGCTCTACAGGACCAGAACTGCTTTATTATGTGTTTGTACAGCACCTACCACAATGGGGCCCAGATCTCACCTGGGGACACTAGGCGCTGTTGGGATATAAATAATCACTGGAAGCTTTGCCGGTGTATGTACCATATTTGTTAAGGGCAAATAGGATCCATATTATGACAAGAAGAGGTGAGGGAAGAATATCCTCAACTTTATGTTCTCAATTCTCCTCCCAGAAGGAATCCATTCACTCTAGAAATCCCAAACTCACATTCCACCTCCCAAAATCCAGGAGACTCAAGAACAGTTGTAAAAATTACACACGGGGTAGGAATGTGTGAACACACAGAGAGATTTTTTTTGAGTGCCAATAAACAGAGTCTTCCCTCTTTCTTTAGTACTAACCTGAGATTGCCTGTGGGCAGCATCAGAGCAGTATATATAATCCCTAGCTCCACCCCCTAATTACTATAACCACACCCATGGGAGGGCCTCCTTTTATAAATAGGCTGCCCTGCATTTTGAATTCAGATACAGTCTCAGGTCAGAGAGTGAGAGGAAACAGGTATGTTTGCAATGAAAGGCAGCAGGGTAAAAACCAAAGGACAGGTGGAGAAGAAAAGGCAAATGTGGGGTTAGATAAAACCCATCAGAGTGGAGTGGTTGGTGAGTCTTTGCAGAGTCATTTAATTGGGCTACTATTCTGAATCTGTCCAGAACTGGCAGGTATATTCTTGGGGGAAGTTTCCCGTTAAACAGGTTGGAGGGGGTTGCAGTGGGGGACATGGAGCAGCTCGCCTGCCCTGCCAAGACCTGGCAGGGGACGACTGCCCAGGAGGGAACCATGTAGTCCTGAGCCCAGTTATTCATGGTGGTGGATGGATTTGATCCTGCTGAGCCTCTGGTTTGAGGGTTGACGTGTTTTTGAGCCCCAGCTCATCCTTGCGAATGTCCAGGAAACGTGGGTGTGGCTATTCAACCAGCGGGG
The DNA here is from genome assembly GCA_003942145.1 of Platysternon megacephalum. Lineage (NCBI taxonomy): Eukaryota > Metazoa > Chordata > Testudines > Platysternidae > Platysternon > Platysternon megacephalum. Next base: position 141,314 of record QXTE01000303.1, read on the forward strand.
AAGCAGATGACCCTCCCCTGCACCTGGCTGGCTCCTGTTTTTGTTCTTCCCTTTCTCAGGGAAGGTCTGGCTGTCCCCGACCCTCTGGTTAAACACCATGGAAAAGGCCAAATCCCAAAGCTGGCCATGTCCCAGCAGTGAATCCCCAGCTCCTCTGCAAAGTTCTTCCCAGTCCACCTGCCAAACGTGAGGCCAGAGAGGCAGTGAGAGCACTGCTCTGCTGATGGATCTGAGCCCCAGACGGGGAACACTCGAGCCCGACCCCATAGTTTGGGTTGAGAGGCCTCCCCTTAGCAGGACCCCTGAAGAGGGAATACCACCATTGTTAGGAGGGAACTATACCTCCCCCTGTCCATTGCCACGCACAGGAGCTGGTCATGACCAGGCCTGTCCAGGTTGTGAACCCACCTCATGTTGCAGGCGCTGCTNAGGTTGGAGGGGGTTGCAGTGGGGGACATGGAGCAGCTCGCCTGCCCTGCCAAGACCTGGCAGGGGACGACTGCCCAGGAGGGAACCATGTAGTCCTGAGCCCAGTTATTCATGGTGGTGGATGGATTTGATCCTGCTGAGCCTCTGGTTTGAGGGTTGACGTGTTTTTGAGCCCCAGCTCATCCTTGCGAATGTCCAGGAAACGTGGGTGTGGCTATTCAACCAGCGGGGAAGCAGATGACCCTCCCCTGCACCTGGCTGGCTCCTGTTTTTGTTCTTCCCTTTCTCAGGGAAGGTCTGGCTGTCCCCGACCCTCTGGTTAAACACCATGGAAAAGGCCAAATCCCAAAGCTGGCCATGTCCCAGCAGTGAATCCCCAGCTCCTCTGCAAAGTTCTTCCCAGTCCACCTGCCAAACGTGAGGCCAGAGAGGCAGTGAGAGCACTGCTCTGCTGATGGATCTGAGCCCCAGACGGGGAACACTCGAGCCCGACCCCATAGTTTGGGTTGAGAGGCCTCCCCTTAGCAGGACCCCTGAAGAGGGAATACCACCATTGTTAGGAGGGAACTATACCTCCCCCCGTCCATTGCCACGCACAGGAGCTGGTCATGACCAGGCCTGTCCAGGTTGTGAACCCACCTCATGTTGCAGGCGCTGCTTCTCCCGGTTTATTTGCTGCTCCATTTCCTCGTACAGCTGCTGCACCTCCCGGTTGTGATCAGTGACCCGTCTGGCACAAAGGAATGAGCAGGCAGCTTTAATATGGGTCTGTTTACACCAGGTCTAGTATTTGAATGGGAATGTAGCGCTGATGAAAGGGGACCGATAGTTAGCCCTGGAGACCTCTCTTTCCCTACAGAACCAGCGCAACCTGGGTAGCAGCTGGGCAAGCTCCTCCTCCTCCACGCTGCCCTTGTCTCAACCCGGCTTCGACCCCAACCCGGCAGGGCCACTCTCAGGAGTAAGAGGGGTGTTCAGTCCCCATTCAAGGGCCTGATCTGACACACATCTAACTCCATCGATTCCAATGGGGGTGGGTCGGGCCCTGAATCCTTTGTCTCACTACTGCAGTGAGAGGACCCACTGCAGAGGTGGTTTTGAAATGTGGAAATCTGTCCACTAAGGCCATTTCACATAGGCCACAAATGGCCCTTGGCAACATCTGATCTGGGCTGGGCTGGGAGTAGTAACATGGAGGCCAAAGGCGCCATAGCTGATTATCAACCCCTGGAGCCATCCATTCTCCCCGAGCTGCGAATGCTGAAAGCAGCTCCTCCTTCCTTTGGTTTCTCTTTCTCGCAGCCCCATTCTCCGCTCATCTCCCCTTCTGTAAGGCTGTGTCTGTGGCAGCGGATCCCCCCATGCCAGCCCCACCGTGTCACTCACTTGTTCAAGGTCAGCTCCAGCGTCATCTTTTCGCTCCGAGCTTCCTTGATCCGGTGCGTCATCGTGGCCAAGAACTCCTCCAAGTTCCCCAACAGGTGAGGCTCATCTTGACGGAGTTTCACCCACAGCCTCCAAATCTCTGACTGGCTGAGGAAAGAGAGAAAGAGACGTTGATCTCCCCTCGTTTGGAGGTCAGGCTAGATGATAGAATTGTCCATTCAGGCTTGAAGCACTAGGATGTTTCATGCTTAATAGCATTCAGATCCCATTGGGTCTTGCAAGCTAAGCAAAGTCAGAGCCTGATTTGATCTGTTGGTGATAGCTGGGAGAATCTTTGCCTTGTGGTCTAGTTGCTGGTTAGATGTGGGGAAAGATCCCCTGACAATACCTGTAATCCCATAAGAGAGAGCTACAGAATGGCACAGCTGCCATGCAGCGACTCGGGCTCCTACCCATAGCGCAGTTAGACTCAGACTGAGGCTTGGGAGCCACAAATGGATCTTTAATGTCTCCCCTGTGGCTCTTCGCAGCACATGATATTAAAACCCTGTGAGATTTAATTATTAACCAATCTAAGTAATTAACCAGCCGGGATGCTCTTACTGTGTTGTTAAGCAGTTGTAGAATACTTGGTCAGTCATTTTGCTGTGAGAATAATATATAGCTATATAAAAAAAGTAAATGAAACAATGAATTCACACGACTGTGGCTCTTTTGGGTCATATTGATCGCTAATTTGTCTCTTGAACCACTGTATCACTGCCATAGTGGTAGGTGGACAGATGGGTTGTAAAGACTGGAAAAGGTCTGTTAAAGGACTTTGCTGAAGGCTAGAGGAAAGGGTTTTAAAAGAATTTAGGGGTTGTGGATAGGGAACATGGGCAAGGGTGAGAATTTGGACTCATCAAAAATGGGATTTCTTTTCCACCAAAGTTTCCAACATAAAATGTTTGCTCATTCAAAATTTTTCCTGCCGTTTTCCAGTTTTTTGGATGAAATTGTTCGTGCTGTTGAAAAGTTGGGTGATTGCCAGCAATACAAAAATGTTTGTGTTGTTCAAAAAGGCAATTTTCATTGGACAAAATGTCTCAGTGAAAAGTTTGTCCACAGCCGTAGTGACAGTCCATCGGCAGCATGGACCTGGAATGGAATTGGGGCATAGGCGCCGACTTTCCACCCCTGCACCGCCCTCGCCCTGCCCCCATTCCACCGCTTCCCCAAAGTCCCTGCCTCCATTCCACCCCCTTCCCCCAAATCCCTGCCCTGCCCCATCTCTTCTCCACCTCCTCCCCTGAGCGCACCGTGTCCCCGCTCCTCCCCCCACCTCCTGGAAAGTCCTAAGTGCCACCAAAGAGCTGTTTGGCGGCGGGAAGCACTGGGAGCTAGGCAGAGGAGCGGGGACACAGTGCGCTCAGCGGGAGGAGGTGAGGTGAGGTGAGGTGGGGTGGAGGGTGAGGGGAGCTTGGCTGCCGGTGGGTGCAGAGGACCCACTAATTTTTCCCCGTGGGTGCTCCAGCCCCGGAGCACCCATGGAGTCGGCGCCTATGAATTGGGGTACTTTGCAGAACCTGCTAAGGGGGGGGATACATGCCCTTCCCCAAGGATTCAATCACAACACATGTAGTACACAGGCCAAGTGTGTCTCTGTCCCCCTCTGGTGCCAAGCCATGTAAGAGATTTGAGTCTGCTACTGCGTCTGAGCTAATGGAATTGGTCCTTCAGCGCAAGCACTGGGAGCTCATGAAGCTGGAGATCCCAAGTTCAACCCCTGATGATGACCCTCCCATAGAGACAAGCGGTAAGATTGTGTTTATGCTCAAGGCCTGATTCTCAGTTCCTCTGTTCCTATCTTTGGAGCAGGGATGGAGAGGGCAGGCAAAGGTGGCCTTAAGCCATTCCTGAACTCCCTAGATTCACACACATGGTAGCCTGTATGGGGAATTGAGCTTGGCCAGTGTGTTACACGTGGATTCCACCCTTCTCACAAGCTTTAACCATAATATCATGTAGCCCCATCCCAGCCCTGAACCCCCTGCTAGGTGCTAAATGAAGGTGTGGCTGGTGCACTTTTACTCTTCAAAGATATTTTCTGCTCCCAGTTGGTCCATGAACGCTCTGAAGCATTTTCTTTCCTCGCTGTCTGCTTCCTCCAGGGAGTAGTCCGTGCGGGACATGTACACCCTCCTGGAAGCTGTCTTCCTCCTCCTGTGCTGCCTTGTCGCGGTCTGCAAGCTCAGGAACTGCTCTGCCAATAGACAACCAAAACTACATCAATGGCCAGATGCAATACAACAGTGAAGCACCGAGGCCAACGTCTTCCCACATGGGTGCTCAAAGCTAGAATCTACCTTTAGATGCCTACGTAAGGTGGTTTTCAGGGGCTCTGAGCACACGCGGTTCCCTTTGGTTTCTGCATGCGCAGCACCTCTGAAAATCAGCCCTCCTGATTCAGAAGCCCAGGGTGTCATTTCAGAAAGCTGGTGGAGAAGCAAACTGTCAGACTAGGACATCAGTCTCGGCTTCCCCATGTAAAAGAAGGGAGCAGCTGAGTGAACATTCGCCAGCCTCCCAGCACAGTCACGCTTGGGTTGGATTGATTGATGGATTTAGAACAGAAGAAAATGGTGCATTATGGGAAGACATTCTGAACAGGGGCCTAGGGCAGCAGGTGGACAACGCAAGGGGGTTTGGGCCGGTGAGCCATGCTGGGCATTCGAGGCACATGGGCAATGCGAGGCAGTCCAGGCACCCGGAGCAGAAGGAGGACTGTACCTGGGGCAGCCTGTGGGCATGTCAGGCACATGGCGTGGATAATGGGCTAAGTGAGGGAAAAAGCCTGTTGCTCTTATGAAAGAGACAGCTAGTCAGTCTGAAGTGTTTGGCAAATATTCTCTGGGCACTAATAAAATCATTGCAGCAAAGCGTTGCCCTGCTGTGGTAAGTGAACTTTAAATCTTCACTAGCCTTTTAAGGCTTTGAAGAGCAGAACCGAGGGCTGCGTCTTTGCACGTGTTCTGAAATCATTGCCATAGCGTCCATCCATGCCCCTTAAACTGGGAGTAGCACCAAGCCTTCTATCATGATCACTGTTGTTTGTACCGCTGTAGTATTAACTATGATGAGTTCCCATGCCCCATCAGTGAAAGGCAGTAAAGTGGCACCTACTGAGCCCTGTGGTGAATTCCTCCGTAGTTAAATATCCATTCCTGTCGGTATCGAGACCATCAAAGACCAGCTCCAGCTCTGCTGCGCTGCATGGGAAATCCTCCTTCTTCAGTTTCTGATTAGATAGAGATGTGATTGACCTTGTGAAGGAGCTCAGGTGTAGGGACCTGTTTGCCCATTGTGAAGGCACTGAGCTTAAAGCAACAAGGTGTGATTGCGGCTTTAGAAATCTGGTCTGTTGTATTGCTTGGACCTGATTCCACTTCCTCACCTGTTTTACACCATTAATTTCAAGAGAGGCAGCTTGATCCAGTGCAGAGGGCACTGGCCTGGGTCTCAGGAGGCCTGACTTCAATTCCTGGCTCCACCACTGATATGCTGAGTCATTTCACCTCGCTGTGCCTCTGTTCCCCCCTTCTCTATTGAGACTGGAAGCTCCTTGGGCTTCCAGTCTAAATAGACACTGTAAGTGTGAAGTATCGAGACCAAAGCTGAACAATAACCAGTGGTTACATTTTGCCCTTCCCTAGCACTTCCCATCCAAGGGCCTCCCGTATTAATTAGCTCTCCTAGTGACCTGTTTTAGACCTGTTTTACAGTGGGGGAAACTGAGGCATGAAGTGAAGATGACTTGCCAAAACCGTGAGTCCATGGCAGCCCCCTGGTCTAACCACNCTTTTCACTAATGTCTGAATTTGGCCCAGTGAGGTCATTGCATAAACCTGCAATTTACCTGCATGTCGGCACGTGTGATGAAACCTTTCTGATCCTTGTCACATTCCTGGAAGAATTCCTGAACCTTTTCCATTATTTCGGGTGAGAACGGCTCCTCCTCCGGGATCGGGGATGTCTTTGCACCACCAAACACGTCTCGCAGCTGCTTTCGTCGGCTTGAGCCCAGCTTCCTGGGCCTCCTCTGCTCCTCCATGGCTCTTTCAATGTGTGGCTCAACCCTTTGAAGAGAGAAATCAGAGGGCACCGTGCTCCCCTTCATCTTCTCGAGATCTCTTAGCAACAGGCTTTTAATTAGATTAGCTCAGAGGGTCATAGAACTCTTACACTGAGAGGGGGGACAAGCCTGTTTTGCGATTGATGGGAAGAAAAGGGGAATGGACTACGTCTGAATTAGAATAGCCTAATGGGGACTGAATGGCTGAGGGTTGGCAGTGGGACAGTCTCTGATTGCCCAGTGCAGACCTGGTCCTCATCAGTATGGAGTAGAACATGTCGCCGTGTGACTGTGGTCCCTGTGTGAGAGGCTAGGTCTCAACCCAGTGGCTTCTTCACTGCAGCTGGCAAACCTAGGCCTAAGGGACTTGCTCAGTCACACAGGACATTCAAGGCAGAGCCGGGAATTAGACACAGATCTCCTGACTCCCAGGTTCAATGATTTACTCCCAAGACCATCCTACCACTCTGCCGACACAGACAGAGGACTACAAGTTCGTCTACACAGCAGGAAAGAACCCTCGGCAGCGAGTCTCAGAGCCCAGGTCAAGTGACTTGGACTTTTGGAGCGTGCACTGTGGGGCAAAATATAGCAGTGTAGATGTTCCCACTGGGGCTGGAGCCTGGGCTCTGAAACCCAGTGAAGGGAAAAGTCTCAGAGTCCGGGTTCAAGCCCAAGCCAGAATAACTACACTGCTGTTTTTAGACCGGTAGCGCAAGCCCAAGTCAGCTGACCTGGGCTCTGAAACTTGCTGCTGTGGCGTGGCTTTTTTTTTGCAGTGTAGATGTATCCAGAGGGTCCCTGATTTGGTCCCATTGCCCAAGGCCCTGCTTCAGCCTCTCTCTTCGAACACTGTGAATCTTAGGGCTTGTCTACATTTACCGGAGGATTGACTCACAGTGTTCGATGAAGACCCACTAAATCGACCACAGATTGCTCTCCCGTCAACTCCTGTACTCCACCGGATCGAGAAGAGTAAGGGGAGTCGATGGGAGAGCGTCTCCCATCGGCATTGCATAGTGTGGCCCCCGCGGTAAGTAGATCTAAGCTACGTCGACTTGAGTTACGCTATTCACGTAACTCAAATTGCGTAGCTTAAATAGACTTTTCCCTGTAGTGTAGACAAGGCCTTAGTGGTGTACAAATGTACAGCTTAGGACTGGCTAGCTTTGCTGAGGTTTGTGAACTGTTAGGTGAGTTTGGTCTGAATTCTGAGTGAAACTGGCTCTCCTGAGGGCTTCCGAATGCAACGAATGTAGCATTCCCTCTCACAGGAGTTCAAAACCCCCCAGTCAGGCCACCAAAAATCAGGAAATTGGCTTAAAAAATAATGAGATTTTAAATATATAAATTTGATAATCTTGGGAGAGGTTTAAGGCGCACTCAGGTCATGTTTCCAAGCTTGTCACGACTGCCGTCAGGAAGTGGAAACTCGGTCAAATTACAAAGGATGAATATAAACAAATAACACAAGTATGAAGGGACAAAATTAGAAAAGCCAAGGCACAAAATGAGATCAAACTAGCTAGGGACATACAGGGCCGGTGCAAGGATATTTTGTGCCCTAGGCGAAACTTCCACCTTGCGCCCCCCCCGCCGCACATCGGTTCATTGAGGGGCAAATCCCAACGAGCCTTTATAGCCCCCGGAGGCCAGCCTGCCCAGGGGCCAGCCGTGCCCAGGGGCTGCTCCCCAGACCAGGTTCCCCCCTCCCCGCCCCCTGAACTCCCTTGGAGGGTGCACAGCGCCCCCCGCGAGCCCACCCCACCCCGGTGGCCCCCGCACCGAGTCCACTCACTGGGTTTGCCAGGCTTGGGCCGCTGCAGCAGCTTGGCAGGGAGGAGCCGCCTTCCGGAGGCACCGGAGAGCCAGAGCATCCTGCTTACGGCGGCAAGCCCCAGCCATGGAAGAGCCGGGGCAGTGCAGGGGGGCAGCAGCCCTGCAAAGGCAGCGGCACGGCTAGCGGGAAGCAGCCGCACCTCCTGCCCAGCGCTCCCCCGCGGGGGCTCCTGCAGGCTGCAGCAGATGCATGCGGGCGCCGGCCCCCCATATGCCCCCCGGCTGCCTCCTCACCGTGCTCAGGCTCTGTGGCTCCCGGGAGTGTGAGCCACCACCGCCGCTGCCCCTCCCGGAGCAGGCTCAGGGCCCCGCGCCCCGGTGGCTCACATGCCCGGGAGCCGCAGAGCCGGAGCGTGGTGAGGGGGAAGGCGGGGGGCGCACGGAAGCTGGGGGGCGCATGCATCTGCTGCAGCCTGCAGGAGCCCCGGGGGGGGGGGCACGCCAGGCCCCAGCCTGGGCAGGAGGGGCAGGGGGCGCGGCTGCTCCCCGCTAGCCGTGCCACTGCCTTTGCAGGGCTGCTGCCCCCCGTGTACTGCGCCGGCTCCTCCATGGCTGGGGCTCGCCACCCCCGCAAGCCAACGCTCTGGCTCTTCGGTGCCTCCGGAAGGCGGCTCCTCCCTACCAAGCCAGGGTACTGCTTTTTTAGGGTTACCATATTTCAACAATCAAAAAAGAGGACGGGGGATAGACCCACACCTGAGTCCCGCCCCCATCCACTCCCTCCCACTTCCCGCCTCCCTCAGAACCCCCAAACCCCCGCCCTGCTCCTTGTCCCCTGACTGCCCCCTCCTGAGCCCCCCCCCCCCTAACTGCCCCCCTAGGACTCTACCCCCTCCCTGTCCCCTGGCTGCCCCAACCCTTATCCACCCCCCCGCCCCCAGACAGACCCCCGGGACTCCCACGCCCCATCCAACCGCTCCCCGCCCCCTGACAGGGCCCCCAGAACTCCCAACTCATCCACCCCTCCCCCCGCTCCCTGACAGCCCCCCCCAGAACTCCCAACTCATCCAACCCTCCCCCCGCCCCCTGACAGTCCCCCCCAAAAACCTCCCACCCCTCCCCCCGCCCCGTGACAGCCCCCCGGACCTCCCTTACCACCAGGCCGCTCCAGCTGCTGGCTCCACGTGGAGCCCAAAACAAACAGGCTGGGGAGCCCACAGCCCCTCCCCCGCAGCGTGCTGCCGACGCGCCGCTGATGCAAGGGGAGGGGGGAGCGGGGGAGGGACTCTGCCTGCTGGAGGCCAATGGGAGCGGCTCAATCAGCCCAGGCGCCCAATCAGCCGCGCCGCACTCTGTGTAAGGGGAAGGGAGGGGAGGGAGGAAAAATCCAGGATGCCCCCCAACCACTTGGCGCCCTAGGCGACTGCCTAGTTCGCCTAATGGTTGCACCGGCCCTGGGGATATAAAAGGAAACAAGAAAACATTCTACAAATACATTAGAAGCAAGAGGAAGACCAAGGACAGAGTAGGCCCGTTACTCAATGAGGGGGGAAGACAATAACAGAAAATGTGGAAATGACAGAGGTGCTTAATTACTTCTTTGTTTTGGTTTTCACCAAGAAAGTTGGTGGCGATTGGATATCTAACATAGTGAATGCCAGTGAAAATGAGGTTGGATCAGAGTCTAAAATAGGGAAAGAACAAGTCAAAAATTACTTAGACAAGTTAGATGTCTTCAAATCACCAGGGCCTGATTAAATGCATCCTAGAATACTCAAGGAGCTGACTGAGGAGATATCTGAGCCATTAGCAATTATCTTTGAAAAGTCATGGAAGACGGGAGACATTCCAGAAGACTGGAAAAGGGCAAATATACTGCCCATCTATAAAAAGGGAAACAAGGACAACCTGGGGAATTACAGACCAGTCAGCTTAATTTCTGTACCGGAAAGATAATGGAGCAAATAATTAAGCAATCAATTTGCAAACACCTAGAAGATAATAAGGTGATAAATAACAGTCAGCATGAATTTGTCAAGAACAAATCATGTCAAACCAACCTGATAACTTTATTTGACAAGGTAACAAGCCTTGGGGATAGGGGGGAGTGGTAGATGTGGTCTATCTTGACTTTAGTAAGGCTTTTGATACTGTCTCGCATCACCGTCTCATAAACAAACGGGAAATACAACCTAGATGGAGCTACTATAAAGTGGGTGCATAACTGGTTGGAAAATCGTTCTCAAAGAGTAGTTATCAGTGGTTCACAGTCATGCTGGAAGGGCATAACGAGTGGGGTCCCGCAGGGATCAGTGCCAGGTCCGGTTCTGTTCAATATCTTCATCAATGATTTAGATAGTGGTATAGAGAGTACACTTATAAAGTTTGCGGACGATACGAAGCTGGGAGGGGTTCCAAGTGCTTTGGAGGATAGGATTAAAATTCAAAATGATCTGGACAAACTGGAGAAATGGTCTGAAGTAAATAGGATGAAATTCAATATGGACAAATGCAAAGTACTCCACTTAGGAAGGAACAATCAGTTGGACACATACAAAATGGGAAATGACTGCCTAGGAAGGGGTACTGTGGAAAGGGATCTGGGGTCATAGTGGATCACAAGCTAAATATGAGTCAATGGTGTAACGCTGTTGCTAAAAAAGCAAACATCATTTTGGGATGTATTAGCAGGAGTGTTGTAAGCAAAACACAAGAAGTAATTCTTCCGCTCTACTCCACGCTGATTAGCCCTCTGCTGGAGTATTGTGTTCAGTTCTGGGCCCCACATTTCAGGAAAGATGTGGACAAATTGGAGAAAGTCCAGAGAAGAGCAAGAAAAATGATTAAAGGTCTAGAAAACATGACCCATTGAAGATTGAAAAAATTAGGTTTGTTTAGTCTGGAGAAGAGAAGACTGAGAGGGGACATGATAACAGTTTTCAAGTACATAAAAGGTTGTTACAAAGAGGAGGGAGAAAAATTGTTCTTCTTAACCTCTGAGGATACCCAAGAAGCAATGGGCTTAAATTGCAGCAAGGGCAGTTTAGGTGGGACATTGGGAAAAACTTCCTAACTGTCAGCGTGGTTAAGCACTGGAATAAATTGCCTAGGGAGGTTGCGGAATCTCCATCATTGGGGATTTTTAAGAGCAGGCTGGACAAACACCTGTCAGAGATGGTCTAGATAATACTTAGTCCTGCCTTGAGTGCAGAGTCTGGACTAGATGACCTCTCGAGGCCCCTTCCAGTTCTATGATTCTCACATAATAATCACAGAGTCCTGGAGCTGGGCAGTCAGAAAAACACCAAATATCACAAGACTTGTGATAGATTCACGAGAGTAGGCAACGCTGGGAGAGTCCACATGGAATTTTGGTGGCTTCAGCTCCCCAACCGAGTCAAAAGCTGGCAGTTTGGGCGGAGTTTTATCTTGAGTTTGTTAGGTTGATTTGAAACTGAAAGTTAAAGTAAAACCAAGAGGCTGATCTCATGGTGTCGTTATTAACTATGCTCACTGTTACCGCCCCCGAATATGTGCTAGATAAAGCAGGAAAGTTACAATGGAAGGTTCCTGCCTAAAGAGCTGACAGGTTAGCTTTAGACTGACTTAACGAGAGGGGATAGCAAAGATGAGGGTTACAGCATCATGTGGATTCTGAGGGACTGATTCTCAATTGGTCCATTCCCACCCTTGGGGAAGGGATGACAAGGATGGGGCAAAGGTGGCTTCAAATCCTGTTTGTGCTCCTTGTAAGCTTTGACCACGCAGGGGCCTTCCAAGTTTTCAGAATGGAGAAAGGTAAATAGTGGTGTCCCCCAGGGGTCTGTCCTAGGCCTATTTAACATAGTCATAAACAATCTGGAAAAAGGGGTAAACAGTAAGGTGGCAAAATTTGCAGATGCTACAAAACTACTCAAGATGGTTAAGTCCCAGGCAGACTGCAAAGAGCTACAAAAGGATCTCACAAAACTGGGTGACTGGGCAACAAAATGGCAGATGAAATTTACTGTTGATAAATGCAAAGTAACACACATTGGAAAACATAATCCTATATACAATGATGGGGTCTAAATTAGCTGTTACCACTCAAGAAAGAGATCTTGGAGTCATTGTGGATAGTTCTCTGAAATCATCCACTCAATGTGCAGCAGCAGTCAAAAAAGCGAACAGAATGGGATAGATAATAAGACAGAAAGGGATAGATAATAAGACAGAAAATATCATATTGCCTCTATATAAATCCATGGTACGCTCACACCCTGAATACTGTGTGCAGATGTGGTCACCCCATCTCAAAAAAGATATATTGGAATTGGAAAAGGTTCAGAAAAGGGCAACAAAAATGATTAGGGGTATGGAACGGCTTCTGTATGAGGAGAGATTAAGACTGGGACTTTTCAGCTTGGAAAAGAGGCGACTAAGGGGGGATATGATAGAGGTCTATAAAATCATGAGTGGTCTAGAGAAAGTAAATAAGGTTAAGCCTCTGCCCAGTTTGATGGTGCTGTTAATCTTTGCTCATTTTGTGCATATCCTTCTTCTTCTTTAATCCCTCCTACGGGCTTCACGGTTCTGAGCCATCCTGAAACAGAAGCTACTGCTCTGAAATATAGGAGAAGTTCTACAGGAGATATGGCTTCCCCCTAAATTCTGAGGGAGCATCTTTCTGGGCCCCCATCCTGCAAAGACTTACATGCTGAACTTTGAGTGTGTGCATCAGCGTTGGCAGAACTGTGGCTCTGAGTCTCCAGATCCCTCTGCTCAGAGCCCCTCTGTCTTAGGGCCTGCTGTAGCCCCTTGACCTTAATTATCTGAGCGCCTCACAATCTTTGATATACTGATCCTCACAATGTCCGTGTATGGTAGGGAAGTGCTGTTCTCTAGCTGTAAAACAGGGATAAAGATACTGACCTGCATTGTAAAGTGCTTGGAGATCTGCTGATGAAAAGCTCTAGATAAGAGCTCGATATAATAATTCTCCCCACTTTACAGATGGGGAACTGATGGTGCGTCCACACTGCAGAAAAATACCCCACAGCAGCGAGTCTCAGAGCCTGGGTCAACTGACTCGGGCTTGTGCTACGGGCTAAAAAAATAGCAGCATAGACATTCCCGCTCAGACTGGAGCCTGGGCTCTGAAACCTGGCAAGAGAGGTGGGTCTTAAAGCCCGGGATCTGGGCTGAGTGGGAATGTCTGGGCTGCTATTTTTAGCCTCATCGCACAAGCTCAACTCAGTTGAACTGAGCTCTAAGACTTGCTGGTGCAGGGTTTTTCTTGCAGTGTAGATGTACCCTGAGGCACACAGAGACTATGGTTTCAATGGGAGTTAGGCACCTAAATACCTCTGAAAATCTCAGCATAAGTGGCTTGCCCAAGGCCGCATAGGATGTGTGTGGCAGGGAAGGGAATTGAGCTCCTGAATACAAGTTAGCACCCTACCGCCAGGCTGCCCTTCCTCTCATTATACATTGCCTGAGGCTGTCCCCAGAGGCTGCTCTTCTCTGTTCGTTCTAAACAAATGATATTTGCATGGGAACTAAAGGAGTTAACCGTTTCACACTAAGAGGGGGAGGTTAGGCAGGACTGGGGAGTGATGGTGAGATAGCATGTTAACTTCAGCATGTTGTATGTTTTGTAATTGTTAGACAGAGATGCTGATAAGCATCCAGACTTCATAGGAAATGAGTTACCAGGCCAGAAGACTGTCAGTACAAACTAAAATAAAGATCGCCCAAACAGGCGCTTTTAGTCCAATTTTTACAGGCTTCCCTCTAAAAATATATCAACATAAAAGGGTTCCGAGCTGCAAACCGACACTGATATTTAAGGACTGGCCCAGTCCACAGAGTTTGGCTCCTAACTTTGGATGGTTTGTGATGTGAATCTGTCTTTTGCCAATAATGAAATGAAACAGAAGCTTCTACAGCAGATCGGGTCATGTGGCTTTAATGACACTTAGCATATAGGCATGCTGTATTGGCAACTTATCTTTACACCACCACAGTGAGGTAGATGGGAAAGGTTAGTGTTATCCCTGCTTTATAGATGGAGAAACTGAGGCACAGACTGGGGAAGAGTTTGCATTTAAAAATACCTAAGGGGTTTAGATGCCTGGGTGAAGGAGAGTGAATTAGGTGCCTAGTTCCTGTAGAAGCTTTTGAAAATCCCACCTAAATTGAGTGGGCCCAAGGTCACACATCAGGTGAGTGACAGAACCAGGATTAGAACTGGAGACCCTCCCAAACTCTTGTTTGTTTCTCCAGAGCATGCTGCCTCCTCGGCCTGGTCTTACTGAGCTGTCCTGCACCGATACCTATCCAAGGGAGAGAGGGGTGACAAGCAGAAAGGCAGGCTACCCTGACAGCAAAGAGCACTCGTGAGGCATCCTATTCAGCTAAAGAGCAGAGTGGGTTTGGGATCTCTCTGGTTGTTACCTGGGTTTTTCAAGTAGCAAGACGTACACTAACTCAGCCGCAGCAGTTAGACAACTGATTGCATTTGAGACGCTTGCATGAGCCCGTTAACATCAAGATCAAAACATTTCCACTAGGGGCCTGATTTTTGGCAATGTTTGGCACCCCTGAAAAATCCAGCCCTGATTAAATCAAATTGGGAGCCAAGTTAGACAAACTTTTTTTTTTAAGCAACATGGGAACTATTTCTTTGTGCAGAAGAGTAGATCATTTCAGGGTTTTGCAGCAGATTTGGGGCTAAATCCGCCTCAGGAATAAAAAAGCAACCAAGGTGTAAACTGCACTTACCTTCCAGCAGTGCCTCCGGGAGAGGCTTTCAGACGTTGCAAAGTGCGGGGCACCTTCTCTGAAGTGAGTTGGTTCCTTTATTTCTTGCGGTAAGTTGGCATAGTAAGTGCAGAGGAGGGGTGCTGCTTCTGCTGTTATGTTTCATCAACCTGGCTCGGGCATGATCTGACATTTTCTTTCTCTTGCTCAACTCACTTTTCCGCTGTTGGGTTAAATATAACAGTTAGAGTTCCCTGCGTTTCCTGTTCACGAAACATTGCTTTGTGACCTTAACATAAGCAGACAATATTTAAAGAGACACTGTTGATATAAAACATAGAGATAGATTCCAGATTTTCCAAAGTTCTCAGCTCCTACGGGGAACAATTGAGAATCCCCCACTTATAACAAAGGCAGCTGCTGCTGCTGAACTTCTAAAAAATCTGGCCCATAATTTGTAAGTGCTTTGGGACAGGAATGTGTCTTTTTAATATGCCTGTAAAGCGCCAAGCACACTTTTGGGTGCTATGTCAATCATTCTAATTTAAATGGCCTTTGCCTGTATTTTCAAACCCCCACGAAGTCCAGATGTTTTTGGCTCTGGGGTTTCGGTTCAGTCCCGTTCTATACTCTCTGGCTGGGAATTTCAAGGGAACACAAGGGAGGTAGGCAGCCTTTGAGTCTGGAGCGGCTAACTGCCTTAGGTTCTTTTGAATTCCTCACCTGCCATTATTAACCTGAATTTAATTTTCACCTTTTGGGCTGTTCTTTGGGACAGTGGAATTCGACCGGTCAGTGTCTCTTTTGCTTCAGTTTCCCTGATCTGGTGCAGAGAAGTTTCATGACTTAGATCAGTGGTTCTCAACACAGGGTATGCATACCCCTGAGGGTGCGCAGAGGTTTTCTAGGGGGTACATCAACTCATCTAGATATTTGCCTAGTTTTACAACAGGCTACAAGCGCTAGTGAAGTCAGTACAAACTAAGATTTCATACAATGACTTGTTTAAACTGCTCAATATACTATACGCTGAAATGTAAGTACAATATTTATATTCCAGTTGATTTATTTTATAATTATATGGTAAAAATGAGAAAGTCAGCAATTTTTCAGTACCAGTGGCTGTGACACTTTTGTATTTTTATGTCTGATTTTATAAGCAAGTAGTTAAGTGAGGTGAAACTTGGGGTACACAAGACAAATCAGCCTCCTGAAAGGGGTACAGTAGTCTGGAAAGGCTGAGAGCCACTGACTTAGATGATGTGTGTAAAGTACGTTGGAGATGAAAAGATAAGTGCTAAATATTATTTTATTCAGGGACCAGAACTGAAGTGAAATGTCCAGTACATGTTATGGCTCTTAGATCAGAGATATTCATACTGAGCACTGATTCTTGCTCTCCAAAGCTGAGCTAACTGGAACATGAGCTTTGCACTGTCCTGCCTATGGGTGCTTTATGGGGGGGCTGAGCGTAAATGTCCCTAGGATCTTTGCACATAACTGGAAACATCCAACAGATCCTATCTTCCTCCCCACTTAGGAGATCAAAGCCAAGCTCATGCACTTACCCATGAAGTGGTTTAATGTTAGAGATAGGGCGGGTACCGTGTTCTCCACCTCCCAGGGCCTACCTCCAGCTGTAGAACCTACTTGGCAAGCAGCTTTGTTGGCTAGTGCATTGTTCTTAATGATAAGTTGCAGGTAGTTCAAAATCTGAGAAGCTGTTGCAGCTATGGAACTCTTTGGGCCATTTGGGGAGAGGTCACGGAGGTGTGGGGGGTGGAATGTTACTGTGATGGCAGCACACAATGGGAGGATTGTGACGTAGTCCTGTTCCTTGCTGTCTGATTTGCAGTGTTATAAGTGCTAGAGCGTGCAGGTGCTTCCTTCACAGGATTTACAGAAGGCTGCAGGATTTGTGAGAGAATCCTATCAATTAAGTTGGGCAGGCAGCGTGGCACTTGTGGTTATCAGGAAATGGGACACCTGTATGAGAGGAGGTGAATTGTGACAACAGTCACATAATGCTTGCTGTGGCTCTTCTGCAACAGATGAGTGGTTGCCAAGCGTGCATTGTAGCTAAGTGCCTCAAGAGCATGACGAAGATCCTGCTTAAATCTGTCTCCTGCTCCACCTCGCTGAAAGTGGTCTAACCTCCATGCGGATCCTGTGTGATGGGGAAGAGCAGCTGAGGAAATGAGCCCGGCTCATTTTGAGAGGGGTTCAGATTACAGGGGTTATTTATCTACTGATCTGTTTATGTGCTCATTATCTTTTCCTGCTGACAACCTGCAGGGAAGCAGTGACAGTCACTGGAAAGGTTGGACAGATTGACGTAGGAGGAAAGATTAAAAGGGCTAAATCTGTAGAGCTTGGCTGAGGAACAGCTAAGGGATACTATGACAATGCCTTGCAAATATTTGAAGGGTGTTAACACATTAGGAGAGGGAAGAATGATTTAGCCTGGTGTACAGGGGTGTGAATTAAGAAAGGCAAAGCTCCTGGCTAATGAGGTGTCTTAATCATAGAATATCAGGGTTGGAAGGGACCTCAGGAGGTCATGTAGTCCAATCCTCTGCTCAAAGCAGGACCAATCCCCAGACAGATTTTTGCCCTAGATCCCTAAATTGCCCCCTCAAGCATTGAGCTCATAACCTTGGGTTTAGTAGGCCAATGCTCAAACCACTGAGCTATCCCTCCCCCAAGGAAGTAGTAAAGGACATTAAGGTGTAGAATTCATTCTCCCAAGGAAGTGGTAAAGCCCCATTATTCTGTAGCAGCAGGGACAGGAGCTGAGTAGGTGACAGAAATGATCTATGGGCCCAGATCCTCTGCTGGTGTAAGTCTGCACAGCTCCAGTGCCGTGAATGAGTCAGGCTGATTTATAGCAGCCAAGTTCGTGGCCCATGCTCTTCACTGGTGCTCTGATGGAAAGAAGTGGCACTGTAGAGTAAGATACCAGGGCTTGGTAGATTAGTTCTAAAGGAAGGGGAAGTGTTTTTTTCAGACTCAGTCATGCTAAGGAGCACTGAATAAGGTCTGTAAATTGTTTGTGATTGAGGGAGTCCAGTCTCAGAGCCTTCAGCGACCTCAGCCTGACTGCAGCACATGGATTTGCTAGGCAGCTAAGACCATGCTGCAAAGTGTATCTCATACTTATGTGGCCCCACACTACCTCAGCCCATGTCTACACCACAAAATTAAGTTGACCCAACTTACGTCGGTAAACAGCCACCATAGTAATGACATAATTTGTGTGTGTCTTCACGTTGCTGTGTGTGTTGGCGGTGCACATCCTCCCCCGGAGCACTTGTATTTATTGTACTGTCTTGTGTGGGGGATTGTGGGATGGCTCCTGAAATCCAGTAACAGTCAATGTAGGCAATGCAGTAACATTACATCAACATAACTGCACTGGCCTTGACTCTACACCTCTCATGGAGCTGGAGTTATCAGTGTAGGGGAGCAGTTACATCAGCAGGAGTGACATTTAAGTGTAGACACTGTGACATTCTGTACCTTGGGGGAGCACCCTGTAACTCCCACATCCCTAATTTATATAGGATTGTGATCTTGCATATAAAGCATGCCTTGTAAGGTATCAGGGGAAAGGTTATAATCTGCTGAAAGTCATTTCTCTATCCATATATGTATATAATTAATGCATATGAAGTTATGAGAATTTTGTATGGTTGTCACTAAAACATACTGTAAATTGGGGATTCAGCCAGATATTAGCTCCCCAGAGGCAACAGCAAGGAAAGTAACCAACGCCCAGGTGGACTGTCAAACAACCCATCAACAGCCGTTGTCCAGCGAGGGAGCTACAATTCAGTGACTCACCTGCATGAAGCTACACCAGAGGAATTGCTCAACCTTGCCTGGAGACTCAGCAATGCCCACCAGACATGACTGGACTTGTGTTCTACAAGCACATGGACTGAGGAGATAAAACTGAACACAGGGGACCCAGGCTTGGCCTTTCTCCTTCACCCACCTACGCTGCAAGCAACAAGGACACTCTGAAGACTCCAACTGAGGGGACTGACCCAGATTTCAAGGGTGAAATCTGTGTACTATGAACTGCAATATCCAGTGGGGTGAGAAAAACTGCTTAATCTAGATCAGGGGTCGGCAACCTTTCAGAAGTGGTGTGCCGAGTCTCCATTTATTCACTCTAATTTAAGGTTTCGCGTGCCAGTAATACATTTTAACGTTTTTAGAAGGTCTCTTTCTATAAGTCTATAATATATAACTAAACTATTGTTGTATGTAAAGTAAATAAGGTTTTTAAAATGTTTAAGAAGCTTCATTTAAAATTAAATTAAAATGCAGAGCCCCCCGAACCAGTGGCCAGGACCCGGGCAGTGTGAGTGCCACTGAAAATCAGCTCGCGTGCCGCCTTCGGCATGAGTGCCATAGGTTGCCTACCCCTGATCTAGATGTTGCCAGTCTAATAGGGTTGAGAGTTTAGACGGCATGCTTACATTTTGTTTTATTTTGGTAACTAACTCTGATTTTTTGCCTATCACTTAAAATCAATCTTTTGTAGTCAATAAATTGGTTTTACTGGTTATCTTTGAGTTTGCCTGAAGTGAATGGTAAATATGCTCAGGTTTTACAAAGGCTGGTGTATGTCCGCTTTCCACTGATGAAGTGGTGAACCAATTAATAAATTTGCACTGCTCATCTTGAGCAGTACAAGATGGTATATTCCTGAGATACCGTGCAGGGGGGGATTTGGCTGGTGCCTTTCCCTGTGTAATTCATAAGCAACTCTGGGAGCATTCATGCAATCTACCTGGGTGTTGGGTCTCCACATGTGATTGTGCTGAGTGATCACAGTGCCTGGAGAGGTTTGTTGCTCGTCACTAGCAAGGCATTGAGACAGCCCAGGCTGGAGAGAGTTCAGGGGGCACAGTGGTCCCACAGTCCCAGGCTGCACCCCAGGGATCCCATCACACATGCTTCCATAGTTAGGTCGAGGTAAGCTGCCTTGCGTTGACCTAACCCTGTAGTGCAGACCAGGCCTTAGTATCTGAGTGGCTTAATGTGTTTATCCTCAATGCCCGTGAGGCAGAGCAGTACTATTATCCCCATTGTTCAGATGGGGGCCTGGGGCCCACAGAGACCAAGTGACCTGCCTAAGTCACACCTACATAGCAAAGCCAGGAACTGAACCCAGATCTCCTGAGTCCAGGCTCGCACCTGAACCATCCTTCATGCAGATAGTGACACGGGATGCATTAATAGCATACTTGGTTCTGAAGTTACTCCCGCTCTTCAGGGCAGGCAAAGAGAAGACAGGTGACAAGCCAGCCTTATTTATACACAAAGTGTTTATTCATAATAAAGTTACATTTTTAAACTAGATTTTTTCCAATAAATGCAGCAGCATCTTATTTACAGATACAAGTATTAGTGCTGAAAGTTTGCCGGCGTTACCCTGAACGCAAAGTGCAGCAAGGAATGGGGGTGTGAAGGGATCTGTTCTGTCCAGGTTTAGAAGTCCAACTCCATGAGCAGAGGGGATGAACCCATCACAGAGAAAGTGCCTGAGAATTTCTGATGTTTCTTGAGACCATCTCGAACAGTGAGACTGCAGCCTTTGTGGACAGACAATGCGGCCATGAAAACCAGCAGCAGGAGCCATGAGGACTTGGCCTCTAACACAAGAGGACCACATGCAGTGAGTCTAACTGCAGAGCTAGAACTGCTGAAGCCATGACACGAACCACCGCATAATGAGGGAGACCAGCAGCTAACCCCCCTGCTGGAGGGGGAAGTGGGAAGGGAATTAGCTCTGCTGTACAGAGTGGTGCTACAACTCTACTGTAGAAATCACAAAGTCTACCAATTGCTGTGTAGATGGATCCCCCACAGAGCATGCCCTGGAATAGCCTAGTGGCAAGAGCTAGTGGTGTATTATGACAAGAGCAGGGGGAACTAAAGGTGAGTCTTATAAGACAAATTCTGCCCTTAGGATAGTGCTGAAATCAGCCAATGCAGCATTTGGGCCTGGGCACAACCAGGTGGCATCAGTAGTCTGTTTCCACTCAAGGGTGCATCAAGCAGCTTTATAAGTAGTGAATTGGACTGGCTGGTATTAGCAGAGGAGATGTCTAACCCTGTCAGAATCCCCCATCCCCAACTCCTACTACCAGCCTCCCTATAATGCAGAAGAACCACCCAAGAGATGGAGCTACAAATTATTCCTTTCCCCAAGTCAGCAAGCAGAGGGCGAAGTTTAAACACCAAGCAGAACTTGATCTGAGCTAGCCAGGGAGAAAGCTGGCTGTGTCATCCGGTTACCCAGCTAAGCATCTACTCCCTGCTCGTTCAGGTAGGCCCTGCAGTCAGGGATGCTTGTTTTATGGGCAATACACATCTCCTTTCCCACCTCCACCCTAAGCATTCCTTTTCAGGAAGCAGAGCCCCAGCTTGAGACAGATACCCTTCTATCAGTGCAGGCCCACTGCACTCACAGCTTACTCCTGCCCAGGCAGATGGAGAGTGTTGATGCTGCCCAGGAGCAGGAGTGAGGCTTTAGAAGACCATGTACATAAGCATCCCATGGCCATGAGGATCAGTTGCCATGGGCCGGCGCCTCAGCTGGGGAGCTATGCTCTTTTACACTTGACTTCAGTGGAAGTACAACACTCTTTACAGCAGCCTAGGGTCTAGGCCCATCTCTCCTCCACCCACCCCTTTTACCCTGTGGTCCTGAGGGCAAGGGTGTAGCTGGTCAGGGGGGTTGAGACTTAGCACTCTCATTCCTACCCCTCCTTGTTGAGTGTCACACGGGCCTACGCTGAAGGCTCAATTTTCAGCATTTATCATTCCCTCTTCTCCAAGGCCTACGAAAGGAGGTAATCAAATATTCCACATCTATTTTAAATAAAGCCTTTACAATACACATTGCACACAAGTGGGTCCTTAGACACCTAGCCCTATTCATAAATACGACACTAAACTCTACATCACTTCATAATAGACATATCCAGTAGGCAGCTTATACAGTACAATGCAGAGGGAGGCTTGTAACGAAGTCTTCCTGCCGCTAAGTCCCGACACAGATTTTATCCAGCCCCTAAGGCAACCCTTCCACAGACTTCAATAGAAACAGTCTTCCTAGAGGGCTGCAGAGGGCCAGTAGGGTTAGTAGTTGAAGACACATCCTGATGACCGTGCCCCAGCCAAGAGGCACACAGAAGCAGAACAACTTGTGCTGTAGCATCACGGATTTGGCTTGCAAGGGACAATCCTCCGCTTCGAACTGTAGAAATCTGGAGGGAGAAAGAAAAGGAGTCTACTGAGCTTGCTCTCAAGTGAGAACGCGAATGAGCCCTTCCAACAAACTGGCTGGAGGAGCTTTATGAGCAATAAGCATCTGTTTTGGCAAGAGTAATCCGGAGTCATGCTTCAGATTGCCTGGCTGACAGTGAGAAAAGGCCCATCTGTGGAGGGTTTTATCAAGTTCCCTTTGGCTATCTGGTTGAATGGCAGTGGGATGCTGGTTTCATTTTTATTATCTGCTCCAGTCTTGTGATTTATTGACCTGAGATCTGGGAAATCTGATTTGGATTCCCAGCTCTGCCAGCCACCCCGTGTGATGTCATTTGAGATTCCTTTCCCCAGCTGTAGCAAGCAGAGAATACTGGCCTTCCCCCCACTGTAAGCTCTCCAGGGTAGAGATTGCCTCTTACAACACTAGCTGCTTTCTTTACACCTACTGCAGTGAGATCCTGAGCTCAGCTGGAGCCTCCAGGCAATGCTGCAGTGTGAACAGGTGAACTGACAATAAGCACCAATGCCTGCAGTGACAGGTGCCCTGTGCCACCCCAGAGATATGACTGGACTGGTCAAGCTGCCACTGACATTCTGTCTCTTGCTCTGGAAGCCATTAGGGGTACTTGTGAACTAGGGGCAGGACGAGCATTCGTACTTACCTTTTATGCTGGTCTGCTTTCGTTTCAGGTGCCGTGGGGAGCTGGCCTTGTGGGACTCAGAGCCCATCTGTACTGTTTCACTTGAGAGGGCCATGTTAAGATCCTTTGTAGAAACCTTAAGTGCTGGAGAGCTCTGGTTCTTCTCCCCACCATTACCTTTGGAGTGGCTCGGGTCCTGAGAAGGCAGGCAAGCAGGAGACACGTCAGGATAGAGGACTCTCTCCCACTTGAACTTGCCCTCCAGCGGTGTTTCCGTCTCAAAGTCAAAATTCCACCTGCACTGAGCTTCTTCCAGATGTCTCCTCATCAAATCCTGTAAGTCATTCTGGAGCTGCTCATGATCCACCGGGCCAAAGAGGTTTCGGCAGAGCTTCCTGTTGCAGGGGACCTGCCGCATGTTACTCTGTGACAGAGGCATGTTTCCAGCTGGAAGGAAAATGAGCAACATATGGTTACTGAGCTGCAGTGCAAGTGATCAATAGTTAGGCTACTAAGTGAATTAGTAAATGATCACAGAGGTCCATGGGGTTCAGGCATCTCCTGGGACCACCCCTGGCATGCAGCGCTGAGCAATCATTGGCTACATGCATGCCAATGTAATCCATGCAAGGAGCATGCACTTGTCTCCCTCTTGTGGCTGGTTTACATGAGGGTTGAATCTGCTACGGCTTCCCAGCTATACGACTTAATCCTTGAGCTCAAGTGGTAAGGGCTGATCCATCTAGTGCTCAAAGTCCTAGGTTCAAACCCTGCAGTCAGCCCCGTGGTCCAATAAGAGATATTACCTCACTCACCTTCTATCTCTAATACCCTGGTACTGACACTGCTACAACAATACTGGATCTCAACTTGGAGGATATTTAAAATCAGAATTGGATCTGAATTAAAGTTTGCATGCAACAGATTCATGTGAGAGCAGCTGGCAAAGCCAACAGGAAATATTAGGTGAATTTCTTAAATCCAAGTACCAGAACATAGCGGCAAGGAATTATGCTTTGAACAAGCTGCATAGAACAAATTCCAAACTTGTCCATTTTGGTAATCCCTTATTGGTAAAACTGTTGGGTAACCACTGATAAAGCCCCTGCTTTGTAGATCGAGGCAAAGAGGAGCCACACTTGGTCTGTAAACAGGAGATGCACCTAAGTGGTAAAGAAAGTTGCCAATTGCCAACAAAAACCCCAAAAGGGTTCTAACCTTCTGCCCTCCCCCTGATGTGGGCATGCAAGGTTATAAAGGAATCCCTTTGCAGCTTGTAATTCTGTAAGGAGGCTTGTTTAAAAGGGCAGGGTGATACTTTAAAAGCATTCATCTAAGTTTGAGACCATGAATTTATTCCCATAGAGCCTGATGGTCAGATATGCAGAGCACCTGCAGCTTCTACTGACTGCAGTGGCAACAGAGGCTGCTCAGCACAAAACATACAGCCCACAATGGACAGAGGGCAGTCACAATAGGCCCATGAGCAGAAAGCTAGAGCCAAATAAGTTATTAGCAGTAGAACTGGGCAAAATTTTAGCCGAAGCTTTGTGCCAGAAAAAAAAAATAATAATGCAGATTTGCATCAACCAAAACAATTCAGGAATTTGACAATTTTTCTAAATAGTTTGAAAAAAGGATTATGAAAATCTAAACATTGAGTTTGAGGTTTACTTTACTGTTATAAACCAACAAAAACGCAACAATGTTGTGGGTTGAACAAAGTGTTTCATTCAACCCAAAATGAATTTGATTCCACTAATGCAAAAAAAAAAAGAAGGTATTTTCACCACTTTAATTAGCAGTGAACTGTTTGCTCAACTCTGCCCGCACACAATCCTTTGGCAGCAACAATTTAGCCTTTATGCTATTAGCCTGGGAGACATTTAGGCACCACGGAGGCTAAAGGCCACATTTGGCTTGTATATCTTGAACCTTACCCTTTAATGGCCTCGGTGCCTATAATATTCTATTGATCCAGCTTGCCTTTTCACCCAGAAAGGAAGAGGCTGAGAGATTAAAAATAGAACTCAACCTTCATATCGCCTGACAGTTCACACCCTTGTAAACAGTTCAATGGAATGACATCATCGTGAGTCAGTCAAGTTCCAGCATGTCCAAACAAGCCCTGGCAGGTAACAAGTTTCAACTTGCTGCTGCATATGAAAGCAAACACCCACACCCATTAGAATGCCCACTCCTGAGAGATACAGAGCATTCTCAACACCTACCACTGACTTAAACTGGAGTCTAAGGCCTGGTCTACAGTAGAAAGTGAGGTCGGTTTAACTGCATCAGTCAGGGATGTGAAAAATCCACACCCCTGAGCAGCATAGTTAAACAGACCTAAGTCCCCATATAGACAGTGTTAGGTCGACAGGAGAATTCTTCTGTCAACCTAGCTACGGCCTCTCAGGAAGAGCCTCTCCCATCAGCATAGGTAGTGTCTACACTGAAGTGCTACAGCAGACAAGCCTGGTCTCATTAAAGTGAATGGAAGACCCCTGGAAATGATTGAGCCTAGAACCCTGCAGTACAAATTGCTTGAACCTGTTCTTCTCCTGGGCAAGGAAAGCTTTGCGGGTGTTGACATCAGAGTCCGTGTTAAGGGTGGCGGCCCTGTAGCACAAATCTACGCAATTCGTCAATCTATTTCCAAAGCAGTGGTGGCTTATTATCAGAAGTATGTTGATGAAGCTTCCAAGAAGGAAATCAAGGACATCTTAATCCAGTATGATAGGACCTTACTGGTTGCAGATCCTCGTCGTTGCGAGTCCAAGAAGTTTGGTGGACCTGGTGCCTGTGCACGCTACCAGAAGTCTTACCGTTAAAATTGTTCTTTACCCTTGTATCTTGCAATAAATATGAGGAAAAGTTAATAAATAAAAAATAAAAAAACTACTCAGCACCTCACAGGATCAGTGTGCACAAAACTGCACAACCTCGCATTAAGACTAATGCTTCATCCTCCGCTCCTGATTGTGTGTGTTGGAAGCCGCTGAGTGTGGATGACACATGGCTGGTCTTTACTTTTAATTTCCTGAATAGTCAGTTTGATGACCTGAAGAACCATCAAAGTCATTTTCATTTCCTTTCATACAATGAAGCTTTCTTGTAAGTCACATTAAATTCTGCTACAGAACCCTGCAGACTTGAACAAGCAGCTGATACAAGGCAATGTTTGTGGTCACCAGTGGGTGCCAGGGCAGTGCTGATCCAACTACAGAGCTCTAGGCAAGCGCTTCAGGTAAGCAAAAGGCAACTTGTCACTGGCTCTGCTCATCCTGAACCCTCTAAGAAACGGGTCATTGCTTCCCTAAGCCAGTTTCTTACAGGTGGCAGGATCTCAATAGGAAATTAAGTTGGGTGCAGTGATCAAGTCAATTGCACTCAGAGTGCAGAGAGCCTGCTGCGTGACCTGGGCAAGTCACCTGCTCTGCCTTACATGTCCCAAAGTGACATGAGAGACTGGCCTAGCACAAGGAATATAGGGGGAGGTTTAATTACAGTAAGGTTTTGGGGATCCTTTGAAGAGCACACTATGTTCAAGCTAAACATCCAGGTCTTCAGCCACATCAGGATTTTTGTTTCAAGACAGACAGCAGAGAGGGGATCCTGGAAGCAAGTGAACTTGACAGCAGGATTTTTGGGCTCAATGCAGCCCCTTCCTTCCCATACACCCAAGTTGGGAAAGGAAATTCTAGGGGCAAAAAGAACAGCAGCAAGGGAACAAGTTTTAAAGTCCATCTGTCTGCAGCCCATTTATTGCTGATCTCTGGAACAATCTGGGGCTTGGTCTCATTAATATTGCAGTTTCTAGGCAAAGCATGTCTGGAGAGGGAGGAAGTGGAACTATTTTGGGTCATTTGCAGGCTTCACTTTCCTTACTTGTGAGCTCTATGGCTCCTGTCAACCATCTTAACCTAGATTACAATAAATTAAAGTAGCTTTACCTGAATAGCCACTTTAAGCAATAACTGGGATGCCAGAGACAGATTTTTACACCTGACATGCAAGTGTTCAGTTTATTAACAGTGTACCACTTTGTCCACCAGGGGGCGTTTGTCACCTAGGAATGAATAAACATCTTCCCACCCCTAACCACAGTAGCCTCCTGGGGTTTCCATTTCTTGTAGAGTGAGGGATTATTTGCAATCCCAGTGAAATCTAACGAGCAGCCCGAGCCAGCCCGCCAAAATGACACATCCTGGGACAGGCAGAGTGACATGTCTAGGGGAGGCTGGGATTACATCATCTTGGACCAGCCAAGCGGCCGATGAGTACAGCAGGTGATGACTAATATTGTGAAATATCCCTTTAGACACAGGCACCCAATCCACAAACAGTATTTGCACCTTTCATCCGGTCTGGACCCTACTGCAAGGTTTTTTTTAGTTGCTGTCAGACCCCCAGGGATCCTTGCTGGTGATGGAACAAGCCTGCACAGAGGAGCGAGCACTTCATCTGTAAAAGTGCTGTCCGAACTCAAGCAGATGCAAACTGGATAGCAGATCAGCGGTGGGGCTGAGCAGAGGACAACTTGGCCATCCCTACAGCTATCTGGGCCGCTTCCGCTGCTGTCCTGTCGGGCTCTGCAGTTTGCAGCAGCCAGTGGCCAGCACAGACTCACGCAGCTCTTATCAGCCTGATCCTTCTGTTCCTAGGAAGTGCCCGGGGACACGGAGTTCCAGCGGAGCGCGACAGCCCCCGATCAGGGCGGTGCTGACGCAGCCACCCAGCCGGGCTGGGAGTGGCTTTGCCCAGTGTGCTCCCTGCCCGGTGGGCTGTTACATGGCTCTTCCTGGACGTGTTTAGACCAAAGCTTCAGGGAAGTCCCAGCCCGACGTGCGCTTGGAAATGACTCGCGAGCCCGTGCAATAGGGCAGGTCTCTTACATCACAGCGAGCGTGTGACTATTACTAACCGCCCGTCACCGAGACATGCCCAGGCAGCGCCCCGCTCCATTGGCCAGCCCGGGCTGCCGACTCCGCAGCGCCCCCCGCTGTCAGGCCTGGCGAACTCTCAGTCCCCGGGCCGGGCCGGGCGTTCCTACCAGCTGGCGTCATGTATTTGAGTGTCACACGCCATGGCACCGCGTCCAATCGCCCGTCCGCTCCTGACACCCCCGGCAGCCAGCCCTGCCGCCGGGCCCGCGGCTTCCACAGCACCCTCTGGCCGCGATGCGCCCCGAAAGCGAAACGGCTCCCCATCGCCCCCGGCCGACTCCAGGATGGGCTGGGGGGAAGGGGGGGATCTGGAGTCTGGGGAGATCGGTTGTCTCTGCCGCCGTCATCAGTGGCCGAGGGTCTAATCCAACATGCGCCACACTCGCCCCTTCCCCGAGGCTTCGCCTCGCTGCGCTTCGGAAGGAGACTTGTAAACCCAAATGACAGCTCGCGTGTGAGCGCTCCCAGATCGGCCTGGCCGGGCTAGTGGCCGGGGGTCCCCAGCAAGGGGCGCCCCCAGTTCTAGCCCTATAGGGTCATTGGGAATCCCAGCCCTTCCAGTACAGAGACTGCCCCGGTTCCCAGCCCAACGGCGCGTTAAGGGCACTGCTCCGGGGATCTTCGCATCCTCCGTGAGCGACTAGCGGAGGGACCAGCCCACCGATCGGTGCGGGCTCGGGAGGGAGCCCCGGAAGGGAGTTGGAGGCTCCCCAGCAAGCGAAACCGATAGAGCCAGAGCAGCTTGGGATGGAGGAGGAAGAAAACCCCACCAGCAGCCGGGAGGGAGAGAACGGCAGCCCGGGAGCCTCTGCCCACTGGGGAAGCGGGGTCTCTACTCAGCCTCGCTTCTCGGGAAGCCCCCTGGTGACCCCGGTCGGTGCGGGGCAGCAGCAGGCGGATCCCGGTCGGTCTCTCTCTGGCTGGCTAGGCTTAGCCTAGGGCACTCCAGAGTGGGGCCCCTCCGACTCCCCTTTAGCTAAGGGGCAGAGCCCGCGCAGGTGTCGAGAAGCGGGGTGGGACCCCCAGTACCTGGGGGCCACGGAGCAGTGAAGTCGCCTCCTCTCTCATCGGCCCGGAATTGGGCTCCCCATCGAGGGGGGGCGGCACTGATCGTGCGCGAATCCACCCTCCAGAGGGGGGCGAGGAGACTCGGGGACAGATACTCGGCGGGGGAGGTGATGCAGGGACCCGCCCCAAAGGGCACGGGGACAAAGACACCCCCGATGCCCCGGCCGCAGCCCCTCTCACCTCGCGTCCAGCCACCGCCTCCCAGCACAGCCCAGACTCCGCCTGCTACTGCTGTGTGTCTCTCCAAACCTCCGGCAGCAGCTCTGAGCGCTGCGCCCGGCTGCCAGCCTGATATAGCTGGGCGGAGCGCTCCGCCCCCGGCCCTCCCCACCTGCCCCACACAGCTGAGCTCACCCCCCGTGCAGCCCGGGACTCCCATGGCGCTGCCCCGGGCCGGGCTCTGCTGCTGGAGGGAGCCTGGCGGTCACTTGCGCTGGCGATGCGGCGACCTGCTCCGCTGGGGGCGGAATTAACCCCCGCGGCCCGCCCCGCCCCGAGCTCTGCGCCCATGGGCGCGGGAGAAGCACCTGGACCGCTCGGATCAGGTGCCATCAGGCGGCGGAGCAGCCGCTGCCCTAGAAGGGAGGGTCCCGATCCCATTGCCAGCTCCCTAGGCCAGCCAGGTTATCCGTACCACAGGCTGTTCCAATCCACAGGATTACAGGTGAGCTGCCCGACAAGCCCCGGCTCCGCTAATGTCACCCCTTTGGCAAATCTGACCATAGGGTTTGTTAACCCTGTCCCCGATGGCTGGTTACCCCTCATTTGTGATTTCAGATCTGCCGTCTTTATAGTTCACTGGTAAGACCTTCCGGCCAGACTTTGCTCTTAGCAACAGTAGTGCTGCCCACTGACTTCCCTGGGGCTTCACTGGTTTGGCTCCGGGGGGTTGAAAATTGATTCCTGTAATAGGATTTCCATACAAGAGCAGACCATCGGTCCATTTAGTTCAATCCCCTACTTTTAGCAGTGGCTACCATATCTGCTGCTTCAGAGCAAAGCCAGAAAGCAACTACCTCTCCATGGCCCAGATCCTCAAGGGTATGTAGGCACCTAACTCCCATTACAATACATGGAAATTAGGCTCTTAAATACCTTTGGAACATCTGGGGCCATGCTCCTAACCAGTTGCCTAATGTTGCATATTGGGGAGGAAGGAAGATGGCAGGAGAAAGATTCCTTCCTGATCTCTGCAGTGATCAGTTTATATCCTGAAGCATGAGTTTTGGCTTCCCCTAATCTCAGGGTTTGTCCACACTGGGGTCATTAGCCACGGTGTAGCTGCATCACTGCAAACCCCTCGTGTAAATGCAGGGTAAACTCACTGGTGCAACTTAGTTTTTACACCCGTGCACTGTCTGCATTGGTGGCTTGCAGCGGTGCAGCTGCAACTGAGGCCAGCAGCATTTAATATCTATTTTGTGGTCTCTTTTGAATCAGAAATGTAGGTACGTGCTAAAGCATCCATCGAATCTTCTGTTTTCAGGGTGCTCGGCCCCCACCGTGCCAGCTGAAATCAGGGGGAGCTGTTGGGTGTTCCTCACTTCTGAAAATCAGGCCTTCAGTGTGCAGCTGGTTGATGTATTTAACCCCTGCCACAATGCAAAGTTCCTAGATCTGCAGATTTCAGGCTAGCCTGTTCTAATAGAGAATATGTTTGGGCATGTTCTGCTGGAGACTGCCTCATGACACAGGGCAGATCTCTCTCCTACAAGTCCCGTTACACAGGATGCGAACACATCCAGGGAGCATGAAATCAGCTGAAAGATGTTATCATCTATGGCACAGAGAGAGGCCCTGAACAGCTGTGATCAGGAGGTGAACTTTCTAAAGTTCAGGGGCTATTTAAATGAAGGGTTTTAGATTGATTCTAGCTTTAATGTAGCAGTGACTAAAGCTTACCCATGGCAGTTTAGTGAACAAACCCGGCTGTCTGGCATGCTCTTATTAGGGTGACTAGATGTCCCGATTTTATAGGGACAGTCCTGATTTTGGGGTCTTTTTCTTATATAGGCTCCTATTACCCCCCACCCCCGTCCCGATTTTTCACATTTGCTGTCTGGTCACCCTAGCTCTTATTAACCTGCCCAACTCTGATTTTTCAATTCATGTATTTTAATTAATTTTGAAAGCAATGGCTACACATGTACCTTGCGTTTTGCCAGCCACACAATTCAGAGAGAGGCTTTTCAGCCAGAATGGCCTTTACTTTAGATGGAGAACAGCAGCCACAAAGAGAAAGAACAACACTAAAGTCTCCACCATAACTTAGAGAACACAGCGTGTCTCCTCTGACTATATTGAGCTGTGAAAACAAAATGGCTGCCAACCCTGCATGCGAGGAGTGGATTTAGAAACTGCAAGGTCTGTTACACAGAGAGCAAAAGCATAACCATTCCATAGCTAAGACTCGAGTGACACAGTTTATCATCTGTATGCTATTTGCAATTATTAACACTTAGCACAGTGTGGCTGGCTCCTTTAAGAAGGTGCAGAGGGGGTCCAGTGCACCTGTGATTGATTACCTGCTGCTCAACTGGGCTTAAGGGAAGACACCCGGGCCTTATAAAGGGGGAGGCTGCAATAGAGAGTTAGAAGGTTATAAAAGGGTTGAGACACCAGGAGAAACAAGATTCTAGCCAGGTAGGGCAGGAAGTGGCCTGCTAAAAGCAGAAAACTGAGTTAGTCTGTGGACTTTATTTTGGACATTGAGTTCTGTTTATATTAATAACACCAACTCAAGGGAGGGGTGTTTACACAGAGAGAAGCCTCTGTGTGAAGGCTGAGGAGACCTAAAAGAAGGGAAACTGAGATAAGGTATTACAGAGTTACCGCTGTCCATAAAGGGGTGCTTGGAAGGTGGCTGATGCTGCTGTGTTTAACTAAATATATATATATATATATATATTTAAGTACAAAAATAAAGAGAACGGAATAATCATACCTGGTGAAATTTTAAGTGGGTATATCAGTGTAGCAGATGAAGGACAAGACTTTTGTACAAAATGCACAGTTAATCTGTGGAACTCATTGCCACAAAAATTGCACTGAGGCCCAAAATGCAGGATTCAAACAAGCATGAGACTTCCTGCCTAAGGGCATACATAAACCCGTCCGTTACTAATGTAGCTAATGTCCCTCTGGGCAAGCTATTCCATAATTGTCAGCTATGGAGTTTATACCTGGTTCTGAAGAATGTGATGCTGGCTGCTATCAGAGACAGGATACTGGACGGACTATGGGTCTGATGCAGTCTGGCAGTTCTTATGGTTCTGTATTAAACCAAATGGCAGCTATTTCATTAGAAGGTATTGGAGCAATGATTCCCCTTCATCTGTGTGAGCGTCTCTACTCTCTATGACACAGCTACATTGTGGTTAATGACCTCACAAATCATATTCTGGGAGCCACTCGTTCTGATTCTGCAGCTGCGGAATTTACCCCCTGGCCTGGGGCCCCAAGGAAAACGGTTTCCTTGTTATGCCCAGCTCTCGCTCTGCCAAACAGAGCAGGGAGATTGTGCTGGTGGGGAGAGGCAGAGGCATGCATTCTGTGGGATGCTAATTCTCTCCTTGGTACCCCTGGATGCTACATGCTAGTACTGGATACTTCAGGGTGCAGAAGATTCAGCAGCAGTGGCATATGCATGGGGAACATTGAGAATCAGAAACCCTTAGGGAATTGACTATTACAGTAGCAGCTGTGGTCTTGGTTTTCCTATTGATATAATGAAAATCTAGCCAGGTCTCATTGTCAGAGGTGTGGAGCACCCTCAGCTCCTGCTGACCCCAGTGGACAGTGGAGCTGCCCAGCACCTCTGCAGATCAGCTCATAAGGAGAGAAGACCTGCTGTCTGGCTAACCACAGAACAGGCTGCAAGGATCCCCTGCCATAGGTCCCAAAGCCTTCTTGCCATCATAGAAGAATAAATCCAGGAAGGACTTTTCTTTAAAAGGCCCAGTAACCCAGCAGAACTGTTAGCACACAGGAGAGGCAAAGAGAAGAATGTGCTGATGTTGACAATGCTTTTCAGATCTTAGCTGCCTACATAGGGCTCGGGGTCAGATTTTTCAACGGAACTCGGGCCCAGATCCTCAAAGGTATTTTAGGCTTCCCTTGAAATCAATGGGAATTCGTTGCCTAAATACCTTTTGAGGCTCTGGGCCTCAGCCCCCACAACTGAGGGCAGATTGTCCAAAGTGCTCCCCAAACTTGAGTTCAATGCTGCGTTTAACCATGGGCTGAAGTGTCCTCTTCTTTCTGCCCTAACTGGCTCATCGAATTACTGTGTGCTGCTAAACAACTGCTGTGCTCCCCACCAGAGGTGGCCGAGAGGGGAAGGGATTTATAGCTGTAGTTATTAGCTGCTGCTTGTACAAATGTGTACAAATCTTCTAGGATCTTACTGTCACCTCTCTCCCAGCTTTCTCTGTGGATGCTGTCCGTAGAGAGAGATGAATTTTAAGACCAGAAAAGTTTATGATCATCTAGTCTGATATCCTGCATGACATAGGCCAGAATTCCCTCCCCCCCCCCTCCCTCCCCCCCCCTGAATCCTGCACTAATCTTTTAATAGCTTCATAGTTCAAGGCCAGAAGGGACCATTAGATTATCTCATCTGACTTCCCGTATATCACAGGCCCCATTAAATTTCACCTACATTCCCCTCTGTTGATCCCACTACCATATCTGACCTAAGCATATCTTCCCGTTTTGGTTTGAAGACTCCAAGAGATGGAGAATCCACCACTTCCCTTGTAATTAAAAGGGGTCCTAGCCATACCCCCACATCCATGGGATTTGAATGACTCTCAGAAGCGACAGACACAGCTCTGAGCTGCTTATCCCATGAGCTCTCCCTGAGGTTCTCCATATCTTTACAACCCCCTTTCCCAATGTCACTGGTGGTTACTTTGCTGAGTTACATACAGACTCTACTCAGAGGGGCAGGAATGTAGCTGTCTGCGAGTAGCCAGCTCTTACGATTTTTATCATGAGCCTCTTACTATCTGGTGCCCTGGGAGTCCAATGGTTGTATGAGAATTTCTTTTTTTCATTTAAAAAAAGAAAGTTTCCAGCCTTCCTGTCTTGGGAGAAACATTTGAAAATATGACCCCTGAAAGCTCAGACGGCCAAAAACCTCCAAACCTGTAAACTTATTGTTTAAGATCTCATGATTTTTAAACTTAACTCATGATTCTGGGGGGACTGAGCCATGATTTTTGGATGCTTGGTGTTGGCACCACTGTTATATAAAGAACAATCATATTAATTCTTTGACAGATGTTTTTCTTTACGCTCTGTGTTCGTTACTCTGACGAGTATTTAGCCTCAAGCTGATCAGGTTATGGAAGTCGCTCCAGACTTATAGGCAAATACAGAAGCCTGGGACTTGATCATTGAAGGCAGTGTCTCTTGCACCACAGTGTCCATGAGTCACCTGCTGCTCATCAGTGAGACAGTGTTGGACTCACAGCAGAGTCTAGCTGTAAAACATGCCTGAACTTATTTCCTCTAAAGCCCAGTTTCATTCCCTTCCAGAAACATGTGTGACAGGCTCCCAAACATCTCACTGGGCAGCGTGGACAGGAGTCCCAGGAATGCTGGACTTCCATTCTAAATTGACTTAGATCCAGATTTGAAACATAAGGCAGAGGGGAGAGTGGCTTAGGGCTGTAAAATTCACCCTGAGATTCAGTTGGTTTGGGGCTGGGCTTTTGGTTCAGCCCCTCTCTAGTAAAGAGAGAAGCCAGGTCTATGCTAGAATTGCTTTGCAGATATAGCTATACCATTATAATGTACTGGCAAAATGAGCCCACTGTGGATGCAGCTATACCAGCAAAACTAGTGCTTTTGCCAGCCTAGCTTATTCCAGCCCCCCTGAGGGAAACCTGATCGGTATAACTGCATCTGCATTGGAGGCTTCAGCTGGCACAGCTCTGCCAGTCACTAATCCCACCCCTGACTGACCTAGCTATACTGGCAGAAGTCTGTATTTGAGACCTGGCCATGCAGGCTGGAGTCTCTACTGCTTTGCACCTTGTGGAGTCATTTACCTCTGTGCAAAGTGGGGGTAACACTCTCCCGGGCCAGAATTGAAGGCCATATCCTCAGCTGGTGTAAATCAGTGTAACTCAGTTTAAGCCAATGGACCAACACCAGCATAAGCAGAGAGATAATCTGGTCCCTAGTGTTTTAGGGGTGATGATATTGGATGGAAGGCAGAGAGAAGAATCACACCCTGTGTCTTAGGTCCCATCTGAACTGTAGCAATGACTATTTTTAAGCTTGCATGTACATACGTGTGTGTACATTTAAGGACTTTAAGGCTGAGTTTTGCCTGAATACAAGATGTCATTAATATGTAACAACTGGATAACTTGGAGTTATATGCACTGAATATGAACACCAACTGATCCACAAGTCCTCTTCTGCTTTTCTCAATGGGAGTTTCTCTTGAGTGAGGACTGCAGGACAGGGCCCTCATCTCCAAAGCAGAGTGCAGAAAAGGCACTTTTTTTTTTTTTTTGCATTCGATTAATTAAGGACTTGATCCTGTAAAAAGCTCTGTTTCCATGCTCAGCAGCTTACAGGATTGGACTGGGACGTACCTGAACTCATACCTCTCTCTAGTAACAGCAGGAGGCTGGCTGTTTTTTTCCTGAAACAGACTGTACTTGGCAGAATATAGTTATGGTCCAGTTTGTCCATTCCCCTGCATCTTTTCATCCCTCATGCCTGTACAAAATAGGTGTAAAATGCTAACAGATCAGATGGGCAGTGTCAGACATCTACTTTGCACAGGTATAAATGGCCGCACAAAGGGCCAATCCATGAATATTCAGGCTCTTAAAATCTATTCAGCAAGATTAAAATTTTCCAACATTTTCCATTCTCGTGGCTAATGAGCTTTTTTTTTTTTTTTAACGTAGGAAATGCGAACACTCTTAATGAAACTCTCATGCTCCAGCAAAAGTCTTAAATGAATCCAGTGTTCAGCTGAATGGCGTTTATAACTGAGCGAAGAATGTTTTCCCATCAGCTCTTTGAAGTGCCCTATTAAGTGATTTTATACTAATAGGATTTTCCCAGGAAAGAAAGACACGAATGACAAAACGCTGAATGCTTGATTAACTCTGCCCCTAAAAGAACTTGGATCGTGGTAATTGACTCTTTCCCTGCCATATTCAGCCATTGTTTGCTCTATTTATGAAGGCATGTTGATGAGACACCAAACCCAGTAGAGTGTAAACAGAATCCTGCCAAGCACAGATGGTTGTGTGAGGCATTCTCTAAAGCAAGGCCTTTGGGTTACTGGAAATATTGCTGGATCCAGAGAGTCTGGAGTATGAATTGTTCATTTCATTTGCCGCCTAACTCATTTCCACCCGAGATCGGTTTTGAGGCTCATTCATAGTCATTAACGTAATTGCTTCAGGAACTGTCCAGGGGGAGCTATGGAGACTCTTTGGCTGGTAGAAAAGAACCTCATTGTTACGAGGTCCTGAAATCAGGCTGCAGGAAGTACCTGCAGGGTTTTAATATTTTATTTTGATTTTACTAATTCATACCGTTTGCCACAGTCGGAGAGAAAACCATGTCTATGCAAAATGCACTGCACCTGCCTGAGGCACCTGCTGTGGGAGTGGCAGCTGGGATCAGATGTCTGAGCCTCGGAACAGTTGCAAAATGTCTTCAATCTCTCTGCCTCCAGATCACTGCCAAAGCTTTATGGGCCTGCTACAGGGTGACTGGCCCCTTCAAGAGGGAGTGGGATCCAGTGCACCTGTGACGGATTACCCACTGCCCAATTGGGCTTAAGGGAGAAGGCATCTGGGCCTTATAAAGAGGGAGACACCAGCAGGGGAAGGAGAGCCACTGACCTCTCAGCCTAGAGACGAAGCGGGAGAAGACTGGGAGGTTGTGGGAGAGACCGAGCTAGAGCAGGACTGCAGGGCAGTAGAAGATGATTCCTGCAAGGTAGGGTGGGGAAGGATGAAATTTGGACTTTATTTTGATTGGAACAGTTTATGATGATAAACCCGTGTTCTGTGTGGCGTTTTTAAGGAGCCCAAGAAGGGAAATGAAAGCAGGGCGATGAAGAGACAACCCAGGCTCGGAGGAGGCACTCATGCGCCAGTTACAGGGCTCAGTCTGCCCTGGTGCTAAGCACTCTCAGCTCCCACCTGAATCAAGAAGAGTTGAAAGTGCTCAGCACTTCATAGGATTGGGCCCCAAAGCACAGCTCTGGGGCCTGGCTCTTACACCAGTGTTGATCCATCGGTTTAGATGGATTTACCTTGGATTTACTCCAGTGTAACTGACAGGAGGCAGCCTTTGGAGCACAGCGGGCGAAAAAATTCTGCTGTTCAAAAACTGAAACTAAATGAAAATTTCCGATAAAAATACTTTGTCTAAAATGAAAATTGTTTTTGTCAAAACCCTATTTTTTTTGGCAGGAAAAGTTTTCAGTCAAAAAAATGCCAATCTGCTCTACTCATCCACTTTCCTGTCTCCTAACCACATCAGGGGGTGTGTGAGCCTCAAATTGAAGGCCAATGGGAGTTAAGCTCCTGATCTGTCTAGGCCCCTTTGTAAATCCCACTAGACACTTTTCTGCATCTTTAGGCACCTAAATACCTTTGTAAATCTGGCCTGAACTCACCTGGACTGAATTTGAACTGACCACCCAGACACTGGTACACCTTTTTTAACTTAATGGGATCTCCTCATCCATAAAATAGTGTACATTTAAAAAATAAAGCCCTCCTGCCCCATACCTCTGCGGGGTAAGGGACTGCATGTGCTTGAAACTTCTGAGCCCAAGGCTGCCACCCTTACTTGCTATAAGTAGCACCTGACTAGGCCAATAGTCCCATTGATTTCAATGGATGAGACTAGGTTTGGGAGTACACACCCACAAAGGGAAATGAGGACAGGAAGAGGAGGCAGTGTTGGGGTTCTAAACCTCACCACACCCAACCGTGGGCATGCTGGAACAAGTGTGTCTGTCTATTCCCTCTGGCACAGGTGGGCAGAGAAATGGTGGAGCCCTGGTTCTGTCCCCAACGTAGCGGCTAGCATAGCTGAGCTGGTGTAGGGAATGTTGTAATTCACTGCCAGGATAGGTCAGTAGATTAGTATCTTCCTAGATCAGGGAGGAGGGAATTGTATGTCCTGGGGCCACTCTTGGTTGGTGCATCTTAGGCCCTGTCCCTCACTCAGGCTGCATACCCAACACTGCAGTCTAGCCTAATAGTGCTGCTGGAGGTGTATGGTACCAGGGTGGCAAAATGTGGCCTTCCTTGTTTACACACTAGAAGGATGTTTCTATGGTAAGCTGTTGACTCAAGCTTGCTCATGATCTTTGTGGTTTAAAAATAATCACTGATGCCCTGCCCTCCGCCCATGTTAACAAAAGCCCGAGCCTCTCCAGTGCAAGCCACTCCAGTACTGTTTGCAAAGCCTAACTCCTTCACATTATAGACCTCCCTGCAAAACCAAGACGTGGCCAATGCCTGAATAAATAAATGCTCATAATGGTGGGTGGGAATTTCATTGTCCTCTTCTGCCTTCACCCAGTAAGAAAGGGCCTGATCCTACCAGGAACTGAGTGCCTCTTGTGAGTCAACAGGAGATAGAGGCACTGCATGAAGGCAGTAGAAGGCAATCAAAGTCCATATGCTAAACCTTACAGGGATAAAATTAACCTGGGTGGGAGGGGCCCCCTGCCTCTTTTAAAGGCTGTGCAGGGTCTGTACAAGGGGCCCTGAAGGGGGTGCACAGGCATCTGTGTGTAGCCATAAGTGCCCAGAAGGCCCCACTGGGGGCAAGTTAGTGGTAGGCCTGGGGAGAGGATCTGTGTTTACTTGATCCATTGGCCTTGGTATGACTGGCATTGGGGGTTGCTCATAGCCGGAAAAGGCACCTGCAGGAGAGGGCTAGACTGTGACTGGCCCTGGGCTGGGGGATCAATTTCACCTTCCCTTCCACACTCCACCCACAGAAAGCTTGAATATTTGGGCTTTGAGAATGGCGAAGCTTTCACCTGCCAATAAACAAAGTAGCCCCTTTACTTTAGCATGCATGAGCGCAAACCTCCAACAACATTGTGCCAGACCCTAAGTGGATGCAAATTGACATAGACCCATTGACTTCGCTGGAGCTCTGCCAGTTTTAAGGCACTGTACAAATATTAATCAGCTAATTCATTGACTCTCGCAATGCTCCTTCAAGGCAGTCAAGTCCTTTCTCCCATTTTACAGATCTAGAAAGTGAGGCCGAGAGGGGAAGGCTAAAAGTGTACAAGAGTAGGGTTGTCAACCCTCCAGGATTGGCCTGGAGTCTCCTGGAATTGGTATCAGTCTCCCAGTGACTATTGAAAGCAACCCAGGAGATAGGATATTTTAAGAAAATTACATTATGTCATGTTGGGGGGGTGGGGGGTGGGGGAAATCTCCCAGAATAGCTTCAGTCAGAGTTGGCAACCCTATACAAGAGTAGCCACGGATTTGGGCTGGCTGAATTTTTGGGTACGACAGTCAACATCAGAGGTCACTTCTGAAAATTTCTCAGCATGGGACATGCCTGTGACTGCAGAGGGCATAGATATTAGCACTCAGGAGTGCCTGGCTCCCAGTTCTGCACTGAGGCCACTAGTCCATGCCTCTGTCTGTAATATAGGGTAACTATCTGCTTGTTTGTACAAATCTTTACCCACATTAAAAGACATACAGGAAACTGACTCTGAGACTAGAGAGAGCCTAGTTTTACATAATGAGGTAAATTAGGATATCAGTTACAGCTGTGCAACTCTCATTGGCCCATAGTTTGTCATATGCACACTAACTCTGAGTCCAATCCTGCATCAGAAAATCAACAGGAATTTTGTCATTGACTTCAAAGGAAGGAGGCCCTTGCCCAAGCTATATAGATTAGGGGCTCTCACAGAGTTTGTTATGGGAAGAGTTGCCTCAAGGGGCCTGATTCTGCTTTCTTACGACAATGTAAATCAGGAGTATTCCCATTCAAGTCTACAGTCATGTCTTTGTAAAATACATGAGATCAGAACCAGGCCCTTGACTTTTTGTAAGTGTAAAGCACCCAGGGACTGATCCAAAGTGCAGTGAGGCCTTTTTTGGATCAGGCCCCAAACAGGTTTATTATAATCTCACGGAAAGAACTGATCCATTTAATCTGCCTTAAAATTTGATTTCACTGGAAAATGCTACCTTGTAGCCGCCGGATAAACATTTCTTCCTAGATCACAACCTCCTGGCAGCATTGTTAACGTGACACCAAATAGCGTCTGGATTAGTCAGAAATTAGATGGTATTTTTAACCACCGTTAGGGCCTGAGAAAATCTGAGCAAACGCTAGATCCAAATACTGCACCCCTGCGTGGCACTGGCAATATATCGGTTCCCATAAAGGTGCTCAGGCTGAGAATGATACTGCTTCATTGTGGGTACAGTGCAGCCAGTATGCTCAAGGTAGTTTTCCGATTGTTCCTGCGCTAAGCGGCATGTACAGCCTGAGAACTGCATGTGAAAGCAATGTTTTTAATTACAGCTGGCAATCATGATTTCTATCTAGCTGAAAAGTGACACCCACGGGTGACATGCCTCCACACCCTGATACTGGTGCCACGCCCTGATACCGCCACTGCTGACGAAATGTCTCCAAGTGCTCCCCAGGCATTTCTCTCTGACTACGAAATGAACAAGAATGTATTGTGTTGAGCACACGCTTTTGGATGGCATTGACAGTCAGCACAGTGCCCCATGTCATTTATAAATACACTGCAAATGACCAGGGCCAAACTGTTCTTATTTACACATGTGCAACTTCATAGTCTTTACTGGGGTAGCTTGGGTCTAAATAAGAACAGAATTTCAGAGACCTGATTCTGATCCAATTTACATTGTTGTAAATGAGGAGTAACGCCACTGAATTCTAGAGTTACAAGAGTATACATTTGCCACTTATGGTTGGGTTTTATGTATGGCATCCATCCTGGAATCAGATATAAAATCATCTCATGCAAAAAATGGTGGCAGCTAAAACTCGCCTGATAGCCTGATCCAAAGCCCACTTATGCTGATAGAAAGACTCCCATTAATTTCAATAGGTTTTGGATCAGATCCTATAGCAGTAGCTTTGTCAACTCCTAAATAATATAAATGATAAAGTAGCATATGAATAACTTAGGTATGTTCTGTTCCAGTGTCTCTTTAGTCTGCATTTGCCTGGATCCGGCACGAGATCAGATTGATTCTAAAAGGCAGACTTGTTTGGATGGCATTAATAAGCACTGCATCAATATCCTAGCGTGGCAAGAGGGGGCTCTGTGCTGCCCCCGCAGTGCGGTCTTTCAGATGAGACAGCAAACTGAAGCAGTGGCTACTTGTGTCTGTTAAAGGTATCAATGCGCTTTTGGCAAGGGTTGAGATGTTAATCCTGGTGTCCTGACTAAACTCCAAGTTAAATGATTGCTTTGTTAAATTTCTTTTGTAGTTTAGACGGGAGAACATTTTCTTCAGTTTCTTGGCTTACGTTATTGTTCCGTGTTGCGGTGCCATGTTAAACAGGTGGTATGTTTCACCTCAGAGCTAGCTGCATTTATGGGTGAAGTCAATCCCTGTATCTAATTTAGCATGAGCACACTGAAAATCTTTAGGGCAGGTCCAGCCCTGCTCTGATGTCTATGTAGGGACGGTAGGGTCAGGCTGGTGTCAGTAGGATTTTTTTGCCTTTTCTTTGTTTTCATGAAGTGTCGAAGCTCCACCTCACCACCCTTTTGGAGGATGTCAAAACAGATTTGAGCTGGCATTGGCTGATGGAGTTTGTGCTGCGATCGTTCACTGGGTCACTAAAACGAGAGCGTATTTTGTGAGGGTGTTTCATGCAGTCCTCACTCTCCAGAAAAACCATGTAACAGAAAGCTCATTAGGCAGAACTCGGCACACGTTTTCCAGAATTGGCTCTGCGGTCCAGGATAATTAAAGAGGGAGAGCGTGGTAGATGAACGACATCTTTATTTGGCCTTTAAAATATGTCTGCTGTTGAGCTGCTTTGGGTACCACTTGGGCCAGCAGCTGAGGTGCATGGAGTTTGGAATGGGATCCTATACTACAGCAATACAGGGGAGGGCCAGAATTTTCAGAAGAGTTCAGCGCTCATAAATGGGGTTAGATTTTCCAAAGGACTCCACTTCGCTCCCATTTAGACACCAAAATAATTTTTTTTTCTAAAGCCACATTTTCATTTGAACTGTCCTCAGATTGAAATGTCACACTGGTAGCCGTGGGGTACCAAACTCTTTGGAAAATCTGTTGCCAACTGTGGATGTTGAGCCCTTGAAAATCCAAATCCATGGGGGTTTCAGGAAATATGTTCAATTGTGCTGAGCCATCTAAACTCAGAATTGCACGTGAGGGGGGAGGGGCTAAATGTACAAGCCTTAATTTGGGGGTTTGCATAGGGTTACCAGATAGCAACTGTGAAAAAACGGGACAGGGGGTGGGGGGCAATAGGCGCCTATATAAGAAAAAGTCCCCCAAAAACGGGACTGTCCCTTTAAAAAGGGACATCTGGTCACCCTAGGTTTGCAGGTGGACTCTTTTAGGAGCCTGGATGATTGTAACAGTATTTTGTTATCTATCCTGTGCTCTTTTAATGGTAATTCTTTGGCTGTTAGAATTAAACACAGGGCAGTGGAATCTGTTTTAACTTGATGCGTTACCTGTTTTCCAAGTTCCTAAAGCATCTTGTCTTACATAGGTGCAGTAGCTGTACTCCTGCAAACCATGTTTGCGTGTATATTTTTTTCGTGCAATAGTCACTTCCTTTATTTCCATTGCAGCTGCCTAGAACTGTCATCTTATCAACTGTTATAAGCTAAGCAGTGTTGTAGGAGGTCAGTACTTGGAGATGAGCCATCACAATGGTCCATTTCCCCTGAATCATTATGATTTGAGTAAAAGGAAATCAAAATAGGAGGCGGTGTGGTCACCAGTTCTCATCACAGTTTTCAATGTCACCTGGTGAGGAGGCTTTGCACCATATGACGGGACAGAAGGGGGAATGATAAGAAATGTATTTAATGGGATTTCATGTCCCTGAAAAGGCCCATAGCAAGGAAAACAAGCAGGTGATGCATTGAGTGCTTTCCACTGCCATTTCTCTCAGGATGGAGGACGACCAGGGTGCATAGCTTTAAACATAGAAATGGGGAGAGCCAGGAAATGTTAAGAAAAAAGGCTGGCGCTGACAAGGCCAGAGAGGAAGACAGTGGACTGCAATTTCTAGAGCGGGGAGGAGGGAAAGAGATTTTTTTTCCCCCATCTTTTCCAGGAGAACGTAGAGATCAAGGTCATTATTAGGAATTTCATGATTTCTGGATTGAAAGGGGCATGATTTAATGGCAAGACAGCTTCAGAGCAATAGACAAGCACACTTGGACATTTGTGCTGTCTCAGTGGGCGCAGCAG
The DNA here is from genome assembly GCA_003942145.1 of Platysternon megacephalum. Taxonomy (NCBI): domain Eukaryota; kingdom Metazoa; phylum Chordata; order Testudines; family Platysternidae; genus Platysternon; species Platysternon megacephalum. The sequence continues at coordinate 184,197 of QXTE01000303.1, forward strand.
GCTAACTCAGAAAGGAGGCATTTGTCCCTTTCGTTAGCGATGTCTCCTGCATTTCCAGTATGCTTTCAGGATGGAAAGCACTAGGTCAACAAGCAATAGGAATGAAAATAATTCCTATATTCAAGCGGCAGAATTAGGAAAGGGAGGTTACTTACCTGTTACCGGAGTCCTTCGCGATGAGCTGCTGCATATCCACAGTTGTGGGATCAAGGCGCCTGTGGCATGAGCTTCCAGAACCTTCTGGAAAGTAGTGTCTGTTGGGGCCCCTCGCCCCTTCCTGCCCCTCCTGGAGGGTTCAGAGGGTATGAAAGGGGGAGTTGGCCCCAGCCTTCCATCAGTTCCTTCCGTTAATTACACTGAGGGTAACTGACCATTGAACAGCTTTCCAAGGGATGGGGTAGATTTTCTATGAATCTATGAAGTGTAGGTGGTGGATGTCTCAACCCTGAGGTGATTCCAATCAGTTGGGTTTACTGGGAACTTCTGAAATGCTGGGCCAGCTGCTCCATTGGAGTCATGTACTCCACTGGATCCAAGGGAGGCTTGGTACAGCTAAGGATGGGAACCCTTAGGTATTTCTATTACCCATGCTGAGGGGTGGCAGCTACCAATGGCACTACTGAATCCTAAACACTTTATCCTCCAGGGTGAAACCACTCCAGAACCAAACTTGAAAAGTCTCCTTCCTGGGTTAGAACTGGGAGCTGGGAGGTCAGTAGCTCAGATCCCAATAATCTGTATAATATTCCAGGAATATCACTCTGTGTGTCACTCTGAAGCCTAAAATGTTTGCCAGGAGAAGCGATGGCAGAAGCTACCAGCATGGCTGAGAGCTCTTTTTGTTCAGAATATCACCAGGTTCAGTCATTGCTGGGTTTCCCGGGTCCAGTTTTTTTAAGTTCTCGTCCATTTTGATTTTAATTTACATCTGTGCTATGTAAGCCATGTATCCATGCCATGCCTAGAGACCACTGTGATAGCCAGTCACCACCCTTACTCTACAGTTAATTTGCATGCACCAATTTCAGTGGTTGTATGAGGGAGATTGCCCAGATGGTGGCTTACCCGACCCAACTGTCACACCCATGCACCCAACTGCCACCCACACAGATCAATGCAAATCTCCCAGCACAATACCCGCAGACACAAATCAACACAAACAGCAAAACAACACAACCAGCACACGTAACCCCAAAACCACACAGCCCCTCACCGCACTCCCCCCTCCTTTGACATCCACACAACTCTCCCGGCACAATACAGCCCCCCACACAAATCAATACAACCAGCAAACAGCCTCCTGACTGGGATTTGTAGTCTGTTACCATCCTTTTGTTAAGTTCTCAGCCATTTTTGGCCTTTTTACACACGATTTTACAAATTACACCCATGAGACAGCACAGGCTTCCAGCGACTAGTGTCCTAACAACATTTCCTCCTCTGAGAGATCAGACACACAGATCTGTCAGTGTATCTATTATGTCAGTTCCAGGGAATATCAGAGTAGGTCTCTTGGTACCTCATATACTGCTCTAAATCTAACTTGGGCCTACAGCACTCTGTATCTTCTCTGCAGAACCTTGGCAATGTGCCTTTTAATTCCCTGAAGAAGAAAAAGCATTCCAGGTCTCTTGCTCTCTGCCTTTGCATTCCTTGGCTACAAAGAAATGCTGAAGCCAATAAGCAGTCCTTTCTGGACAATCGGACCCAACACCAGAATCTGTTTTTCAAGTCTACAGAGATTGCATAGTATGGAAATCTTGGGACCTGTGAGATCTATCAATTCTGAGAAGTGAGGATTGGAGTACAGTATCTTCGTGTCTTAGGGATTGGCCAGGAGCCCCACCAAACCTTAATGGCTATGTTGTCTAGCAGAAATTCAGCCACCCAAAACCAGGTTTCTGAGCATACACCTGCTGAGGATGTGACTGGCTAAAAAGGTATTCTGGCCAAGGGTGGCTACATTTCTGCTACACAACTGAGCTGTTAGGAATGGGCCGGGAGCCCAAGAGAAAGTCAACAGATCCTACCCAGAGCCAAGGGAATGGACAGTTCCAGAACTGACTAAATTTGCTTCTAAGACTTCTGATAGTAAGAGTCTAAGGATGGCTCCCTCTTCTCGCCTTCAAAGCAGAAGGGTCTGATAGATGGAGCATCAGAAGGGGAAAAACCGTCTCCCAGACAAGCAGGACATTGAGTGTGTGCATCTGAAAATGGCCAAATGAAGCAAATGGATTAGATAAGAAGTTTGTAATGCATTTCCCCTGTCCAGTGTTTTGAGGACTTAAGCATTTAAATACCTTTGAGGATCTGGGCCTTCCATGTTGGATCGGTTTGCTCTGACCACTATGTTGGGCACAGAATCAGTAAGGCAAGCAGTTCTGCAACAGTCGTGTTGGAATTGCAGTACTAGACCCCCAGTGATGTGAATAGATGTGGGGCCTTAGTGGTACAGAACCACTAGTCAATTGACTCTCAGTACTCAAAGGTGTCATTCTCATACTGTCTGGATCCCAAGCAACTGGACCTCTTCTTGCCAATTGTGCTTGGCAGTCATAAGAACGGCCATACTGGGTCAGACCAAAGGTCCATCTAGCCCAGTATCCTGTCTTCCAACAGTGGCCAATGCCAGGTGCCCCAGAGGGAATAAACAGAACAGGCAATCATCAAGTGATCCATCCCCGGTTGCCCATTCCCAACTTCTGGCAAACAGAGGCTAGGGACACTTCAAAGCATGGTTTTGCATCTTTACCTATCCTGGCTAATAGCCATTGATGGACCTATCCTCCAGGAACTTTAGTTCTTTTTTGAACCCTCTTATAGTCTTGGCCTTCACAACATCCCCTGGCAAAGAGTTCCACAGGTTGGCTGTGCATTGAAGAAACACTTCCTTTTGTTTGTTTTAAACCTGCTGCCTATTAATTTCATTTGGTCCTTCATGTTTGGCTGTCAAATCTGAATCCAGACTCATGCCCTGGATCCATGTTATCAGATCCAGATGCAGGCTTGGTTTCTGGCTCTGGATCCATAGCTGTCCGCTACAGGCTTCTACTCAGCTGTCAAATCTGGATCCTTTTCCTTTTTAAAAAAAATACAGCTCAGGATCTGTGCATTGTTGTGGATCCAGGTCTGGCTTTTGCAGCTCCAGGACCAGTGGGTGGCTGTTAAATGGAGATCTGAGTTTTTCAGCTCCAGATCCAGGCTTGGGTGCCAAATCAGGATCCTGGTTTTGCAGCCCTGGCTCCATGCTTTGCTGAAGGACCAGACCCTTTGGAAACTGGATCTGACAGCCAATCAGTTTAGGCACATAACTAGGTCTCCTAGGTCAATCTGAGACCTGGAGACCAGATCCTCAGGTAGATGTGGAACTTAGAGATGGCCAGACTTAGCAGACCAGCCTCCCATCAGCAGAGGTTTGTGAGGCACCCCCAAACAAAGCCCATGCCAGCTGGCCAGCTCTTTTTCTTTAAAAAACCTGACTGAGCACTTGACTGTGAACAAAATTTGCACCCAGAGCTGGAAAAAAGCAGGTGGGGAAAGGAAAACGTTGAGGACAGTGTGTGCAATCCAAGCTTGCTGCACCTTTGGCAGTGGGACTGATGGGTGGTTGGAACACCTAATTTTATATCCTGGGAACTCTCCAGGATTGGAAGGGGAAGGAGTGGCCTCAACAGACACTACTTTCTATAAATCACAGTGCAGGTGCTTTGATTCCACAAGTGTGGACAGGTAAAGGCTACTTGAAGTGCTGAATTTAACAGTTTTAATGAAAGGAATCAAATTCCCTTTAACACATTCTTCATGTTTTACTGGTTTTTTGCTTTACAGCCAGCTTAGCCAATGAACACCAAAGTTCATTATAAAACCAAGTCACATGTTCCCATATATACTTAACTAGTTGCTGAAAGCCTGTTAGCTTGTGGGGTGTAACTTGTAAAATTGTGTGGTTTTTTTAAAGCTGAAAGTGTCTGAACTTAAATTGGATGGTAACAGAATGTGAAGCCCAGCGATGACTGAACCTGGTGATTACAAAAAGAGCCCTCAACCATCTTTTAGTAGTTTTTATTGCTTCATGCTGATTATGTTCTATGCTTTAGAGTGGTGTTCAGGGGTTACTGTGTTCTGGTTGTGTTGATTTGCATGTGGGTTATCTTGTGCTGAGAGACTTGTGTAGATTGGAGTAGATGGCAAGCTTAGGGGCTATGCATGTGTGGGGTAGCAGATGCTGGGTGGATTGATTTTTTTGCTTGCAGCTACTCCCATAACCATGCTCTTAGAATCTTACTACATAGGTTCCAAAGGGAGCATGTGGAGTCTCTTTAAATAGGGTGCTGGCAAATCACAAAGCTCAGATCCACAACTTAGCATCTCACACCTGGTTATGGAATAGATGACAGAGTTTGGTGTGGAAAACATGCATTGTTAGAGAAGAAAGCATTAAAAATAAGGCACTGTCAAGGATTGCCTCCTGGCCAGATTTATAGTTGTCCGTTACAGAGATTCTAGCAACTTCCCCTGAAGCAACTGACTTGGTCTTCTACACTACGACTTTAGGTCGAATTTAGTAGCGTTACCTCGATTTAAGCCTGGACTCGTCCACACAATTAAGCCCTTTTATTCGACTTAAAGGGCTCTTTAAATCGATTTCTTTACACCACCTCCGACGACGGGAGTAGCGCTGAAATCGGTTTTGCCATTTCGAATTAGGGTTAGTGTGGCCGCAATTCGATGGTATTGGCCTCCGGGAACTATCCCACAGTGCACCATTGTGACCGCTCTGGACATCAATCTGAACTCGGATGCACTGGCCAGGTAGACAGGAAAAGCCCCGCGAACGTTTGAATTTCATTTCCTGTTTGCCCAGCGTGGAGAGCACAGGTGACCACGCAGAGCTCATCAGCACAGGTAACCATGATGGAGTCCCAGGATCGCAGAAGAGCTCCAGCATGGACCGAACGGGAGGTACGGGATCTGATCGCCATATGGGGAGACGAATCCGTGCTAGCGGAACTCCGTAGCAGTAAAAGAAATGCAAAAACATTTGAAAAAGTCTCAAAGGGCATGAAGGACAGAGGCCATAACAGGGATGCACAGCAGTGCCGCGTGAAAATTAAGGAGCTAAGGCAAGCCTACCAGAAAACCAGAGAGGCAAACGGAAGGTCCGGGGCACAGCCGCAGACATGCCGCTTCTACGCCGAGCTGCATGCCATGCTAGGGGGTGCAGCCACCACTATCCCAACCCTGTGCTATGACTCCGTCAATGGAGACTCACGCAACACAGAAGCGGGTTCTGGGGACGAGGAAGACGATGATGATGAACAGACGGGAGATGGCTCACAGCAAGGAGGCAGAGAAACCGTTTTCCCCAACAGCCAGGATCTGTTTATCACCCTGGACCTGGAGCCAGTAAACCCCGAACCCACCGAATCCCAAAGCGTGCTCGCAGACCCCGGAGAAGGGACCTCTGGTGAGTGTACCTTTGTAAATATTACACATGGTTTAAAAGCAAGCGTGTTTAATGATTAATTTGCCCTGGCATTCACGGCCAGGACAGCTACTGGAAAAGTCTGTTAACGTGTATGGGGATGGAGCGGAAATCCTCCAGGGACATCTCCAGAAAGCTCTCCTGGATGTACTCCCAAAGCCTTTGCAAAAGGTTTCTGGGGAGGGCTGCCTTATTCCGTCCGCCATGGTAGGACACTTTACCACGCCAGGCCAGTAGCACGTAGTCTGGAATCATTGCATAGCAAAGCATGGCAGCGTATGGTCCCGGTGTTTGCTGGCATTCAGACAACATCCATTCCTTATCTCTCTGTGTTATCCTCAGGAGAGTGATATCATTCATGGTCACCTGGTTGAAATAGGGTGCTTTTATTAAGGGGACATTCAGAGTGCCCGTTCCTGCTCGGCTGAACAGAAATGTTCCCCACTGTTAGCCACGCGGTGGGGGGAGGGGTGAAGTGATCATCCCAGGGAATTGGGTGTGTGTGGGGGGGGGGGGGGGGGTTAGTTGGGTTTGTGCTGCACGTTAACCCGGCAACCGCATCCCTCCCTCCTTTTAAATTGCCATACCATTTTAAATGGCCAACCCAACGGCTGCTTGGTATGGAAAATGAGGGTGCTGCTGTTTGAAACCATTCCCACATGTTATTAAGGTTAAAGAAGCCAAAAGACTGTGGCTTACCATGGCTGCCTGCAAGCCGAATTCTGTTGCCTGGCCCTGCGTGAGTGATCTCTCACACCAAATCGGCAGACCCTCAATATAAATAGAGGCAAAATACGACCTTGTAACGAAAGCATTTGTGCTATGTAATGTGAACAGCAAGGTTTAACGGGAAAGAGTGATCCTATTGTTCTCTAAAATGTGTCTTTTTAACTACCTATCTCCCTTTTCCCCCACCAGCTGCAAATGTTTCTCCTTCGCAGAGGCTAGTGAAGATTAGAAGGAGGAAGAAGAGAACTCGGGATGAAATGTTCTCGGAGCTCCAGACGGCCTCCCACGCTGACAGGGTTCAGCAGAATGCTTGGAGGCAGACAATGTCTGACTGCAGAAAAGCACAGTTTGAACGCGAGGAGAGGTGGCGGGCTGAATCGCGTGCTGAATCGGAGAGGTTGCGTGCTGAATCGCGGGCTGAATCTGAGAGGTGGCGTCAGATTGAGAACAGAAGGCAGGAGTCCATGCTCCGACTGCTGGAGCATCAAAGTGAGATGCTCCAGCGTATGGTTGAGCTGCAAGAAAGGCAGCAGGAGCACAGACCGCCACTACAGCCCCTGTGTAACCAACAGCCCTCCTCCCCAAGTTCCATGGCGTCCTCACCCAGACGCCCAAGAACGCGGTGGGGGGGCCTCCGGCCACCCAGCCACTCCACCCCAGAGGATTGCTCAAGCAGCAGAAGGCTGGCCTTCAATAAGTTTTGAAGTTTCTAATTTTTAAAGTTTTAAAGTTTTATAGTGCACGGTGTCCTTGTCCTTCCCTCCTCCCCCACCCCACCCAGCGCTTCCCTCCTCCCCCATCCCTCCTGGGCTACCTTGGCAGTTATCCTCCTATTTGTGTGAATTAATAAAGAATGCATGAATTTGAAGTAACAATGACTTTATTGCCTCTGCAAGCGGTGATCGAAGGGGGGAGGGGAGGGTGTCTAGCTTACAGTGAAGTAGAGTGAACCGGGCGGGGGCGGGGGGGAGGTTCATCAAGGAGAAACAAACAGAACTTTCACACCGTAGCCTGGCCAGTCATGAAACTGGTTTTCAAAGCTTCTCTGATGCGCACCGCACCCTGCTGTACTCTTCTAATCGCCCTGGTGTCTGGCTGCGCGTAATTAGCGGCCAGGCGATTTGCCTCAGCCTCCCACCCCGCCATAAACGTCTCCCCCTTACTCTCACAGATATTGTGGAGCGCACAACAAGCAGTAATAACAATGGGAATATTGTTTTCGCTGAGGTCTAACCGAGTCAGTAAACTGCGCCAGCGCGCTTTTAAACGTCCAAATGCACATTCTACCACCATTCTGCACTTGCTCAGCCTGTAGTTGAACAGGTCCTGACTACTGTCCAGGCTGCCTGTGTATGGCTTCATGAGCCATGGCATTAAGGGGTAGGCTGGGTCCCCAAGGATAACTATAGGCATTTCAACATCCCCAACGGTTATTTTCTGGTCTGGGAAGAAAGTCCCTTCCTGCAGCTTTTGAAACAGACCAGAGTTCCTGAAGACGCGAGCGTCATGTACCTTTCCTGGCCATCCCACGTTGATGTTGGTAAAACGTCCCTTGTGATCCACCAGTGCTTGCAGCAGCATTGAAAAGTACCCCTTTCGGTTTATGTACTCGCTGGCTTGGTGCTCCGGTGCCAAGATAGGGATATGGGTTCCATCTATCGCCCCACCACAGTTAGGGAATCCCATTGCAGCAAAGCCATCCACTATGACCTGCACATTTCCCAGAGTCACTACCCTTGATATCAGCAGCTCTTTGATTGCCCTGGCTACTTGAATCACAGCAGCCCCCACAGTAGATTTGCCCACTCCAAATTGATGTCCGACTGACCGGTAGCTGTCTGGCGTTGCAAGCTTCCACAGGGCTATGGCCACTCGCTTCTCAACTGTCAGGGCTGCTCTCATCTTGGTATTCTGGCGCTTCAGGGCAGGGGAAAGCAAGTCACAAAGTTCCATGAAAGTGCCCTTACGCATGCGAAAGTTTCGCAGCCACTGGGAATCGTCCCACACCTGCAGCACTATGCGGTCCCACCAGTCTGTGCTTGTTTCCCGGGCCCAGAATCGGCGTTCCACGGCATGAACCTGCCCCATTACCACCATGATTTTCACATTGCTGTGGCCCGTACTTTGTGAGAAGTCTATGTCTATTTCCTCATCACTCTCGTCACCGCGCTGCTGTTGCCTCTGCGCTGCTGTTGCCTCCTCCTCCTCCTCCTCCTGGTTTTGCTTTGACAGGTTCCGGCTATGCATATACTCCAGGATAATGCGCGTGGTTGTCATAGTGCTCATAATTGCCGCGGTGATCTGAGCGGGCTCCATGATCCCAGTGCTATGGCGTCTGGGCAGAAAAAAGGCGCGAAACGATTGTCTGCTGTTGCTTTCACGGAGGGAGGGAGGGAGGGAGGGAGGGAGTGGGGGCCTGACGACATGTACCCAGAATCACCCGCGACACTGTTTTTGCCCCATCAGGCATTGGGATCTCAACCCAGAATTCCAATGGGCGGCGGAGACTGCGGGAACTGTGGGATAGCTACCCACAGTGCAACGCTCCAGAAGTCGACGCTAGCCTCGGTACTGTGGACGAAGTCCGCCGACTTAATGCACTTAGAGCATTTTGTGTGGGGACACACACAATCGACTGTATAAAAACGATTTCTATAAAACCGACTTCTATAATTTCGACCTAATTTCATAGTGTAGACATACCCTCAGAGATGCCAGAGTAAATAGGGCCACTGGTCTGACGTAGTAGGACATTCCCTACCTCAAAGGGTCAATTTGTTTTTAGAGAGACATTTTTCAGGCAATATGAGAGAGGCAGGTTGAGTCAGAAAAATTCCCATCTACACTGTGGTGTGGGAACCACACAACCACCCTTCCTGCAGTGCACTGCATCTCTACCACTTCGCAAAGTAGAGAACATTGTTTTATTCAAACTTTAATGGTTTTAACTACCCCCTCAAAACTTAACCCCTAGAACCACCCACCTGTAGCTGGAAAGCTCACTCCCAGGAAGCTGTGAAGAATGTAAACATCCCAGTGGCAGCCCCTGTACAAATTGCTGAGAGAGGGAGGAAAGGAACAGCTCTGATTTGGTACATTAAATCATCCAGGTCAGTGGTTCCAGGGGGGTGCCTCAATTCATCTAGATAGTTGCCTAGTTTTACAACAGGCTACATAAAAAGCACTAGCAAAGTCAGTACAAACTAAAATTTCATACAGACCAAAGCAAGCAATGTCAGTACTAGTGCTGTGACATTTTTGTAAGCAAGTAGTTTAAGTGAAGTAAAACTTGGGGTACATAAGAAATTAGACTCCTGAAAGGGGTGCAGTAGTGTAGAAAAGGTGAGAACTACAGATCCAGGTCATTTCCACACTGGTGTCTGGGTGCTTTTCTAGTGGTATAAAAAGTCTCCCCCAGCACAGAGACCAAATGAGTAAGGAGTGTTTGACACAAAGGATATACCAAGAATCAAAGTCAGTAATAGTAACAACGTACTACAATACATAGTAGGGTAACCTCCCAGATAGCTAAATCCAGACCCACTAGCTGCCCAATGTTTCAACATGGTCATCAGGTGAGACTGCCTAATTTGAGAAACCCCAGAATCAAACTCCAACTGAAGTCCACAAGACCTGTATGTTCTCTGCTCTTCTGGAAGAGACCAAGGTATCATGCTGGACATGCAAAAACTAATACCCAAGCCCACTGACCTTTTTTTGAAAATTTGGTCATTTTAGAATGTTATCTAAAATGTCAAGATTAGAGAGTAAGTTCATGCACAGATGCAGCTTTTATTACAATGCAGCAATTCATTTCCTATCATTAAAAAAACCTTTAAAGAGTAGTCAATCATATCCAGAAAAGCATGTAGTTTAATTGTAGAATTTCAGTGGTTACTAAGGTACTCATAAAGGAATAGGAGTACTTGTGGCACCTTAGAGACTAACAAATTTATTGTAGCATAAGCTTTCGTGGGCTACAGCTCACTTAATCGGATGCATGTAGTGGAAAATACAGAAGGAAGATATATATATATATACACACACACATGAAACAATGGATCTTACCATACACATAAGGAGTGATCAGTTGTCAGCAGGAGAGAAAAATAAGTCTGTGGTGGTAATGAAAATGGCCCATTTCCAGCACTTGACAAGGAGATATAAGGAACTGTAAGCATGGAGAAATAGTTTTACCTTGTGTAATGGCCCATCCACTCCCAGTCTTTATTCAAACCTAATTTGATGGTGTCCAATTTGCAAATTAATTCCAATTCAGCAGTCTCTCGTTGGAGTCTGTTTTTGAAGTTTTTTTGTTGTAATATTGCGACTTTTAGGTCTGTAATCGAGTGGCCAGGGAGGTTGAAGTGTTCTCCAACTGGTTTTTGAATGTTATAATTCTTGACGTCTGATTTGTGTCCATTTATTCTTTTACGTAGAGACTGTCCGGTTTGGCCAATGTACGTGGCAGAGGGGCATTGCTGGCACATGATGGCATATATCACATTGGTAGATGTGCAGGTGAACGAGCCTCTGATAGTGTGGCTGATGTGATTAGGTCCTATGATGGTATCCCCTGAATAGATATGTGGACAGAGTTGGCAACGGGCTTTGTTGCAAGGATAGGTTCCTGGGTTAGTGTTTTTGTNACTGCACCCTTAGCAAGTTTGCAGATGACACTAAACTGGGAGGAGTGGTTGATACGCTGGAGGGTAGGGATAGGATACAGAGGGACCTAGACAAATTAGAGGATTGGGCCAAAAGAAATATGATGAGGTTCAACAAGGACAAGTGCAGAGTCCTGCATTTAGGACGAAAGAATCCCATGCACTGCTATAGACTAGGGACCGAATGGCTGGGCAGCAGTTCTGCAGAAAAGGACCTAGGGGTTACGGTGGACGAAAAGCTGAATATGAGTCAACAGTGTGCCCTTGTTGCCAAGAAGGCTAATGGCATTTTGGGTTGTATAAGTAGGGGCATTTCCAGCAGATCGAGGGATGTGATCATTCCCCTCTACTCAGCACTGGTGAGGCCTCATTTGGAGTACTGTGTCCAGTTTTGGGCCCCACACTACAAGAAGGATGTGGATAAATTGGAGAGAGTCCAGCGGAGGGCAACAAAAATGATTAGGGGGCTGGAGCACATGACTTACGAGGAGAGGCTGAGGGAACTGGGATTGTTTAGTCTGCAGAAGAGAAGAATGAGGGGCGATTTGATAGCTGCTTTCAACTACCTGAAAGGGGGTTCCAAAGAGGATGGATCTAGACTGTTCTCAGTGATAGAAGATGACAGAACAAGGAGTAATGGTCTCAAGTTGCAGAGGGGGAGGTTTAGGTTGGACATTAGGAAAAACTTTTTCACTAGTAGGGTGGTGAAGAACTGGAATGGGTTACCTAGGGAGGTAGTGGAATCTCCTTCCTTAGAGGTTTTTAAGGTCAGGCTTGACAAAGCCCTGGCTGGGCTGATTTAGTTGGGTTTGGTCCTGCTTTGAGCAGGGGGTTGGACTAGATGACCTCCTGAGGTCCCTTCCAACCCTGAGATTCTATGATTCTATGATTCTATGGCCAGGGAGGTTGAAGTGTTCTCCAACTGGTTTTTGAATGTTATAATTCTTGACGTCTGATTTGTGTCTATTTATTCTTTTACGTAGAGACTGTCCAGTTTGGCCAATGTATGTGGCAGAGGGGCATCGCTGGCACCTGATGGCATATATCACATTGGTAGATGTGCAGGTGAACAAGCCTCTGATAGTGTGGCTGATGTGATTAGGTCCTATGATGGTATCCCCTGAATAGATATGTGGACAGAGTTGGCAACGGGCTTTGTTGCAAAGATAGGTTCCTGGGTTAGTGTTTTTGTTGTGTGGTTGCTGGTGAGTATTTGCTTCAGGTTTGGGGGCTGTCTGTAAGCAAGGACTGGCCTGTCTCCCAAGATTTGAGAGAGTGATGGATCATCCTTCAGGATAGGTTGTAGATCATAGAATATCAGGGTTGGAAGGGACCTCAGGAGGTCATCTAGTCCAACCCCCTGCTCAAAGCAGGACCTAATCCCAACTAAATCATCACAGCCAGGGCTTTGTCAAGCCTGACCTTAAAAACCTCTAAGGAAGGAGATTCCACCACCTCCCTAGGTAACCCATTCCAGTGCTTCACCACCCTCCTAGTGAAAAAGTTTTTCCTAATATCCAATCTAAACCTCCCCCACTGCAACTTGAGACCATTACTCCTTGTTCTGTCATCTGGTACCACTGTGAACAGTCTAGATCCATCCTCTTTGGAACCCCCTTTCAGGTAGTTGAAAGCAGCTATCAAATCCCCCCTCATTCTTCTCTTCTGCAGACTAAACAATCCCAGTTCCCTCAGCCTCTCCTCATAACTCATGTGCTCCAGCCCCCTAATCATTTTTGTTGCCCTCCGCTGGACTCTTTCCAATTTTTCCACATCCTTCTTGTAGTGTGGGGCCCAAAACTGGACACAGTACTCCAGGTGAGGCCTCACCAATGTCGAATAGAGGGGAACGATCACGTCCCTCGATCTGCTGGCAATGCCCCTACTTATACAGCCCAAAATGCCGTTAGCCTTCTTGGCAACAAGGGCACACTGTTGACTCATATCCAGCTTCTCGTCCACCGTAACCCCTAGGTCCTTTTCTGCAGAACTGCTGCCTAGCCACTCGGTCCCTAGTCTGTAACAGTGCATGGGATTCTTCCGTCCTAAGTGCAGGACTCTGCACTTGTCCTTGTTGAACCTCATCAGGTTTCTTTTGGCCCAATCCTCTAATTTGTCTAGGTCCCTCTGTATCCTATCCCTACCCTCCAGCGTATCTACCACTCCTCCCAGTTTAGTGTCATCTGCAAATTTGCTGAGAGTGCAGTCCACGCCATCCTCCAGATCATTAATGAAGATATTGAACAAAACCGGCCCCAGGACCGACCCTTGGGGCACTCCGCTTGAAACCGGCTGCCAACTAGACATGGAGCCGTTGATCACTACCCGTTGAGCCCGACGATCTAGCCAGCTTTCTATCCACCTTATAGTTCATTCATCCAGCCCATACTACTTTAACTTGCCGGCAAGAATACTGTGGGAGACCATATCAAAAGCTTTGCTAAAGTCAAGGAACAACACATCCACAGCTTTCCCCTCATCCACAGACCCAGTTATCTCCTCATAGAAGGCAATTAGGTTAGTCAGGCATGACTTGCCCTTGGTGAATCCATGCTGACTATTCCTGATCACTTTCCTGATCCCTGATGATGCACTGGAGAGGTTTTAGTTGGGGGCTGTAGGTGATGGCTAGTGGCGTTCTGTTACTTTCTTTGTTGGGCCTGTCCTGTAGTAGGTGCCTTCTGGGTACTATTCTGGCTCTGTCAATCTGTTTCTTCACTTCAGCAGGTGGATAGTGTAGTTGTAACACTTGATAGAGATCTTGTAGGTGTTTGTGGTCATGGTGTACACATGACTTCTATCCCATTTGTGTACACTGTGTTTAGGATTTTTAAAAGGGAGTGTAAGATTTTGCTCTAGCCAGACTGCAGCAATCTTAAATTGAAAATACTTGCCTACTGACCGGTTTGCCTACTTTTTTTTGAGGGTGCTATCAGTTTATGCAGAAAGATTAAAAAAAGCAACCATGAGCAGTGTTTATGCTAAATTACCAGGGACTAATTTTTTACTTGATGTTAGTCAGGAATAAGCCCCACTACATCAGATGGGTGAGACATGGATGCCAACCTCTGAGAACTGAAGCGGCTACTGATGAGTGATTAATTGTATGTGTATAACTCACTCCATTTTATTAACACCTAACAGCTATATTTTCCTTGTGAATAAAAAGGTCAGTAGAATGGCACTAGTATAACAATTCCTTGCATTAAAACGTCAATATTAAAGTAAATGATGCAGCACCCTTCTTTCTTTTTAGAGACATTTCAGGAAATTAAACCACAAGATTGTTCGTAGTATGATGGATTTAATCTAAATGCACAAAAATCAAAGAATGATGTACCATTTTCCCCCCAGACATAGGAAGAAAAGGAGCATTATGCAGTTTGGTGCTCTAATTACACTTGAATCATGCCATGAATTATTTTTACACCCTGGGTGAAACCTCCATGCAAGACTTCAGTTTACAGACAAGCAATTTTAAATCTCATGGACATACATGAAAAAGCTAGGTTGACAAATTCTGAATCTCTGGTTATTAAACAGGTTGCCAACTCAATTATGGGAAGTCAACACCCCAGATATACTGAAGTGTTTTTTGAACAAGTGTTTCATTACTGAGAAGCACAACACTAAGCACTGAATTTAAGAGTAATCCTGAGACTGCCCAGCCATCATAGGATCATAGACCCAGCCTGGTTAAGTCATGGAGCACAGTTCGCTATTTCTAAGCAGCAAGTGGCTTCTCAATGACTTGCATTTTACAACTGAAATGTAGTACTGCTAACTAGCTAATTCCAAATATTAAATTTAAATGGCTGCAATTTGACTCCCTTTACCTTGAAACAGTATTAGATTAGAACTAAGATGTGCCTAAACCATCCTGATTTAAATGTTTTGCATAGAAATGTGTTAGATACTCAAAATTTAAATGCTTACAACAAATTTGTAACCAAAACTTTAATCCCAAGGATTTCACAAAACATTTTACAAGTGACATGAAAATTCTTGCACAGTAATGTTTTTCACTTCTACAATGTACCCATATGCACTCAAGCCATCCACTCCAGTTGTGTAATTTGGTCTGCTCAGAAATTCTGTAACATATGGTTAGCCAAACAGCTTGCATTTTAGGCTATCAAGTATTTAAAAAAAAAATGCTCTAATTACATTAAGTACAAACATTACCTAGGCCCAAGGGATAAAAATCTACATTTTACATAATGTAGCTCTTCAGAGTTCCAATGTGGGAAATCAACAGAACTTCCCCAAAAAGCTCTGTACAAAACCATCTGCAATTCAGTCACTCTCTCTACTTGCTACTGGTTTGCAATTTCTGCCTTCTTTCCAAAAACTGTACTAGGAATCACCATCTTGTTCTGGATAAACTAATAGCCTGATGTCATAACAGATGTTTATTACAATGAATATTCACTGCAACCTTCCTTTCAAAAGTTATTTACATTTGATACCCAGAAAAGATTCCAGGACAGAATATGGAAACTAGAAATATATTTTTCTGTCTATGCAAGACAAGTTGAACACTACTCAAGGCAAATGAAAGTTAAGCATACGGGTACATTGTAAAACAAGTTTTATTACAAATCATATGATCTGTTCAGAACCATATACAGATTCACATCTTTACATTTGTCACCTGTTACAAGATACAAGAAACAAAGCAAGTTCAACAGCTAAAACATTTTAAAAATGCACCAAGCTTTATGAAGTCTCCAACAAAACACAATGTTCTGTACATACTCCTCCCTCCTGTGCTCAGATCTAATGACTTCCTGTACACAGCTCCTCCTGAAGTCCTATTTTCTCTCATTTGACCTGGAACGACTAAATAAGAGAATGAAAGTTAGTTTTAGAGATGGAACTAATTTTATTATTTTACTTGGGAAAGTTACTTCCAGTCCAACTCTAAATTACATACTTGAAACTTTTGGAAAGTGCTTTAAAAACTGCATTGAGTGGATAAAGTTATAAACATATCAAAACTGATCTTAGGTTACAAGTTCCTTGAGAAAAGAACTTACCTAAAGCACTAAAGAAAAATGTTCACTGTAGCAGAGCTTTCAGTTACTGCATCGATGATATGGCATCATCATCAAAATTAAATAGAAAGTGAAATCTGAAGATACAACATATTCTTACCTACGAGACCTGGAAAAGGAACGGGAAGGCTTGTGATTTCTCTCCCGTGAAAGTGATCTCTCTCTTCTTCTGTCTCTAGAGAGGGACCTATGAGATTACAATGAAAGATGAATATCCACGAGTGAGAAGTTTAAGTGGATTATATTACAAGAGAATGTTTGAATATGCATGAAGGACCATTACTGTGCAAAGAAACATGTAAAGAAAGGTCAAGTGTATTTAAGTGTCTTACAACTGAAGCAAACAAGAATATTGCAGGCCTTTCCATCTTTGCAATGTACTATTTGAGCACCACATTAGTTTTTTTATATCAAATTGCCTTTTTCAAATATCACTGCCTTATGTTTAGCATGGCTAGTTCAGCACTGCATTAAGTGTACAATTCTATTACACCTCATTAAAAAGAATCACATTCTCTGTAAAGTTTGGAACTATTTAATCAGGAAACTTATCCATTAATAAAGGCAGTTGAGACAGTAGCCTCTCCTTCCTCATGTAGTTAGAGGAATAATCAGCTTGAATTCTGATACTGCTTAAAACTCCTATTGCATACTTACATTTTTATATTTAATCAATTTTTTAAAATTACATGCAAAGTACTATAGTACTAGAGCCCACTGATTTCCATCTGATAGTTTCCTGTGCTCAACCAACTGCTGTATCATGTAGCTACATGCTATTAAAGCAGCTTTACATTCCAAGAAACTAATGCATTTTAGTGATGGATGCAACTTTTCCTATGAGTGCTCTGAAGTGAAAAATAAAACTCTAAGAGGCAGTCCACTTCATGAGTAGTACAGCCTTGGGGTACCATCAATTTCCACAACAGTTTGAGAGTGTGTCTCAACACAGCATCAGAGGGAAGCAGTGTAGCAACAAGGAAACACGGTGTATTACTGCCATGCATGCAGTAATGCTAGAAACCTAGCACTGAGATGGAGCAAACCCACAGTAATGGAAATGCTTTCCCTCCCCCCGCCCCCATCAACCCGGGAACCTATTAAAAACAGTCTTTAGTAAGTGTTCTTTGGAATATTTACCAAATCATCTTAAAACTGTTTTATGTTTTGTATCAGCAGAACTACTTTAAATATGACACGAGTGAATACAACCATGGATTTTACTAAGAAAAGATTCCTTAGAAAGCACTCTGGATAAAACAGTAGAGCCCATGTTTAACCAACTGTTGCTTACCTGCTGCGGCTACGAGAAAAGCTTCTCCTTCGTGGTGATCTAGAACCAGAAATAGAAAAATGAGCCTTTTTATCAATTTCTTTAGCATTAATGGGATGAGGTATTTCCCAACTTGTCAAACTCACTGTTGGGCCCAGTGAACGTGCCAAGAAACAACTGGCACCCATCGTCCAGTAAAAATGTATGGAAAGATTAACACAGTAAAACAAAGCTCAGTGTGAACAGCACTTTTGCAACCAAGAATTCACTTTAACTTAATGCTTCACAGCAGACCTGTCCAATACAACACTTCCATTTCAACTAAATCCACTGCCCAGAACACCACACCAAAGTCCCACAAGTGGTTCCAAAAAACAGCATAGACCAATGTTTTGGAACCCATGCAAGCCAAAAAGGTCCATGACAAGACAAGAGATACCAAGTGGAGAAAAAGTGAAAATGCGCTCTGTGTAAATACTGATATGCCATTAAGTGCTACATTAGAACTGCATATTTGTGACGGGCATTCTCTGAAATGCCATAGAGTGTGTTTAGACTTAAAAACCTTAGCTTGGCCCAGTTCATCCCAAAAAAGTAATTGTTTTAAGTTTTGAAAACGGTTAGTAAAACCATTTAAAGGTGATAGGACTTGGCAGATTTGCAAGGAAAAGCTAAATTTGTTAGAGCTTTATTAAAAATGTATTTAGTTTGGCATCTCACATGCAAATATACCTCATTTACTTTTGGTTCCATTTACATTAAAAGTTTCCTTATCACCCTTAAAAGTTTTATTCAAGCAACATATGTACGTTACCACTCAATTATGCACAGCCAGCCTTTGATTGAGAAAAATAATTACTTATAAGCCGCTTACTCCTTATTTTAACCAGCAGTAAACTGTATAAGCAGGAAAAACTTACTAGTTTTTGGTTTCAACAAGCTAGAAATGGTGAGGTGAGGCTGCCGGACTGACTGCCAAGAAGAATTTGCTGAAAAGGTTTTGCCAGATGTTGCGTTGTATTTAGTTGGTTGGCGAAGGGGGTGTTGTGGATTTTTCCTGCTTTTTTGTTAGCCGAAGGCTGCTGCTGTAGTTGTTGTGAAGACATTTGGTAAATAAACAGCTGAGCTGATTGGCCGGGAATGTGTGGGCGGTCGAGGTGGCTGCTGCCGATTTGGTTAAGGTTGGAGAGAAGGCTGAGAGAAAACAGCATGCTCGGGAACCAAAGGGCGGTGCAACCTGACGACTGGCCATGCCTGGGTCATGTGAAACGACACCAGCCAAGCTGAATGGGGCGCGCTGGTCACATGACGCTGAAAGGGCTAGTTGACTGGCTAATGCAGACTCAGAGGGTGGTGAGAAGAGACATGATGGTGACTCTGTAACGGGTTCATTTTTATTAATAGATGGACCAAAAAGCATAAAAAAATGAAAAACAAGCCATCAGTACAACCATCTATCAGCTAACATACTCCTATTGTGGTTTTTTGTTGTTTTTTTAACAGCAAAAGGGACATGGTTTCAAGCTTATCCTGTGAGGACTTCACTCACCTGCAATAGGTAAACTCAGTCCTGTATGAACCATGTTGTAGGTATGAGACGTGCACCATTATAGAACATCCAGACAATTTAGTCTGGGTCCAAGAATATAGGCAGTTACCAAAAACCCTGCTATATTTTAGATTTGGGTTTGCAAAACTCAACCAATATATTGTCACAAGACGTTTTAAATTCTTTACTAGTGTCAAATTAGATTTGTACATTTAAATGCAACTGTTACTTGTTTTACCATAATTAAACAGCTGCCTGCATGGCAAATATTTGAATTGTTCCGAAGTGGAGCTTGCATGGAAAAGCTAAGTTGCTGTATGTAATGTTTGCCATTATGGAGTAAAGGAAAGGGAACAGCCTAAGTAGATGTATGGGAAGAAAGGGAAAGTGACTAGAAGATGTGCAGATTTTAGGAAGGAAAAGGGTAAGTCCGGGGCAGAGGGCGCTGACTATCAACTTACACAGTGACCTAAGGACAAAAGCCAACGTTCAATACAATTTATGTTCACCTTGATTTTTTTATATAAAGTGTCTGGCATCTCCGAATTGTGATCAGGATGTTTAAGATGTTACCCATCAACATGCTTTAAAGAAAGCCTGCTTCTATGATGCTAAATGGTAACAATTTCAACAGCTCTATGCATGATCTTTGACCTAGGGTACCTGCGGCGAGGAGGAGGACTTCTTCTGCGATAATCATCTCGAGGACGCCTACCCCATGAGGGAGGCGGACCACGATTACGACTCCGTTTTTCACCATTAGACAGCTCCACCCTGACACGGCACCCGCAGAGTGTTCTGGAAAAAAGGTTACTGTTAATGCTCCAAGCAACAAATCTGTCTGCACTGAAGACACACTGACATAGCACTGGAGAAGGGAAACATTACTTGTGTACATTTAGTCAAACATATAAGGTGCTCGGATACTAACATAATGAGCCCAATATAAAAAGATCTAAACAAATTCACAGGTGACCAGAGCCTCTCCTGTCCAAAGCTACTTAAACAGGGAGACAGAGCCTTCTGGACACGGATTTTGTAGATTTGACTTCATTAACTCAAATGGTAGTTTATATACATCTGATACAGCTGGAAACTAAAGAGGATCGATTTTAGTGAACACTGCAGTTTTATACCTTCACAGCATTTCTGTCTTATATCAAGAAAAATCTGATTTAATTAATTGAAGCAGATTTTACTGTATACTCTAGAACAAAAATGGCTTCCCTAATACCATTTGAGAGAAAAAATTCCTGCATCTCCTCTCTCCATATAGAGGATTTTACAAGAAAACTAAACCAATTCATTTTTAAATTTGATTGAGATGAAGGGACAGCATTTAACACTCAGGTACAATTTACGGAAGTCACAATTGCACTATGGCAGGGGTTCTCAACCTGGGAGTCATGAGGTTATTACATGGCTGTCAGCCTGCACCTCAAACCCTGCTTTCCCTATAGCATTTATAATGTGGTTAAATATATAAAAAAATTAACAAGAGGGGTCGCACTCAGAGGCTTGCTATGTGAAAGGGGTAACCAGTACAAAAGTTTGAGAACCACTGCACTAGGGTTTAGTTTGAAGTCTGTACTCAGTTGTAGCTATAGAGACCTGTGAATTCAAAATCAAGGTAGGTTGCTCAGCTGTTTATAAGAAGTTCAAATCTGGCTGGCAGTCAAAATGCAAATATTTTTATATCAGTATTTTAAAAGATATTTAATAGCTCAAAATTCAAATATATTTTTGTTCTCATGCATTTCAAATTTTAAACTTAGCTCCATCTTAAAAGCAATGATCAAACACCAGACACTTCTGAAGTGTTACATGTATTTAATAGTATTCATAAGTTACTTCACAAAAACTAAAAATTCCCTTCAACTCAAAATGAAGTGTTATTGACTTAGTGTCCATCTCTTGTGCCAGATACAGGTGGAATCAAACTAGGCTGAACTCTAGAGGCTCAAGTATTTCTTCTAGATGTGTTTAGGTATTTCAAATTTCCAATCTCAGGCCAAGTCTATACTAGAAATAATTTGCTGATATGCTGACAAAACCTATCATCTTATACCAACAAAACATTTCCTATACCAATTCCCCAAATGAAAAACTATAGCAGCAAAAAGACTTCTTTGCTGGTATAAATGCCTCTACACTAGGGCTTTGCCAGTTAAACATAATCACACCCTTAACCAACATTATTACACAAGCAAAGGGTTCTAGATCTGGCTTCAGTGACCAAAAATATGAACATTGAGATTATCTGTGAAAAAGCCTATTTTTACAGTTAACTACCTCAATTAAAATGGTTATTCTGCATTATAAATTAAACTAGTCGGTAAGTAATACTAACCAACAACTGCATGATTGGTTAAGAAACTCAAGACCATGATGTTTCAGTGTTACTCGATCTTGGTCAATTTAAGTGTGAATAGTATCAGAGGGGTAGCCGTGTTAGTCTGGATCTGTAAAAGCAGCAAAGAATCCTGTGGCACCTTATAGACTAACAGATGTTTTGCAGCATGAGCTTTCGTGGGTCTTCTTCGGATGCAAGTAGTGGAAATCTCCAGGGGCAGGTATATATATGCAAGCAGTGTGAATACAAGTTGCTTAATACTGTCTATAGCGTTTAGTTTTAATTAAATTAACTGCATAGCCTAAAAAGCAAATTTTACCTTCCATCTAGTTCTCTCACTGCATCAGCTGCATCTCTGGGATCTTCAAATTCAACAAAAGCAAAGCCAGGAGGATTTCTAGCAACCCACACACTGCGCAGTGGTCCATAGTAGCCAAAAGCTCGTTCCAATTCAGTTTTGTTGCCATTGTTTCCAAGGTTACCTACATAAACCTTGCAGTCCAGCGGACAAGAGTCACGATGCATCACTAGAAGAGAAATACTGAAAGTAAATTTTTTTTACTTCCATTCAACCTACAGATAAGAACAATATTTTGGCCTAGATCCTCAAAGGTCATTAGGCTGCTAACTTCCACTGAAATCCATAGGAGTTTGGTACCTAAAAAGTACTGCACCCAGAAACCACAGCAATTATACATAATGAAGTGTAAAGATTAGGCTCTCCACAGGTTAACCTGTGTTAAAACTATAAACAGACTTTTCTTCACTAGGATTTTAACTCAAATTAGTTAACTTCAAGAAAGAACACCCTTCTCTTTGGGAAAAAGGAATGAGGAGTACTTGTGGCACCTTAGAGACTAACAATTTTATTTGGGCATAAGCTTTCCTGGGAGGAAGACAGGACCTGTGGTTCTTTAACCCCTGGCTCCAGAAGACTATGCCAGGTACAGGTACAATCAAACTAGGCTGAACTCTAGAGGCTCAAGTATTTCTTCTAGATGTGTTATTAGGAGACTAGCCCCCAACCCCCCTTTAAATGTCGGGCCTGAAAAGTTGGCACCAACAAAACCTGCAGGGGGCGCCCCAGCCCTCGCGTGCCGCGGGCTCCATTGTTCTCAGAGCAGCGCGCGAAGCGGATCTGCGCATCCAGGGGCAGGATCGGGGGCAGGCCGCCACTGTAGGGACCCGCGTCAGGCCCAGGCGCCCGCCGCAGAGGGGACCCATCCGGTCTAGGCCGGGCATGCACGACCAGCCTGCCCCTCCCCGCCCGGGGCTGCACAGAGAGCGGGGACACCCCTCCCCGCGCAGCTCGGCGGCAGGCCCCGCACTCCCTAAGCCAGCTCCCATTCCAGGAAGCCGAGATGGGAAGGGGGCTCCATCCAGGCCCGCCCCACTGAGGACCCTCTCCCCGGACCCCCCGCGGCGCCTCTCGCCCAGCCAGGCCTGGTATCGCCGCGCCCCCGGCGCGAGGGGGTGGGGTCCGCGTTCGCTCCTCGAGTGCTGTCTCCCCGCTGCGCCCCCGCCCAGGTCCCCTCAACGGAGCGGCCGCCGCCCGGGCCCGGCCACACAAAATGGCGGCGGCTCTTTGTTCGGCGCCGGCGGGCCCTGACGCCTCTATCCGCCCCACCGCGGAGCCCGGCCCCGGTTCAGCCCGGCCCTGGCCCCCAGGTGAGGCGCTCACCGATTCCCGGAGTGGGCGGGTGGGTGCGAGAAGGGAGCACGCGCTACACCGCAGCCGACTCGATCCCAAACAGGCTCCCGCTCCGCTTCTCCTCACTGGACAAAATGGCGGCACCCGCCTTCCCTGCCCGGACTTATATAGCGGCACTCTGCCACCACGTGTTCAGCCGGATGTCAAATCACAGAGCGCCTCTCAAAGGAATGACAGTTCCATGGAACCCGCCCTCTCCTGCTTCCTGAATAGAGCCCGGACCAGCCCTTCCCCCTCCCATCGTCCAGCAGGGCCAGCTCCAGACCCCAGCCCTGGGGCCCATTGGGGACCCAGAACGGGGGCTGTGGTTAATGTGCAAAGTCATGAGGCTAAGATGCGGCCCCCACCCTGACACCTCAACACCAGGGGGTTCAGCGCCAGACCCCAATTGGTCTGTCTATAATGAGCTGAACCAACCCCCCCATAGGGTGACCAGTTGTCCCGATTTTATAGGGACAATCCCGATATTCGGGGCTTTGTCGTTTATAGGTGCCTATTACCTCCCACCCCCGTCCCTATTTTTCACACTACTCCTCCCCCCCCCCAGTCCAAATCCCCCTGAACATGGGGATGCGGTGTAGGCCCATTCCTTATAATATCTGTCTTACGTCTACGTGGGGCCTTCCATCCCACCCAGTCCCCCAACGTATTTGCCTCTCATCGGGTACTTCTGGGTTCACCCCAGCTCCAGGACTAGAGGAGCGTGATTGTGCCTTCAAGGCATAAAAGGCAACTGTCTTATTAACAATTATATAGCACTTTACAAACATTAGTGACACCTTCAAAAATCTCATGTGTCAGGCCACAGCAACTCAAGAGACTGGCTTAAAAAACATGAGCTTTAAAAAAACAAAAACAATAAATACTAGGTTATTTTTCTTTGCCTTCTATTTTCTGAGTTTTTAGGGTTTTCTTGGGTCACATGTTTCACCTTTTCTGCCCAACCACTTACTTTTCTTTAATAAAAGCTGAGATGCTCACATAATCAGTTATGTCTAGGAGCCGGGGCTATAAGAAAAACGAGAAATGCTGCGATAAAATCAAAAGAGTGGGCAATCAGAAAAATTTTCACGAGTCATAACATTAGAAAGCAATGTTCAAACTTGTAACAGCTCACCATGCCTTTTTTGTGTTTATTGAGGCAAAGCAAATTCAGCTGTTACAAGTTTGAACGTTCCTTCCCAATGTTATGACTCAAAGTGACATTTTCCCCTGTGCAAGGTTGTTAGGTGCAAACTTATTTATCTGTCCATCCATGTATCTATCTACAGCTGCTTCTGCCTCCTTCCCCTGGGAGGGCGTGTAGGGGGTGAAGGAGGGTGAAAGGATAGAGGCCTCACAACCCAAACTTCTATGGCTACTATAGTGTGTGTGTGTGTGGTGAGGATTCTTTGTGACCTTAGTGTTTACTGTGAGGTGTAGATTCCTCTGATGATCTGATCTCTAGGTTAGGATTGGGTAAGGAAAGCAGCAATTCATTAGCGTCTGCTTCACCATCAACAAAGGGTGATGGACTATATTTACCATCCATATGGTCAAACAGTTTCCTCTCAACAGGGTGGTGCCTCTTTCTTTCTTTCTTTCTCCCAGACCAATTCTGAACCTGCCCAAATGCTAAAAAAAAAAAAATCCTTTCCAAAATGAAATCTAAAAGCATACCCTCTTCCACGAGCATGCCCCCTGCCCCTCTAGTAAAAGCCTGGAACAATGAGTGAGCCAACACCTCAGGCTATGTGTATACTACGAGCCTTACAGTGTGTTTATTTCACACCCCTGACTGACAAAAGTTTTACTGACAAAAGTGCTCCTGTAGATATAGCCTCAGGGAGACTTCCCAAGAGAAGAGCCTTCTCAGCAGTTAGGATACTAGCCTGGGAGGCGGAAAAATATGTCAAACTTCCTGAGCTTGGGCAAATGGCTTTTCTGTGCCTCAGTTCCCCATCTGTAAAATGGGGATGCTAGCTGTGCCTTACCTCATGAGGTGTATGCTCTGGTAGTATGGCGATAAGGGTCATATGAATAACTAAGATGGATAGGATTCCTGGGTTCCCTGCCAATTTATTCCCACTTGAAGTTGACCCTGTGACTACTTTCATCTGACTGAACACCCAGTATAGTGCTGCTCTAGGCAAATTTCCATTGCATTTCCCCTGGAGAGAATAGCGTTCCCATCAACCTCTGAGTCCCCATCCCCCATAGGTACTGGAACTAGGGGTGTGGGGGGTGCTGCTGCACCCCCTGGCTTGAAGTGGTTTCCATCATTTACAGGGTTTACAGTTTGGTTCGACAGCTCTCAGCACCCCCACTATAAAGATTGTTCCAGCACCCCTGCAGTTTGATCACTTGTCTGCTTTAAACCTTGGTGTAGTAGAGTCTGATATAATAGAAGCATGTAAGTCCGAGAAGGAAAAAAATTGAAACAAAACAAAATTCAACAAAAATCATGGAACTAATAAGACATTTGCAAACCATCAAATTGTTCACTCTGCTTGTGGGCGCTCTCCCTTGCTCACAGCTCCTCATCTGTCTCGTCTATTCAGATTGTAAGCCCCACTGGGCAAGGACTGTTTCTTATTCTATGGCCCTGATCCAGCAAGCACTTTTGTATGTGCTTCACTTTGCTACCATAAGTAGCCTCATGACTATGATTATTAATTAGGATGATGATCAGTGTATTATAGTAGAGTGCCTGGCACAGTGGGGTCCCAATCTCAGCAGGGGTCCCTAGGTGCTATCTCAGTATAAATAAATGACAACTGCTGCTGCTGCTACTGCTACCGATCATAATAATAATTAACAATGAATGATAATAAATGGAAAAGGCCCATTAGATCAGCCAGTCTGTCTCTCTGCAGATGAAGGATTGTCCCTTACAGAGCATATTCAAGTGTTTAGCCCAGTCTAGTTTTAATAGTCCCAAACAATAGGACTTCCACCACTGCCCTAAATAGACTATTTGCCTCTTCTCTCCTTTGCATTTCAGCCCCTTCCCCCACCAACCTCGCCCTTTTGCTGGGCCTCCATCCCTTTTCTTTGCCTTTTCTATTCTGCTGTGTGGATCCCTATTCATTTCCTCACACCACCTGGCTCCCTGGGGAGTGGATTACAAAGCAAAACAAAAGAGTCCCTGGCATGGGAAACCCTGATTCTGTTTTCTATGCACACAGGCCTCCTCATTCAAATGCATTACATTGAAAACAGGTTATTGTGCTTTAAGGGCCTCATCCTATTTGAAGTCATTTGAAGTTTTGCAATTACCTTCAGTGGGAGCAAGAACAGACTCTAAACCACAGGCAAATTTAGGGCTTGGTCCAAAGCCCCTTGAAATCAATGGAAAACCTCTTGTTGGTTTCAGCAAAAAGAACGAGGAGTACTTGTGGCACCTTAGAGACTAACACATTTATTTGGGCATAAGCTTTCGTGAGCTAAAACCCACTTCATCAGATGCATGCAGTGGAAGCTTATGCCCAAATAAATTTGTTAGTCTCTAAGGTGCCACAAGTACTCCTCGTTCTTTTTGCTGAAACCGACTAACACGGCTACCACTCTGAAACCTGTTGGTTTCAATGCACTTTAAAGAAGGCCCTAACATAGCAGAATCCCAACCATTTGCTTCCTAAGCAAATGATTATATCACTTGGAAATAGATCTTCTGATCTACACTAGAAAGGATTTGCCAGTACAGTTATATGGATGTAGTTATACTGGCAAACTCTCCTACTGAAGATGCTGCTTATATCGGCAAAAGAGCTCTTTTTCTGGTACCGTTTAGACCAGTGTCCAAAACAAAATAAGCTCTACTGGCAAAAGGACTATTTTTTGCTGGTATAACTGTGTCTACACTACAGCTTTTGCTGGCATACCTAGACTGGTTAGGCGGTGATTTTTTTTTCACACTTCTCACTGACGTAGCTATGTCTCTGAAACTTTTAAGTGTAGACTAGGCCCGAATCCTAACTCCAAATGAATCCACAGAGCAGTGCCTGGAAAATTAATTTATATCCAGACTCCCATGCTGTGCCACTTATGCACAGTTGCCAACTTTCATGCGGTAAATAAGCACCCCGACTTTCACAATAAGCCAAAAATCAAGCTCATCCCATTTCAAAACAAGGCCAAAACAAACCAATCCCTAAGAACCCCAACACTCTATGTGACTAGATCCCACCGGTGTGCAGTATGGGACTGTGGTGGGCCCGCTGTGCACCCCTGACTCTCTCCCCCCCTTGTCCCTGCTTGCCCCTTGCCCCCGCTTGCCGGGAGCTGATCAAAAAAAAGAAGCAACAAACTACAACAAGCTACAAGCCAAACAAGCAACAAGCTACAAGCCAAAAACTAGCCAACAAGCAACTCACAAATCAATTAAGCCAAAAACAAGCCCAATTTCTGCTTCTTTTTTTTTGCGGGTTTGGCATGTCTGCTTACTAGCTGTGTGTCCATGAGCAAGTCACTTAATTTCTGTGCATCTCAGTTTCCCCATCTTTAACATGGGGATAAGGATATTGCCTGCTGGTGGTGGATGGTGATGGTAGTGTTGCGTAGTCATGTCTGATGGTAGGTAGCAGGTATTATAGGGATTAATTAATTAATGCTTGTGCAGCACTGATGTAAATGTGCTATATAAAGTGCTTTGTGTTATTATTTTTAGAAGTGCTACAATCAAAATCTGCTAACACTTCTTAGGTCTAATGTTGGTAGTGCTAACAGTGAGTCATTGGACCTGATGTTCCGCTCATAGCAGTTTTATATCATAAGAACATAAGAACGGCCATACTGGGTCAGACCAAAGGTCCATCTAAGCCAGTATCCTGTCTTCCGACAGTGGCCAATGCCAGGTTCTTCAGAGGGACTGAACAGAACAAGCAATCATCAAGTGACCCATCCCCTGTCGTCCACTCCCAGCTTCTGGCAAACAGAGGCTAGGAACATTCAGACCATGGTGTTGCATCCCTGACCATCTTGGCTAATAGCCATTGATGGACCTATCCTCTATGAACGTATCTAGTTCTTTTCTGAACCCTGTCATAGTTTTAGCCTTCACAGCATCCCCGGTGACAAGTTCCATGGGTTGACTGTGCGTAGTGTGAAGAACTACTTCCTTATGTTTGTTTTAAACCTGCTGCCTATTAATTTAATTGGGTGACCCCTGGTCCATGTGTTATGTGAAGGAGTAAATAACACTTCCTTATTCACTTGTGTCACACCTCTATCATATCCTCCCTTAGTCATCTCTTTTCCAAGCTGAGAAGTCCCAGTCTTTTTAATCTCTTCTCATACGGAACCTGTTCCGTACCCCTTATCATTTTTGTTGCCCTTCTCTGTACCTTTTCCAATGCTAATATATCTTTTTAGAGCTGGCGTGACCAGAACTGTAGACGGTATTCAGTGCCGCACTACTGGTATCAATGGAGTTACTTCTGATTTACACCTATCTAGTTAAGTGGGATTAGAAAATTGCATGTCACCAAGGAGAAGGAGAAAGTTGGATCTGACGGCTTAAAATTGAAGGTTTTGTCAAAAGTACTGCAATAATATACATTCTGCTGAACACTTGTGGTTTAAACTGGTCCAGGCCCCAAATCTTGTTTAATACAAGACTTTTGAAGCCACAACCTCAAAGGACATTTTGTGCCTCCTTCCTCCTGGTTCTTAAGTGGAAAGAAGTATCCAGTGAGGCATAGTAGTCAAGGTAATGCACTTTGGCCATGACAGAATGCTTCAAGTGCTCATTCAGTGGCCATGTTTCAATTTCCCTGACCTGCCTGCAATTGCTCAGACAAATGCAATTGGAGTTCTTACAATGAAGATGCCAGTAATTGCACTCAGTGAATGCCCATTAAATAAAGGAGATGATAAAAGTTCAAGGATGAATGAGACCAGATGTTTTGGACTTGACTTTTGCTAATGCTTATTAGTCTTTGAAGATGTAACTAGGAAGCTCTGCCTTCATGGAGAGATAATTCAGTCTAACTTTAGGCTACCTTGGAAACAAAAGAGAGAAGCAGGCTTCTATTTTAGCAGCATTTTTAAAGCTAGTTTTTAATTGGCGACAGGCTTTGTCCTCTTAAATTAATGACCCTCGCACCATCAGTTGGAACTCATGTAACGAAGACCAGGAATCCTAATTTGATTGCTATGAAATATCATGGCTTGAAATAAATTGACCCGAGGACAATAATAAATGCAATTTGATTTCAATAGGAGCTATTGGTAGAGACTGGACGGCTGTGGGGGCTGGTAATGGGATACATCTGCTTTTGTCATTAAGTCACTGGTTTGATTCCAGCCACGGTTGATTGTATTAGAAATTTATGGCTCGTTGGGGTCCTATGCAAAATGAATTTCTGGTCTTTGTTCCCACTGAGCTGGTATCTTTTTCTTCAAGATTTCTAGGGAATTAGTCCCCCAAGAGGACAAATACTTTTAAATTCAGAAAATAAGAATTGCCCCTCTAGAATAGACCCGTGGTTCCTCTAGTCACCTGATGGACAGTCCACATGGCAGAAGACACCACCATAACTGGGACTTATTACTCCATCTTGTTGGCAGTCTGTGCAGAGAAATCAAGGCCCCAACTCCCCTCTTTCCTCTCACTGTAGTCGATACAGGGATCTTATCCAAAACACACTGTCGTCAACTGGAGATTGATGTCAGGTCAGGAATGGGACACACTGGCAATAGGCACTGTAGGGTATTATACCCCCTTCTTAGGGGAAATAGAGGCTTTTAGTGTCCAGTCCAATCAATTCAGCACCATTCACCAGCATTAAAGATATTAACATAAGTAAACAAATCAATAAATAACCAAACCCTGAATTTTATGTGGGAAAAAACAAAAGTTCAAAATGCTTTCTAGCTGGTGCATGTAGGCTGGGAAACAATGAAATCAAAGCAAAGCAGAACTTCAGACATGATTCATGTATTCCTAGAAGAACCCTAGTCTTTTCCAATCCTAAACTAGTGCTGGGTGAGCATTTGGATTCTCTTTATTCAATTCATTTAACATCTCTGGCCCTGATCTTGCAGTGAGGTACACCCAGGTTTAAGCCTATCCAGGGCCCATTAATGTCAAAGAAACTCCATGCAGGTCAAGGATCATGGCCTAAGACCTCCAAGATCTTCAGCTGCCCCAGAGCTCTGCTTTAAGCCAACTGCTAGCTCCCCTGAGTCCACAGACTGCCTTCTCCCCAACACACCTTGTGTACACCTGGTAAACTGGGGCAGAGGAGTGTATGTGCATAGAACCAACCACCTAAGATTCCTCCATGTCATGGGAATCCCCAGCTGGCTGTTCAAGCCATCTTTTCTGTACCTTTGCCTCACCAGAGTGGTGCTAAAGGGCAGGAGCATTGGCCTGAATCTGGTTCCCAGTGTTTGGTGAAAACACACATTTTCCTGGTAGCTAAACATATACAGTCACATTTTCAGGGTGGCCACTGATTTTGGGTGCCTTCGTTACTGACTTGCCCATGTGAGACATCTTGGGCCTGATTTTCAGAGGGGTTGAGCAGCTGTAACTGCTATTAAAGAAGAATGGTCCAGGCGTTAGGGCACTACTCTAGGATTTGGGGCAACTTGGTTCAGTCCCACAGACTTCTTGTGGGACCTTGAGTAGGTTACTCTCTGTGCCTCAGTTCCCTGTGTGTAAAAACAGGGATATAGTACTTCCCTGTTTTGAGGGGTGTTGTGAAGATAAATATGGTAAAGATTATGAGATGCTTGGACTGTATGGTACTTGGGGCCACATAAGCCCCAAAGGAATATTTACTTCAGATGGGGTGGTGGGTACTCAGTATCCCTGAAAATCATTCTGACCTTTTCCCATGCACAGACAGACTCAATACATGCAGAGCTACCATGCTTCAATTTTTTCATAGGTGTCCAGCTTCAGACAAAACTTCACATGGGTACGGTTCCTGTGAGGCATGCCAAAATTCAGACCACATTCCCTTGTTTAGCTTTGACCATTGGCTGAAGAAACATCAGAATGTGGCCTCTTGTGTAAGATCTATTGCAGCAACAGTTTAATATCTAATACAGGCTTTATCTGGGGAGTTATAAAATTTCTTGTGGTAGTATGAATTCAGTGATCTACTAGGTCTTTTCCATATCTACCTATTTTATAGGATCCAAAATAAACAGATGTGTTTCACTGAACAACCAATGGGCTTAAGCAAAATTCTTCTTGTTGAACATTAAAGTCCATTGGCATCCTTATTTACAAATGTCTCAGATAAATTTTACATGAATACCAGTCCTCTTTTACCAACTTTGTCATCCCCATCAGTATATACTTCTACATTATTTCTACAGACACCTACTTCACAAATTTAAAGCACTACTGATAGGTCTGGGAGGATAGCAAAGCAATGAAATGTCGTTGACATATTGTAGTCTTTTCTTTAATCACCAAAGGGACAGGGGTCCCACCAAAGGGACAGCCCCCCAAAGGGACAGCCCACTGATTTCACCAATATGAGAGGAAAGGTCTTAGTCACGGAAGGTACTGAACAGCTCATGTCTATTGTTTGTGTGGTTTCTGAGGAGGTATAAAAGAAGCTGGAAGACACACAGTGTCATTGCAACTGTAACTTCACTAGAGGACTTGCTGTGAGACGGAGCTGTGCTGATCTGGATTTGACCGTATACTGTACTCTTTAGGATCAACAGTAAGTATACCATATGTTAATGTTGTACTTTTGTGTCTTAAAGATGCTTCTCATTGATGCACAGGTTATTGTAGATCACAATATAAAGATACAGCATGTCTATTACATACAATCAGACTAGTTATATCTTGCATAGTCCACAATATCATATGCTAGGTGATATATGATATACTTGAAAAAAAATCAGAATTGGTAACCATTTGCACTCCAATGCCTTTTTCCTCATCTTCCATGGAGATCAGTCTAAAAAAGTGGATTATATTTGTCAAGAGTGAAGTTTAAGTTCTACTGTCCACCTATTTGATATAGTTTCTGCGGGTGTAAGAAAAATGGAACATCCTTCTATCCAGGTACTGCCAGTTTATTACCCAAAATCAGTACAAAGCAAATCCATTTTTGGACGCTGTTGAAGCTGGGCTTGAAATGCAATATCCCAAAATGCTTCTCTACTTGCTTTTGTTTCCAAACAAAATATTTTGCATCTAAAAAAAAATCGATATATAAATCTAATTTATATAGAAAAAATTTTAATCTTTCTTATGCATACATTTTTGTACTCCCTTTTTCATTTGTTTTGTTTGCCTTAATATATGCCAGGTTTTCCTTATAACAGTTAATCTGGAGACCTGTTAGTAAAGTGATAGGATTAATCCAATGTTTAAAGCCATGCACTATAGTTAAAGTAGACAACCCAGATACTGTGGTGATACAATAGATAGATAGATAGATAGATAGATAGATAGATAGATAGATATCGGTGTTGACTTGATTGTAGTGATAATTTAAATTAAAAATAATTATTGCACATACGGTTAAATTGAGCTAATTCTTACTTCCCTAATCCACAAACCCAGTAAATTTCAGAAAAATCCACAACAGTTTCATCCTGCTTCTCAGCCAAGATTTAATAGCAGAGTTGTTTGGTCTCATATCATTGGCACATGCCGTGTGTCAGATGTGGATCTCAGTTAACTCCAGTCAAGGCTGGATTTAAAGTAGTGCATGTGAGAGCAGATTCTGGCCCACCATATATTTACTGCTCTGAGATGATGCATTATAATAGGACCAAGTCCCAGAGTTCTTACTCAGTCTTCCACTCAGTCCTTAGGGTCCAGTCCTGCTCCCACTGAAGTCAATGGCAAATATTAGGAATGAGTTCTGAGTTCTTTACTCCAGTCAGTCCTTACTAGGCAATACCTCTTGTTGGTTTAAATTAGTGTGATCTACCGTGCTTGCAGATGCACAAGAGCAGCTACTAATATGCGTACAAGTAGAAAATGCACCTGACAGAATGAAAGAGGCAACTGAAAGAAAGAGCGGCTTGGTAATAATGTCAATCTTTTATTGTTTTGTTCAGCAGATACAAAGAAGTCAGAAGATGGTCCTGTCCCAAAGATCTCTGCGGATAGTTACATTCCTGGTCATCTTTTTTCTAGCTTGTTTTGCAACATCTCAAGAAACTGAAAAGTAAGAAAAATCACGTTTGTAACTAATGCTGTTCATCAACTGCTTGCACTTAATCTATTGGGCTGCATTCTCCACTGCTTCTCATCCTGTGTAGCCATTTACTCCTGTACAGAAATGCTACCAATATGATTTGGTAGCATTTTACATCCACTTTGCACAGTAGAGAATCAGGTCCTCTGTATTTTTAGATACATTAATGTTGTGATTTGTGTTTAGTTGTTACTTTTATACTATACTAAATGCAGTTTAGGAGACACCTTGTAATACAACACAGTAATCCAGGCAAAGATGGATCAACTCAAACAACAAATTATGCCATGGAGAAGAAAACTGCAAGTACCAGATATATCTATATTAGAAAATGGTCCTAAACAACATTCCAGATCTGAATCCTGTTTCAGAGCCAAATTCACAGCTTGAGCCTGTTGGTATACTTGACCAAATCTAAACTCACTGAAATCTGAGAGCATTTGGGTATGTATCCAGATTTTCAATCCCTGCATTCAGGAGTGTTTCAGATCAATAGTTTTGGTCAGGCTCATTATAGGGTTGCAGGGGGTGATTCTCCTTTCACTTACACCATTGGCTTCAACTGAATTATTTCTGATTTACACCTGTGTAAGCAAAAGAAAATTTAGGCTCATAAAGTTGAGATCTAGATCTGGATCTGGGAATTTGGGGGCCTATATTTGGACCACTGGAGAGAGCACAGGATTGGGGAGTTGGAGAGCTGGGTTCTGTTTGCAGTTCTGCCTCTGACTCACTCTGCGACCTTGAGAGAGTTGCATCCCCTCCTTGTGCCTCAGTTTCTCCATTTCTAAAAGGCCCAGAATGTCGATACATACCTATCTTGGTAAAACACTCTGGAATCTATGTATGAAAACCAGCCCCACTGGAAATGTGAACATTCTTCGTCTTCCTAACTACTCTCCTTTCACATTGCAGTAAAAGAGCAGTAGCGGAGCACCAGTTCATGCAGGATAAAGGAAGAGCACTTCAAGGGCTGAAGCGGCTGATGTGGCTCCACAATGCCATGGGTAGTGTGCACACAGCCAGGGCCAGAGATGCCTCACATTCAAATTCCTTGTGGGATTCACAGAAGAGCCAAGACCTCCCTGACCTCTATGACAGTACCAGCAAGGATGAGTCGCCAAACCTGGTTAAACAGCTGCTGCTGGAACTGACAGAAAAGGAGCAAGCTTTCCCTGTGCTAAAGAAAACTGATTTGAGGCAATATCTAAAAAATCCAAAGGGTAGCTGGAGCCTGCAAGATCTTTTTGATCTATTTCAAGTCAAAGACCATGGTAGCAAGAGAAATCCTGCTGCTGAGACACAGAGCTCTTCCCTCTAGACCAGGGGTAGGCAACCTATGGCACGCGTGCCAAAGGTGGCACGCGAGCTCATTTTCAGTGGCACTCACACTGCCCGGGTCCTGGCCACCAGTCCGGGTGGCTCTGCATTTTAATTTAATTTTAAATGAAGCTTCTTAAACATTTTAAAAACTTTATTTACTTTACATACAACAATAGTTTAGTTATATATTATAGACTTATAGAAAGAGATCTTCTAAAAAGGTTAAAATGTATTACTGGCATGCAAAACCTTAAATTAGAGTGAATAAATGAAGACTCGGCACACCACTTCTGAAAGGTTGCCGACCCCTGCTCTAGACTGACTCCATCTCAGTTTGACCATTGCTTGAGATATATAATGTTATCTCGAGGGTAGCTCTAATGTAAAGGTGAACTACAAAAGAAAAACGTTTGTACCATTTACTACTCCTTGATATTGCATGGACAGCCTCTTAAAGGTCCAGAGCCTCTCCTCAGCCCACAAGCTTGTGTTCCAGGGAGGTCTACAAGGGTCTGAATTTTCCCTTGCCGAAATGCTACTGCTGCTTCCTGATTGCGGTAGTCCCTGCAGCTCTGGCACACACACCCCTCCCGCCCCGCTCCCCACCGCCCTGTTTGCTAAGTCACTTATCTGTAGATCTGCATGGTTGTAGATCCCCATGGCCCCATGATTCTGAATGCCCCATTTGCATGTTTGGGTGCAGCTAGGATGGGGCATTTTGGAGCATCAATTTGCCACATCCTAATACCCCTTTGTGCAGAAGCCCTGCACCTGCTCCACTGTGTTCATGGGCTTCTGCAACCATTAACCAGGCCGTAGGATTTATTTTTCTGGTTGTTTTTACATCAGAAATAGAAGCTCCCCACCTCTCACTTTTTCCTGGAGGATATTGGAAAATCTTTGGAGGGCATGATAGCTGGAGGTTGGGAGTTGCTCAGCATTTCTCCCAGCCTAAGAGTTTGTGTACATGGGGAAATTGACCAGCATAGCTAAAGCAGAATAATTATACCAGAGTAATTATACCAGAATAAAGTCACTTTATTCAGGAATAGTGTCCACATGGGAAATTATACCAGCATAATTACAGTGATATAATTATTCTGCTATCGCTATGCTGGTCATTTCCCCCAGATAGACAAGTGCTAAGGCTCAGCATCACCACCCTGCACCTTTGAAGAAATGGAAGAGATGCATCTTAGCTTCCAAGCTCCATATTTGATATCATGGTTCAGGTCCTCCTAAAGATTTCCAAAGTCCCCCAAGGAAAAAGTAGAGGAATGTCTGAGCGACATAAATATTTTCTTGGGGAAAAATAAATGTTATGAGGGCATCTCCACATATCCAAAGGGAGCAATAAAGGACACAAACACGTTTTTATTTTGCCAGTCACCTTTAATGACAAATTTTCCAGTTGTGTCTAAGCAAAACAACATCCAGTTCAGTTGCAAAACAAATATTTCAGACACTATATTTTTGTCATGCTTGTAACAAACGTATCAACATATCCATTGACTGGGGATTATGTGTGCCGCCTGAATTAGTTGAAAATCCACTGTTGGTGTATGTGCAGAGATCAGGAGTGTGTTTCTCATTTTACACAGTGGAAGAATGTAAACAAAAGTCCTCAGTGTCATTACAGTTAAAAGGCTTTTAACATGAAATATATATATATATATAATATTGTACTTGATTTACTGTAGAAATATAAATAAAATAAAGCAAGATTATCTTTCGCTAATATCTCTATATATTTGTAATTAACATGGAACCACAATTGCTCTTTTTCTTATATGTACTGAGACAGAGGGAGGACTGGATGGCTCAACTGAGATTGGAATACGAGCGTCTAAAGCCCCTGTTTCAAGATCAGCCCCGGTTGGCAACAATCAAAAGTCACGTCACGTTCAACAACCTATGTGAAATGAATTGATTGTCTCAGTCCAGTTCCATTCTGACAATAATATTATTTTGCCATTTATGGCACCTTCTGTCAGAGGATCTTAAAACACTTTAGAAACATTAATGAAATACAGTAAACTTCCCAAGACACCTATGAAGTAGAAGTTTTTAGATCCATTTTACAGATGGGGAAACTGAGGCTCACACTGGTTAAATTGCCCATGCAGTATTCCAATGGCCGAGCAAAGAACACACCGAGTCTTGACTCTTACGCCCCTGCTCTTTATTTTGTAACAAAATCTCATGAATTTTAGGCCACTCTCATGATTTTGGGGTAGGGCCTAACTCAGGACTTTTTGCACGCTTGGCATGGTCAGTGCTGTCATCTTGCCCTGTCAAACTTCATCAAGTAGATGGCACTAGCAGCGTTACGGGCTTTTTATCCATGCACCGACCGACCCCTGCCAGCTGCAGCCACCTGTAGTCCCTGCAGCGGGGCGGGGCGGAGTCAGACGCCTGGGCAATGAGCTCAAAGGAAGGAGAGGCATGCGCATGCGCACAACGCGATCACCCTTTCCCGGCTGCAAACGTGCCCCTGGAGGGAAAAGGAATTCGCGCATGCGCTCTTCCAGTCAGCAGCCCCGCCTCTCTCGGGGTGAGGACTCGGCGCTGAGGGGCGGCGGCGCATGCGCAACGTCGTCGAGGTCTCAGAGGGGTGCTTGCTTGTCTTGTCCCGTCCGAGGCGCCGTCCGTTCCGTGAGTGGCGGTGCGAAGAGTGCTGCGGGGGCCGTGATAGCGACGTACCCCGATCCCTTCCCCCCCTCCCCCAGTGAGGAGCGAGTCTCCGGCTCTGAGGAGGGGCTGGAACCGCGCCCCCATCTCCCCCCACCCGCCCCGCAGGGGGCTCCGGTAAGTGACTCCCCCGGACTCCCTCCCCTCAGCTTGTTGCCCCGGTGACGCGCCCCCTCCCCCTCAGGCAACCGCACCCCCCCGGCTTTGCCCCCTCCCCTCGGGGGGAGCTGCCTCGCCCCCGCTGCCTCCTGCACCCCCACCCAGTCTGCCCCCTTCTCCTCTGGCTGCTGCTGCTGCATCCTCCCTCCCGGCCTGTGGCCCCTTCAGCTCCTGCCCCCCCCCCCCCCGGGGTCCCCCCCACCCCCCCCCCCCCCCGCCCCCCCCCCCCCGGGGTTCCCGCCAACCCCCCCCCGCCCAGGCTCACGGGCAGCTGGAGGCAGCGTTGGCTGCACCTGGCCCACGCGCCCTTGCGGGCTCAGCCCCTAGCTCCCGTGGCAGACAAGCCTGCAGCTGCCCCAGCAGCCGGGGGGTGAGGGGCCTGCTGGCCTGTACGCGAACAGGGCATCTCGGGGGGCAGCTGCCTAAACTGGCCCGGGCTGAGCTCCCAGGCAGGGGTAAAGCACATCGCGGCGAGGGGCGGTTGCTCTGCTGCTTTATTTGCTGTGTGGCTAAAAGTTGGTCTGGCTCCTTTTACTGCCACTCCATCGAGTTCCTCTTGGCTCCTGCTGCCACTGATTCACGCTTTGGTTGGCACTGCCAGCAGAGGACCAAATGGACCCCAAAGACTTAATTCTCCTCTGGCTCCCCGAGGTGGTCCTTCCAAGTCCAGGTTGAGCCTTGGTGGTGGCGGGAGCCTGCACTGTCTCTGTCCATGTTATATAGATAAATAGAGGCAGGTGCTCGCTCTCCCTTTTATCAAACTTCACACAAGCATAATTGCATTGGAGTGAGGTACAGTTGTCTTTCTTCTTCCCCCTCCCTTTATCTACCACCCAACACCAGCTTGTCACTTGATGGTTTTCTGCTCTCTGGGAAATAGGAACTAGTAGCATAATCAATGTGAATGATGCAAATGTGCTTACAGTACACAGATACCTGATCTGCAGGCTCTTGAAGTGCTGTGTAAAGAGATAATCTGTCCTTTCTAATTCAGGTAGTGTCACTTTGAGCTGTTTTTTTTTTTTAAAGAAATAACTTCATCAAAAATACAGCAAAAGTTCCTCAACAGTCCCTAGATTGCCTGTGTTCTTTGAAGAAAGAGAAGATATCGAACAGGTCAAATAAAAATAGCTTCTATTATAAATTCTTTGGGGCCTGCCATTTTTAGTTATCTAAAGGGCTATACACACCTGTGGTGCATAGGGTTTCAGATTTGTCACTTCATTTTTTAAAACTAAAATTTATGGAGCAGTCACTGTAAATTTAGTAAAAGTCAGGGTTTAGTGACTGCTCTGTGATTTTGTTTTTTAAATTAAAAATGCCCTGATAAATGAGGGAGCACCAACCACCTATAGCAGCGCCCTTGGCCCTGGCATGGAAGCCCTAATCCTAGCCTGGTGAGGAGAGAAGGCCCCGGGGGGAATGGAGGTAGGAGGGGGCTGGAGAGAGAGAGAGCCTGCCCTGCACTCACCAGGGACACAGCAGTGGCTCCTGTGTCCTATGGGGCTGGGCCAAACTCCCTGTTCCAGGCCTTGCGACTTGGTGCATGGGGTCACAGCGCCACTTGCTTTGGTTTGGTCCTGCCTCCCCTTGGTTGTGATCGGGGGAGAGGCAGCAGGGCCAGATTTGAGTAAGTAGTGCTGCAACATGCCCAGAGTGGGGAGCTGGGCTCAGCCCCACAGGAGCTGCAGCTGTGGGGTGAGTGTGAGGTGGGCTCCATATCTAACTCCTCCCCCTGGGCCTTCCCTCTGCACCACCCTCCAGGACCCACCCCCCTCGAGCCTCATGGACAAACAGAGAAGTCACAGTATGCATGACTTTTTCTGCACCCTGCCAAACCTGCAGCCCTATAAATGAGAAAGTGTCTCTAAATGATACCTTTGTCTTTACCTCTGACTTCTAGGGATATGTTCCAGCCACGGGAATTTTGCTCTTTCGGGTTATATTGCCATTAGAAAAACTCAATGAAAACACTGTCTTAAATTGTTCAAAGAGCTTGTACGTTTTATATACATTATATTTTACTTATTGTTTCTTACAATAAACAAGCTAGGGTGCATGGGTCTTGCCCTGAATTTGAGCCATAACATGGAGCTTTTGTGTCTTTCTTAAACTTTATTTTTAATTTAATTTAAGATGTAAATGCAGTATACTTTTAAAAAAAAAATTTAAATTTTTTTTTTTAAGTTCATACTTGTTTAGAGGTAATTATCTATCTGGATTTTGGCAGGCTGTTTTGTGGAAACTTCTGCTACAGTGGGAGACCCTAATTGCAAAAGTAGTTAAAAATAGCAAATTTGTCTGTCTGTCTTCAACTACTCCACACATCCATTTAATATTTTGGCTCTTGGTAAGTTTCATAATAAGGGGCTCTGCATGTGACTGACAAACGTAGAGGTATCCTCTTTCTCGAAGTGTAAAAGAAAAAGGAACCCCTGACTGGGTGTCTCAGGGTGGGTTTTTTCATTCCTAACATTTTTAGAAGATGAGGAGAATAGATTGGGTGAAGTACAAAGCATTTTCAATGCTGGCTAAAATGTGGTTTTTGAGGCATAATATTTGTCAAGTTTCCTTCCCTCTTTTTGAATGCTGTTCAAAAACAGGAAGCCTGACATGTACCTTTTATTTTGTAACCCTCTTCCCTACAGACTCTCTCATTAACTGATGGTGCCCAGTTTAGACTACTAGTCTATCATTTTTCTCTCTCTGATAACTTTGATATTAAAACTATATAAAATATTAACTTCAGTCTTGATTCTTAATTCCAGCGTCTAATGTAGTTGAGCGTCAGTTAATTGGTCAGAATTATTGCTTCCATGTTGTGTTGTCATTAGTAATGTCAAATGTATTTTTTCCCCCTTTTTCCGACCCCTTTTCTAGTAGCCATGGCAATGACGGGTCCAACACCCTGTTCATCTATGAGTAACCACACCAAGGAGCGAGTTACAATGACAAAAGTGACATTAGAAAACTTCTATAGCAATCTCATAGCACAACACGAAGAACGGGAAATGAGGTAAAAATCCCAGTTGGGAGATGGAAAGTGTCTCTGTGTAGAAGTGAAAGGAAACTAGTGGCGTGATTGTTTAACTTGAGGTCCCATTTGAGCAGGTGCTATCTAGTAAATTATAGCTCAAATTTAACTTACCTTAACGTTACCTTAGCCCTTGCTGGTATCTACCTTACTTATCTGAGCTTCTCAGATATGATGCTGACGAGTAAAAATGTTTAGCTAGAGGACATTATTATAAATAAAAATAAAATATTTTTCTGATTCAGAATATCTGTTCTTAAATCCATTATTCCATTGCTGAGCAATTAAAAAAAAGCCATTTTGTTGAGCCTGTTTTGATGAAATCAGTTGAAACATTTTCTTTTCAAACTTAAAAATAGAATCCAATAGACACATTGGCAAGATTTAATATATCTGAGTGGAAATCAATTGTATAGTTAGCTTAGATTCATTTAAGCAGTAAAGTAAGAGACCAGTCTCTACAAATATTTACTCTTTCAACTGTTGCTCCTTTTGATTTTTATTCCCTTTTAACATTTCTTGTAGTTTTATGAAGTCATGTGGTTTCAGCTTCATTTTGTGTTACAGTTTATGATGCAGCCATCTGATAAGGGGAAATTCAGTTGTTCAAAGGCGCCAAGCAACTACTGTAAAGACTGTAATTTAACATTAACTTGACTAACTCATAGGCAGGAGGAGGTCTAATAGGCTTCGATGGATGATATAATAAATTCCTTAAATCTCCTTGGAAACCTTTATTTTCTCTTTGTAGACCAGATTCTCTGAGGTGCTGAGCACCCTAAACTCCCATCGAATTCAGTGTGGTGAGCATGTCACAAGAATAGGCCTTATAACCAGAATTTTCAGAAAGGCTTCCTTCCCTTATCTGTAAATGCTTAATGTTGGAAAAAGCTTCAACATTGCTTGGTCCTGCTGAACTACTGCTGCGGCAATTCACATTTGGTATTTGAGTGGGGTGTTAGAGAGAGATGGTGAGCAAATTGTACTTCCTAGGTGCCTAAATAAGGGGAGAGCAATTTCAGTATACATGATACAGAGATGTTGGGCGAAAATGTTATCATACCCCAGCAGTTGCTTAGTGGCAACTGGAGGCTGGAAAAGGATCTTGCAAAGAATGACTTGCATATTGAACAGGAATTCTTCAGTGCATTTGTA
Organism: Platysternon megacephalum; assembly: GCA_003942145.1. NCBI lineage: Eukaryota > Metazoa > Chordata > Testudines > Platysternidae > Platysternon > Platysternon megacephalum. Next base: position 225,549 of record QXTE01000303.1, read on the forward strand.
TAATATGATGCTGAAAAGGCCATCGGGAAGCTCAGAACATCATTAATGTAGGAATTTTTCCTGCAGTGGCCAAAGCTAAATCTTAACAACAAAAATAGATTACATTCCTTGACCCAAAAGGGGGGAAAAAGTGGAATTAAGGTTGTAAATCTATCAATATTTTAAGGGAGAAAACCATTAATATCATTTAGGTACAAATATGGCCCCCATCTCCAAGGTAGCTGAGCATCTCACAGACATTAATGAATTTATCCTTTCAACACCTCTAGGTAGGTGGGGAATTGTATTACCCATTTTACAGAGGGGGAACTGAGGTACAGTGAAACTAAGTGACTTGTCTGGTGTCACACAGGAAGCTAGTGGCAGAGCCAGGAATTGAACTCAGATTTCCTGAGTCCCAGTCCAGGTATAGCCACAAGACTATCCTTGCATAAAATAAGGCATGTGAAATTTCAGGCAGACTGGTTTAGATGAGCAAAGTTATAGAGAGAAAGTGGTGAAGTTGGACTTCTATTGGAAAGGTAGGCTTGAGCTTAAATCTGGAGAGACCAGCATCTTTCCATAACTCTAATTCTTCACACTTCCATATTGAATCCAAATTCCTAGTCCTCTCTGACTCTTAGTTCTAAACAACACTCCCCCAGGTGTTGAACGTATGTATGCTTTTTATAGGATTTTCTGAAGAACTAAACATGAATTTTTTTTCATTGCTTTTTTTCCTCCCCCAGACAGAAGAAGCTAGAAAAAGTGATGGAAGAGGAAGGTTTAAAAGATGAAGAGGTAATGAACACAAAACAAGTCTTTTGGTTAGATAATATAAGTAACCCATAGTCATACCTTTAGTGACCTCTCTAATTGGTTCAGTATGATCCAGATGGGAACTTCATTATGGAATCTCATAAAATATATGGCTTTCTTTTTAAAACAAACACTAGAAGAGACTCAGGAGGTCCGCACATGCCCGAAAGGAAACAGAGTTTCTTCGGTTAAAGAGAACAAGACTTGGTTTGGAAGATTTTGAGTCCTTAAAAGTAATAGGTAGAGGAGCATTTGGAGAGGTAAGAACAGAACAACTGATTACTGAATAAAACTGTAGTAGCATTATAGGGACTGGAATGTTTTGAAAAGACTTTTTAAAAGATCAGAACAGTACAATTTGAAGCCAAATGACAAAATAATCACTGCTGAATGTTTGTTTAAAGTTTGACATTCAAATGCATCTGACTTTGTGTAGTCAGTGCTAGTTTGTATTAAACAAACAAACAAAACCCCACAATGCTGGTGAAATGGGCTTGGTTGGCAACCTTGGAAAGCCCCTCTATCTGTAGAACACATACAACAGCAGCGGTGTAGGTGTGACACTGCTGTGCCAGTGTGCCTCCATCCTGACCCTGTAGTAATGGTTTTTGGGATGCAGTGATAGCAGAAACTGCACGCCTAAGGGCCTTTTATAATGGGTTTTCATGACATAGAAACTTGCCCACTAAACTGGGTTTTGACCATCCAACTCGTTTCATGTCACAGATTGCCAAATGCTATCAAATGGTATCATCTTTGTTCTGGTGTCCTAGAGGTAGTGGGCTCTGGTAGAGTGATCTACTGTCCTAGAGGTAGCAGACTCTGTATCCTGTTACCATATCATAAGCCAGCTAGTGCTATTTGTCCGTATAATCTGATTCTGCTTTGCAAAATAGAAATGAAATGTTTGGTTTTAGGGTATGATACCCAGAATACTGTAAAAGAAACCTGGAAAAGTTGGTGTGATAAGGATGTATTTCTGACTCCATATTTTTTGCAAAACTTGAAGGTGCGGCTTGTCCAGAAGAAGGACACAGGACATGTATATGCGATGAAAATACTACGCAAAGCTGACATGCTTGAAAAAGAGCAGGTGATTAATAGTAATTTCAAATAGCAATTCTAGTAGCTCTGCCTCTTTTTAAAAGCTTTTTTTTCTGCTTCATTGCAAACTCAGATTCCTGGGGGACAAAAGTGGGTCTATATTTAAAAAAACAAAACACTAAAGAATAATCACTGCAACATATGGTTTAGATTTTGCTAGCTAAAAACTGCTAGGGGTGTGTGGGTGGGTGAATAGATGGAGATTTTTTTTTTAAATTTTTTTTTTGAGACTTTCCAACCTGCCTTGGATTTGGATACTCAGTTTTCCCTAAACCACTTTGAACATTTCAGCCTGATTGTAACTCTTTCTGGAAGAAATGTGGTTTTTCTTGAGTCTAACTTTTATGTGGTCATGAGGAAAAATATAGCTTTCACTTGCTATATTTCTTTATTTTTATCAGTGACTAGTTGTAAATATGTAATAACGTATTAATTCACATGTTCAAAACAGCATTTAAAAAAATTTAATTGTCTGCAACCTTGGTCAATTTCTTGATGAAGGTTTCAGTTGCACTGGCTTTTTGCAAGAGGCATTATGGTCAGATATAGAGTGTGACTGAACATTCTGTTTCCATCTGAAAACATGGAGAAGCAAGGTATAGGAAAACGGCAGTTTTCCTCTAAACAGCAATAGAGGAACACTTGTATTACAACTGATTATGTTCCTCTTTCTGCATTTTGTGATACTGTTACCACTTGATACCAAAGATATGTCTGTGAACTCTCAATACAATCTTCAGAGTGCTGGCTTGCTGCAAGTCTGATTTCATCCTGATTTAGCATGTCTAATGGATTTAATTGTAAATATCAGTTGCTGGAGCTGCATGAATCCTTCAGACTCATTCGCAGGACCTCCAAAGTAGTGGCACTTTTCATATTAATGCCAATCTCTGAATCATTGTATTATATCTTTGATAGCCCTTCTGGGAATATTACAGTCTGAACCAACCAATCCTTCTTTGGCACTGGAGTTCATCTAGGAAGCAATGTTTTTGTAGGCAGTAATTCCTGAATTAACTTTTCTTTTAAAGGTATTAGTTTAAAAAATAGCATTGCACTCTTGACCTCTTTGTCTTTACATAGCAATTCTGAAAGTCAGTGCTTGGTGTGTGGGCCTGCATTGATGTATTTTGAGACCTGGGTTTGACTCCCAATCTCGGTCATGAAATATCCATGTCTCATCTGCTAGATGTTAACTGTTCTGAACTGTAGTTAGTACCCTTTGTGCATGTTTTAGTTAGTGCTCCTAATATAGTAGATATTATAACCCAAATAGTAAGTAGTTTATCTTGTATAATAAGCGCCTCAAATCAAATGTGTATTTTCATCATATCTATAATTCAATCAATGTTCTCTTTTCCATGTGAAGGTTAAGGAAGTAACAATATTAGACGTTGAAGTGCTCTGTTTGTCTACAGTCCAGATATAAAGCAGGTAGCTGTAAGACAAGCTTCTCCATACTACCCTAGCCACAGCTGCACTTCTGACTTGGAGGGGATCCATTTTTTATAGGTATAGTAGGTGTATATATAAACGGTCATCTAGGCTAAAATGGGATTATTTTTCTCCATGAAAACCTGCTGAATAGTTTTATGCAGTGGGTTGAGTTACACGCTACGGTGTTAGACTGGTCTTTTGCTCAAATGGATGAGGACAAAGACATCTCTAGGACCTGATCTTGCAACCATTCACTACCAAACATAGTGCTCACTACAGTCAATAGTCCTGCTGAGTGCATTTAATTGGACTAATCGTTGTAGCAAACACTACTTATGGTGCTGTTTCTAGGTTCAAGCCCTTCAATTGCCATTAAAACTAGGGTCATATTGTGAACCCTTTGCTTACATTGGTGAACAGTTACTTACGCAAACATTCCCTTTGCAGTTAGTAGATCTACTGATGTAACTGTAATTTTTTCCAAGATCCTCAAAACAAAAACGTCTCATACGGTTTACAGTTGAAACCTTTGAACATAAAGGATCTTCCGATCTATGCACTGAGGGGTCAGATTGAGTCAGAATCCCAAGGATTTATTCAGTGGGGTACATTCCAAACAAAGCATATGAAAGAATGGCAGTGATCTTTAGTAAGGTTTTCTGCCTGTTCATTCTCAGAAGCATATTTTATAAAGCTGTTGCAGTCTTCAAAGGTTATAATTGCCTACAAACGTGTTGCATTATTTTAATACGTGAAAATATCCAGTGATGAAAGTATTGAAACATAATGGTATTTCCATTCCTAATGTAGAGACTTGACAGTTGCATATTCAGTCTTTGAATCCCCTCAAAACAGTGTTTGAATTGTGCGTGAAGATAAATGCATCTAATAAAACATCAAAAACTTAATAATTAATCATATGCATATATATACCCTAGGTTGGCCATATTCGTGCGGAGCGGGACATTCTAGTGGAGGCAGACAGTTTGTGGGTTGTGAAAATGTTCTATAGTTTTCAAGATAAGTTAAACCTGTACCTTATCATGGAGTTCCTGCCTGGAGGTAATTACCTGAGATAAAAAGGTCACTTTCATTTTGTTCTGTGGCCGTATTCTGGCTTTATAACAAATCTTGTCTGTCTTTGTTGCCAGTATTTGTACATGTGTAATTGCTTTACAGTGTCGTGTTGGGTCTGATCCTGCAGGGAACTGAGCCATTCTTAATGCCTGGTGACTTCATTGGGGAATGAGGGTGCTTGGCACCTTGCAGGGTCAGGCCCATAGTTACCTGTCTGTGCCATGGGTATGTTTTTTTGCAATCATGCTTAGGTACAAATGTTTGCAAACTTGACCTAGATGTTCTGTCAAGCCTTATCTTCACAGTCTGCCACCTATCCTCTTAGAACCATAACCAGCTTTCAGTTTTCTAACTCTTTTCTTGTAGTTGGTTTGAATCAGAAATAACCTCTTTATTGTCTGCAAAGAAGAGCTTTAAAGATTAACTCTTGAGTGCTGAAACTACTATAGTATACTAACAAGAAGAATATTATACTGAAATCTTGCTGGGTTATACTGAAAACATGATGTGACTATTGAAACCAAATGATTGACTTCAGACCTGACATTGTGCAATAATGCAGTCTGTTCTTGTTAAATGTGTTTCTGGCTGCAGAATTGTTATCTAAGGTCCAGATCTTGTGTGTGTGTGGTGGTCCATAACTAACTTCGGTTTGAGAGACATTTCTAGCAGACAATTCACCTTTTTGCTAATTAGATGTTTTATAACTGAGACAGAAACGCTCAGATAGACTGGCACAAAATCAAATGCAGTACAGGCTTGCTAAATAGCACACAATAGTTTACACGCTCACAAGACAATCTCTCTTCACTTCTCAGTGACAACTATATAACTGACTGGTTTCAGAGTAATAGCCGTGTTAGTCTGTATCCGCAAAAAGGAACAGGAGTACTTGTGGCACCTTAGAGACTAACAAATTTATTGTAGCATAAGCTTTCGTGGGCGACAGCTCACTTCATCGGATNTGACTGTTGTAGTGAGGCTTTTTTATATCCATTACTTTATAACATTATTTGGTATGTTATCAAGTCTTTAATGAAAACTAAACTAAAATTATAATGAACCTAAGCGCATTTGGCATATCCTTTTAAATTTCATCTACTCGCTAATTCACAGAATATAGTATTTCAGTGGGTCTCTTGGTGATTAGTACAAACTAGTTTGGGTCTACTGGATTTCTATAAAATTGGATGTCTCAGTACCTGCCACCAACAAATTCCTGTATGTGGCTTTACATCACTAAACAACGTCAAGCTGACATTCTCTGTTAGCACCAACTGATGGCCTGTGATCATTCTATTTGTGATGTCACCGAGAGAAGACATTGCCTGGAATCTAGGTTAATTTAAAAATCTAAGATAGCATATATCTTACATTTATGTATCTGTATTGTGCTAGCAACCTGAGGCCTCAATCAGGGTACAAACAAACCGGTAGTCATGGTCCCTGCCCCAAAGAACTGGCATTCTATTGAAGCTTTATTTTCATAATCTAATTGCTAAATTCTTTCAACTGAACAAACTAATGAGCACCAACAGGCTCGACTGTAGCTGAGTGAAGAACTAATTACACTTCTGTATGCATTTCTTGGGTGTTTGTGAATCCACAATGTATAAAATATAATTGTTTCATAAAAACAGTGTCTAAATTCACTGATATGTAAAATGGATGTCTTATTTAATAGCTTTGGTGACATGTTACTAAGAGGCTAGGGTTTAATTATCAGTTTGTATTTACTTCTGCTGTTTGTGGTGGCTGACTTTTTCTAGGTGATATGATGACACTGTTGATGAAAAAAGACACCCTAACAGAAGAAGAGACTCAGTTTTATATTGCAGAGACTGTATTAGCCATTGACTCCATTCATCAGCTTGGTTTTATCCATCGGGATATCAAGCCAGATAACCTCCTCTTGGATAGTAAGGTACAAATATATTAACCACTGTATGCAGTGTTGTTGTAGCCATGTCGGTCCCAGGATATGAGAGAAACATCTCTCACCAACAGAAATTGGTCCAACAAAAGATATTCCCATAACAACTGGGTGACATTTGGGTTAGCAGCAAATACACTGGGTAACTTAGAATTCAAAATGCTATGATAGATGGCACTATCATTTAGTTATCCTCTGTAAGGGTAAGAAATTGAAGGTTATTTTCCATGGGCCTGATAGAAGTAAAGCTACATCAATCTAACCTTCAGCTGACAGTACCTTATTTACAGAGTGCTCTCTTGTGGCAGTTGTTTGAGCTGTTTTTGGTGGTTTTCAGTGCTGTTTAAAACCATCTTTTGGTTTCATTTCTTCCTCCTTAGTCTAAGACGTTTCCTTTGGGCCTGACATTTGCTCTGCGTGTGCTCACCAAATACTGTGTAGTGTGTTTACATCAAATGTGGGGATGTAGCTGATCCATTAGGCTTCCAGTCTCATTAGCTCTTATCTCTTCTCAAAATCTTTCTCCAGACTGGTCAGGTTTACTTGTATGTATTTATAGTAGGTAGTATCCAGGAAGTTGGTGTGTTTCAATACCTTACTATTGCTAAGTAAAATTTTATGTTTTTCTACTTGCCTTGTCTGGGAGAAATTTGCTGACAAGAACAATTTACCTACTTCTGTTAATTCCAAAATATAATTAAGTGCTCTGATTGGCGCAGACCTTTACAGAGTCATGCAAGTTTAGGGTATAATATGCCGTTTTTAGGCTCAAAAAAGAACTTCACATTGAAAATTATTGCTGCCTTGCACTGTGGATAAGACAAATTCAAGCACTGGGCAGAGTAACATTTTTTAATTTGTGGAATATCCTGTGTCTTATCGAGTCCACCCACAACTCATCCACTTTCTGACAGAGGATTAGACAGCACTCCTTCTGGAAACTATTTGTTCTTACCTGGGGTGGTCATTGCCTCATCCCATTCAATATTCTCCCTCAAGGGACTATGGGGCTGATCCTGCAAGGGGAAGTGCCTTCAGCCCCCATTGAAGTAAACAGGTATTGGGAACATTACTGGAAATTGAATCACATCCACTGTGTGGCAGTGCAGAAAATTATCCCTAGGTTTGTTCAATATCTCATTCTAATTGTAGGCTAGAGCAAGATAATAAATATGCTTAGTGTTTTATCATATGAAATAAATGGGTAAATAACTCTGTTCTTTGGGTGGATGTCTTGTATTTCTTCTGCATCTCTAGGGCCATGTGAAACTATCAGATTTCGGTCTCTGCACTGGGCTAAAGAAGGCTCACCGAACGGAGTTCTACAGAAACTTGAACCACAGTCTTCCAAGTGATTTCAGTAAGTTCTCTCTCATCAGTACCAGCGCTTATATTCTCTCCTATGGGAGCTGCGTTAGAAATTCCAAAGGTGACTGATTTCAACACAGTGGTGGAAAGCTGCTGTTAGGGATCTAATGAACCCTGCATATGTGGAGGGTTTGGGGATGAAACGGTGAATGGTATATGTGGCACATTAGTCCCTATTAAACTGCAGGTTCCCTCTTGAACTTTCTGCACTGTGCACTTCCTTTCTTATTTTTGCTACTTACCATGATATTTATGTAAATATAAGCGTTTACCTTTCCAATAAGCTTGCTCCTTCCTTCAAGTCTTTCCTTGCTGTACTACACTATAGGCTCATTGCATGTACTTTAGCAAGGACTGCTAGCAGATGGCATACTAGCAGCACACAAAACTAACATGGCAAACCCTGCCATAGCACATGTGGAGGCATGGAGATAGTTTAAGTCTTGGGAATGCACATCCCCAGAATCTAAGTCTTTAAAATTGTTTCGCAAGAAGAGCGGGAGCATGGCACCAGAACAATAGGAAATTGCAGACTCTCCTGAAGCTAGGTTCTTAGCAAGAAACAGAAAACTTTGTACTCTTCAGTTTCTAGTCAAATTCCCTCTGCAGCAACACCAGTGTAAATGCTTCTGTGCTAGATCTTGGTATGACTCTGTGCTCTTCTTTCATATATTACTTGAAAAAGAGGAGGCAGTGGCTTTCTCTTGGGGTACGTCTACACTACGGGATTAGTCCGAATTTACGGAATTCGATTTTTTGAAACCGATTGTACAAATTCGATTGTACGCGGCCACAGTAAGCGGATTAATTCGGCGGTGCGCGTCCATGTACCGAGACTAGCGTCGAATTCCAGAGCGTTGCACTGTGGGTAGCTATCCCATAGCTATCCCAGAGTTCCCGCAGTCCCCCCCGCCCATTGGAATTCTGGGTCGAGATCCCAATGCCTGATGGGACAAAAAATATTGTCGCGGGCGGTTCTGGGAACATCCTCCCCCTCCCTCCGTGAAAACAACGTCAGACAACCATTTCGCGCCTTTTTTCCTTGTTGAACTGAGCGGACGCCATACCTCGGCAAGGATGGATCCCGCTCAGCTCAAGTTTGCAGTCATGAACATTGTAAACACCACGCGCATTATAGTGCAGTTTATGCTCAACCAGGACCAGAAAAGCCAGGCGAGGAGGAGGCGGCTACGGCAGCGCGGCGACGAGAGTGATGCGGACATGGACATGGACACAGAATTGTCTCGCGCCACGGGCCCCGGCGCTTTGGAGATCATGTTGGCAATGGGGCAGCTTCTTGCTGTGGAACGCCGATTCTGGGCCCGGGAAACAAGCACTGACTGGTGGGACCGCATAGTGCTGCAGGTGTGGGACGATTCCCAGTGGCTGCGAAACTTTCGCATGCGTAAGGGCACTTTCCTGGAACTTTGTGACTTGCTTTCCCCTGCCCTGACGCGCCAGAACACCAAGATGAGAGCAGCCCTCACAGTTGAGAAGCGAGTGGCGATAGCCCTGTGGAAGCTTGCAACACCGGACAGCTACCGGTCAGTCGGTAATCAGTTCGGAGTGGGAAAATCTACCGTGGGGGCTGCTGTCATGCAAGTAGCCAAAGCAATCGTTGAGCTGCTGCTAAAAAAGGTAGTGACGCTGGGAGATGTGCAGCTCATTGTGGATGGCTTTGCTGCAATGGGATTCCCTAACTGTGGTGGGGCGATAGATGGAACCCATATCCCGATCTTGGCACCGGAGCACCAGGGCAGCCAGTACATAAACCGCAAGGGGTACTTTTCTATGGTGCTGCAAGCAATGGTGGATCACAAGGGACGTTTCACCAACATCAACGTGGGATGGCCGGGAAGGGTTCATGACGCCCGCGTCTTCAGGAACACTAGTCTGTTTAAACGGCTGCAACAAGGGATTTACTTTCCAGACCGGAAAATTACCATTGGGGATGTTGAGATGCCCATCGTTATCCTTGGGGACCCAGCCTACCCCTTAATGCCGTGGCTCATGAAGCCATACACAGGCAGCCTGGACAGTAGTCAGGAGCGGTTCAACTACAGGCTGAGCAAGTGCAGGATGGTGGTAGAGTGTGCCTTTGGACGTTTAAAAGGTCGCTGGCGCTCGTTACTGACTCGCTCGGACCTCAGCCAAACCAACATCCCCATTGCTATTGCAGCTTGCTGTGTGCTCCACAATCTCTGTGAGAGCAAGGGGGAGACCTTTATGGCGGGGTGGGAGGCTGAGGCAAACCGCCTGGCCGCTGATTACGCGCAGCCAGACACCAGGGCGATTAGAAGAGCACACCGGGAAGCGGTGCGCATCAGAGAAGCTCTGAAAACAAGTTTCATTGCTGGCCAGGCTCCTGTGTGAAAGTTATGTTTGTTTGTCCCTGTTGAAAACCCGCCCCCTTGATTCACTCATTCCCTGTAAGCAACCCACCCTTCCCCCTTCCCCCTTCGATCCCAGTTTGATTTGAAAAAAATAAAGTCAGTTTCGTTTACAACTCAAGAACTTTTTATTAACGGGTGGTAATGAACATAGGGAGAGAAATAACCAGGTAGTCCGGGTGGGGTTTGGGAGGAGGGTAGGAGTGAAGGAACAGGGCAGGAAAAACATTCAAAATAATGAGAGCCTTTTGCTTGGGCTCTCTAATGGGGTGGAGTGGCAGGGTGCACGGAGCCTCCCCCCCCGCGTTCTTACACGTCGGGGTGAGGAGGCTACGGGACTTGGGGAGGGGGGAGGGCGGTTATAGAGGGGCTGCAGCGGCACTCGGTAATCCTGCAGCTGCCGTTCCTGGAGCTCCACCAGACGCCGGAGCATGTCTGTCTGCTCACGCAGCAGCCCCAGCGTTGCATCCCGCCACTTCTCGTCTCGGGCGTCCCTCCTCTCCTCACGTTCGTCCCTTCTCTCCTCACGTTGGTCCCTTTTCTCCTCCCGTTGGTCCCTCATGTCCTCCCGTTGGTCCCTCTTCTCCTCACGGTCACTGGCCTCTTTCCGGAATTTTAATACAGTGTCCTTCCAGTCATTGAAATTAGCTCTCTCATCCCGGGTCGATTGCATAATTTCCGAGAACATGTCGTCTCGCGTGCGTCTCTTTCGCCGCCTTATCTGGGAGAGCCTTCGGGCCGGGGGCGGGAGGATTGAAAAATTTGCAGCTGCAGGAGGAGGGAAAAAAAGGGAGAGAAGTATGTAAAAAGATACATTTTATAGAACAATGCTTATACTCTTTCACGGTGAACACTTTTCACATTACATAGCAATGTACAAGGTCGCATTTTGCATCTTATATTGAGTGCCCGCGGCTTTGGTGTTAGAGATCACAGCAGACGCAGGGCCGGGCAACAGAATTCGGCTTGTATGCAGCCATGGTAAGCCATTGTCCTGCGGCTTCTGCATTAAATCAGCGCCCTCCTTTCCCATAGCAAGCAAAGCCCTTTACGTGCTGCGGTTTTCCTGTTACCGTGCAGCATCAGATAACATAATAACCCCCACCCACCACCCATTCAATTCTGTGGGATGATCGGTTGACCCCCTCCCCCCACCACGTGGCTGGTATCATGGAAGATCCATGCAGATAACAAACTAGCCCCCCCATCCACTTCTGTGGGATGATCGCGTTACCCCTCCCCCCACCGCGTGGCTGGTATCAGGGAAGACCCCTGCTAGCCAAACGCGAAAACCTCAGCGCCATTGTCCACCCACTCCCCCCCGCCCGCTTGGCTAACTGCAGGGAAAGATTTCTTTTCAGCTACAGGCAAACAGCCCAGTAGGAACGGGGCCACCTCTGTCCCCTTAATTACATTCCCGTATTTCAAACAGGTTACCCTGAACGATATCACTCTCCTGAGGATAACACAGCAAGATAAAGAACGGATGTTGCTTGAATGCCAGCAAACACCGGGACCATACGCTGCCAAGCTTTGTCAAGCAATGATACCGGATTACTTGCTGCTAGCATGGCGCGGTCAAGTGTCCTACCATGGAGGACGGAATAAGGCTGCCCTGCCCAGAAACCTTCTGGAAAAGCTTTTGGAGTACCTCCAGGAGAGTTTCATGGAGATGTCCCTGGAGGATTTCAACTCCATCCCCAGACACGTTAACAGACTTTTCCAGTAGCTGTACTGGCCGCGAATGCATCCCAAGTCCCCAGGGCAAATTAATCATTAAACAAATACTTGTTTTAAACCATGTTTGATATATTTGAAAAGGTACACTCACCAGAGGTCCCTTCCAGGGGGTCTGCGATGCCGCCTTGGGAGGGTTCGGAGGGCACTTCGGTCAGGGTCAGAAACAGCTCCTGGCTGTCGGGGAGAATGGAGTGCTGTGTGCTCTCCACAAGTTCGTCCTCCTCCTCCTCCTCCTCTTCCCCGTCCGCAGATTCGTCATTCAAGGATGAGATTAACCCCTCCTCGGAGTCCACGGTCAGGGGTGGGGTAGTGGTGGCGGCCCCCCCGAGAATTGCATGCAGCTCCTCGTAGAAGCGGCATGTCTGCGGCTCTGCCCCGGACCGTCCGTTTGCCTCCTTGGTTTTCTGATAGGCCTGTCGGAGCTCCTTCACCTTAATACGGCACTGATAGGAGTCCCGATTGTGGCCTCTCTCCATCATGCCCTTGGAGATCTTGTCGAAAATTTTTGCATTCCGTCTCTTGGAACGCAGTTCTGCGAGCACGGAATCCTCTCCCCATATAGCGATCAGATCCAGTATCTCGCGTGTGGTCCATGCTGGTGCTCGTTTGCGGTTCTCGGACTGCATGGCTACCTGTGCTGTTCAGCTCTGTGTGGTCACCTGTGCTCACCAGGCTGGGCAGACAGGAAATGAAATTCAAAAGTTCGCGGGGCTTTTCCTGTCCACCTGGCCAGAGCATCCGAGTTTAGATTGCTGTCCAGAGCGGTCACAATGGTGCACTGTGGGATAGCTCCCGGAGGCCAATACCTTCGAATTCCGTCCACACTAACCCTAATTCGAACCGGCAATGTCGATTTCAGCGCTACTCCCCTCGTCGGAGAGGAGTACAGAAACCGATTTTAAGAGCACTTTAAATCGATTTAAATGGCCTCGTTGTGTGGACGGGTACAAGCTTAATTCGCTATAACGCTGCTAAATTCGAACTAAAATCGTAGTGTAGACCAGGCCTTGGCTATTTCTCTGTGGTGAGGATGTGTGATTGGTAAAGAGGCTTTTGATATATTCACTGCAGTGCTTTTAAAAGAAACAGTTCCTCCTGATCAGAGGCTTTGAGATCCCAGTTTACTAACATTTATGATTAGTAGTCAGTGTCTTGGCTATCTCAAAATAGTTTAATTCAAATGATTGACACCACCGTGAGTCCAGTTGCTGGTGAACAGGAGTACACATTACAAAAACCACCAACACAGTTAGTACTAACTGACCCTTTATTGGCAGTCTGTCTTTGGCCTCTCTGAGCTGTAGAGACGGAACACCCGTCTATCCTTTACAGATGGTCCCTTCAAATCAGGTTTGAGGCATGATAGGAGGGCAGTGTTGGGAAGCTGGCACTGCTGCTTCTTCTACTTTACCTGCTCTGTGGATAGAGAGGACATCAGTTTCCAGGGCTCTCAATCTGAGAACTTCTCTACTGAACTGAATTCGCGAGAAGAGATGGATGCAAAGGAAATGCTGATCTATATTATCCCTCCTGTTCCTGTATTGCACTGTAGCTTGAGCGCTTGCACTGTAAAATACCATAAACATGACCATACCTGACATGTCTGTCATCAGAGATAAGGTTAAGGCCCAAGTTCCCAATCTAGGCTTTTTAACTAGTTGTGCCTATGCTATGTGACTGACTAAAAGACCCTCAAACATCAGTGTTTTTATTTTACCTTCAGCAAACAAAAGCATATACCATGTGTGAATAGATTTGTTTGGAACTTTACAGAGAGTAGAGGTTGGATTGTGATCTCTTTTACATCATTTTAAAGCTGAGCTAACTCCATTGGATTCATGAGATTTATTCCAGATTTAGATGGATGTAACGGAGAGCAGAATCTAATCCTTTAAATGTAGCCATCTTGAAGTGAGTATTTTGTTCCTGGAGTTATAAACTTCTGAAAACATGGACGTCTAATGGAAGTGCTTACAGAATTGTAACTGTAGTGCTCAGAATGCAGCAGTGTCTAGTGCTTGCAGACTGTCAAGTGGTAGGGTCTGGAAGCTGCTGATGAGCTAGGAGTAACACTACCCCTCTATGTATAACTTCAAGTGGGGCTATTTATCTTGGATAGAAAGTGGAAAAGAAAAGAAAAATGAGCAATACTGATGCTTATGTGTTCTGGTCCTCTTTAGCTTTCCAGAACATGAATTCCAAAAGGAAAGCAGAAACGTGGAAGAGAAATAGACGTCAGTTGGTAAGTGCAGTCCCTCTGTCTACAGATGCTCACGGGTGAGCTCTGAGATGCAAGTGGGTTGGCTGTTTGATATTTAAAATGACCAGCATTTACACTGTGGCACTTTTCAAAACTCCCAGAACACTTCTCTGAAGTACTGTGAAAGATCTGAGCAGTTGGGCTTTAAAAAAGAAATAACTCATTTGTCCATCTGTAAAATTCTGGTGACTTTTACGCTTAAGGTAGAGAACCAGCATGGCTTGATGCTTTTTCTGGTGCAATTATGGCTAAAACTACCCAAGTTCTTAGCTACTTCCAATGTAACATTGCCTCTGGGGAGACTTCTAGCCCATACCCAGACTGTGATGCCTTAAGAGAAATGGACAAAGCAGATGGAGGTGCATAGTGGTGATTTTACCATGCAGATTTCATAAACAATAACATCTGCCAAAGTCTAGCTGGATCTGGCAGAGAAACTCAGTGATTAGATTTGCATCTATCGCATGTTACTTGGCAGTGTTAATGCTAGAGATGAACATGAGCCAAGTCTCCAGTGTGAACTAGGGCTATGCTACAATTTGTATTGCAGTTGTTGGTCACTGTCTAGCCTTGTTGTATCCTTAGGGGATGGAGGAACAGCTTCCTACAAAGACTTTTAAACAGTATTCTTGATCTCTTTCTTAATCTCATTTAAAATGTTTCTAAAAGTCTCTCTTTTCTAAAAATAGAGCTGCAGCATTTAAATAGGTTTTATTCCCTTCCCCTACAATAGTGTTTTTTCACTGCTGTCACTTTAATGGTATCTTGATAGCCTGTGGGATCTTATTTAAAAAAAAAAGTTATCTTTTGGTTTGAGTAAGTTGTCTGTGAGGGTTCTGTTCAAGCCCTCTGGTCCTGCGAAGATTTCTCAGTCACTTGTCAGTCAGACGGGATCTCTCTCAAAATGTGTAACTGAAGCCATTCAATTTCAGGCCTTTTCCACTGTGGGAACTCCAGATTACATTGCTCCTGAAGTCTTCATGCAGACAGGTTACAACAAGCTTTGTGATTGGTGGTCACTTGGGGTCATCATGTACGAGATGTTAATTGGTAAGAAACGAGCAAACCTAGAGTATATGTTAAATTCATATTACATAATAGCAGAGTCAAAGTTCACTTTTTCATGGCTTTGTTTACCTTTGTTGGCACACCTTCACACTTAGTGCCCATTTTCACGTTAAGCAATTTTCTCCAGTTTGCTGTTCACCTGCATTTTTTTAAACTTCTGTGTTGTAACCCAAATGGAGTTATTGCTGTTTTTTTCCCCCAGTGGCTTCAAATTAGTTCAATTTAAGCTTCTGCAATGAAGTAAAGAGTAATTTGTGACTACTGGAGTGTATTTTCTCTTTCAGGTTATCCCCCTTTCTGTTCTGAGACCCCTCAAGAAACCTATAAGAAAGTGATGAACTGGAAAGAGACTCTGACCTTCCCCCCGGAAGTTCCAATCTCTGAGAAAGCAAAGGATCTTATTTTAAGGTACCAGTCAGTCAATTGCTGCAGCTGACTAAGCTTGTCCTGTGGTGCCACTTGTTACATGTCATGAATTTTCTCATCCTACAAACTGTATGAAACACCTCTCTTACAACTTGCCTAATGAGACAGCTGGTGCTTCGAAGTTTAAGGTGATACATTTGTAGGGTGACCAGATGTCCCGATTTTATCAGGACTGTCCCGATATTTACTTGTTTGTCCCGCGTCTCAATCGGTCGGGACGCGAATTGTCCCGACATTTTGCCCTCCGGCGCAAATGCGGAGGGGGCTCGCGCCCCTCTTACCCCTCCCTCCCCCATTGGATCCCTCCCCAAATTCCTGCCCTTGCCCAGCCTCGCCCCCTCACTGCCCCATTGGATCCCTCCCCAAATCCCCGCCCTGGCCCCACCTCTTCCCCAAGCACGCCGCATTCCTCCTCCTCCCCCTCCCTCCCAGGCTTGCGCTAATCAGCTGTATGGCTGCGCAAGTGCTGGAGGGAGGGGGGAGAAGCAGGATGCTGCAGCCCGCTCAGGGGAGGCGGAGGCGAGCTGGTGTGGGGGGGCGGGGCGTGGAGCTGCCTGTGGGTGCTCAGCCCCCACCAATTTTTCCTATGCTCCGGCGGCTCTTGGTTTGTTTTTTGTTTTGCTCCGCTGGCACCCCTCCCTTCCCCCCCCCCCCCCCCCCCCCCCCCCCCCCCCCCCCCCCCCCNCCCCCCCGCGTCCCGATATTTCATGACTCTCATCTGGTCACCCTAAACATTTGTCACACTTATGTATTGACTAGGAAGATCGCTAATCAAATATCTTCTCATCAAATTCATGGTGGTTCACTGCCATTTAAATTGGGAGCCCTTAAAGAGCTGCATTAATGGGGGTTCTTGTAAAATCTTATGTTTGGGAGCACCTCATCTCGTAGCTTTTTTGCCTCCTACATGTCTTTGTCCCCCATTTCCTGTGCCTTTGAATTCTTCAGAAATTGAATCTCCACTTGAAGGAAACACAGAATGAGAATGTTGAGTTGTGTTAACTGGCTGTATGGACCCTTTCTGTTTATATTGGCAAAGGATGTCCTTGAAATAGGCTTACGCTTGTTAGGACAGCAGGTTAGAATTGCTGGCTTTCCATCCGATGTATTTGAAACACCTCTCATGAGTGGTCTAAATTCCTTTTGGGATTGAATAGTTTATCCAAACAAACTCCTGTCTGAAATAAGGTTTACCCACTTTGCTTCCACATAACAGCCTTAAGGCAGATATGTATTAACTCCCCATCAGCCTTTATGCCTTCCACAAGAAGCAATTGCCAACCCAGAAACATTTCGTCTTTGTCTAAACCAAGGCAAACATACACATTAAAACTCACTCAGTTCAGGGAATAAATTCCCTACAAACCTCCTTAGAAGTGGCTCGAACTTCTTTTCCAGACCCACCGTTATAACACAACAGGCAAGTAAGTGTGTCTGACACCATTTGTGTGTAGAGTTTGATTTATAAACATATTCCGTGCACACTGAGCTGGGCTTGGGAAAGAATATGCAATCATTTTGCTCTTTAGTCTTAACTATGTACATAATGTTTCTGATAGGTTTTTAATCTGGTCTCAATACAAAAATACGTATTTCCTAGTGAAATGTACATGCTTTGTGTGTACTGTTGCCCTCTGCTGGTCCTGGATGAAAGGGCATATTATTCTTGAATGTAAATTCCCTATATTCTATCACAGCCTTAGCATTCCTTAGCGTAGTTTGTGTGTTACTTTTAAAATAAGAGCTCTTATCATTATCCTTCAGTTACAATTTCTTACATGTAAATACTAGCTTCAGTTTAAAATGACTCACTATCTCTAAATATAAAACTTCACTATTTTCATGCTTCCTTTCACAGATTTTGCTGTGAATGGGAGCACAGAATTGGTGCACCTGGTGTCGAAGAAATCAAGGGTAACCCATTCTTTGAAGGGGTTGACTGGGAGCATATCAGGTAGGACATTGCCAGACACTTCAGCATCCTTCCAGAAAGCTAGTCCTTGTTTAATTTTCCAGTCCAGTGGTCTAATTACATTAGACTGTTAGGTTTGTCAGAAGTGCTGCTACCGTAAAAACTTGCCTGTGATGGTAAAATGAGCAGCTCTGACTTGAATACGCAAGGAAACAGGCCTGTGCAATAACCAGGCCTGCGTTGCTGTGATGAAGTTCAGATCCTGATTCGAACTTCTCTGAGGTTCAAGCATATCCAGGTCAAGGCTTTTGTTTGGAGTCCCTATAGAAATGGAATGTATTCATTGCCTGCCTTAAAACCTAATATTGAGAATGTTGCTCTTGCCAGAGAGAGACCTGCTGCAATATCAATAGAAATTAAAAGCATTGATGACACCTCAAACTTTGACGAATTTCCAGAATCGGATATCCTTAAACCAACAGGTAAATATCTCCCCTTCTTGTCACTAATTTACATATAATGATAATGCAGAGTTTACTTTAACAGGAATCCTACAAGTCTGTCTTGATAGCAAGTTCGGGATAAGAATCCTTAATCATCTAATACTTAGGGGGAATTCTGAATGGTAACTTTTACAAACTGTGGTTCCAATTCTGCAAGTCCTTCGTGCACGGAACTTCCATTGACATCGCAGGGCAGCAAGGGACTCTGTATTTTGCTGCAATATCTAGATGTAAGGGGATTTGAGGGCAGTTTCAGACATAAACCCACAAACTAAAGTAAAAGTCAGAACTTTCTCCCTCCCCGTCTTCCTCACTCGACTAGTGTAATACGTTCTGTGGTAGCATTAAAGCCAAAAATCCCTCATGGAAGTGCCATTGATAGCCTTACCTGAGTTTTTCATATAAATGTGTTTATAAAGAAAATGTTCATCTTTTATTGTACAAATAAGACCATGATGGTTCCTCTGGTGTTACGCATGACTGCCATGGAAATGTATAGTTGGGATGTGGCAGTGCTTCTCAGGGCACAGCCGTGAGACTTAATATGTGTAATTTTATAACGTTCTCCAGTGTCATGGCGAAAATGGATCTGCTTTAATCAATGAATGGCTATTCCACCATGTGCTTCATAATGACAGCTTTTATGTCAAGGCCTGTTTGAGCATTTGTTAGCATGTGGATTTTTTAACACAACATAGACTGTAACGACTCCCTTTTTTCTAGAACTGAAGAATAAAACTGGGAAACAGAATTTTGCCAACCAGAAGTTGTATAATTTCTTTAAAACTAAAAGACTGTGTCCAGTGTCCTGTATAATGAGTACATTTTAATATCTGAAGAAGCTAACACTTGTGTCACTTTGTCTTCCAGTGGCCACAAGTAACCATCCAGAGACTGACTACAAGAACAAAGACTGGGTCTTCATCAATTACACCTACAAACGATTTGAGGGGCTGACAGCCCGAGGGGCAATCCCATCCTATATGAAAGCAGGAAAGTAGTGAACTGTGACCTGAGACTATTTCTGAGCCTTGGATCTTGTTTCTCTGTACTGGGTTTATGCCCTTAAAACAACTTACCTGAGGGCTATGAACTATTTGAAAAGTTTTTCAGGACACAATATATTACACACCATTGTTATTTACTTGGATTTGTTTCTTCTGCTCCATTGAAAACTTCCACGAAACTCTGCTATCACCTCTGATGCAGGCAGATATTTTTTGCTGCTTCAGGAGCAAGTCTGTCTCTGTTTTCACATTAAATTTCTTGCTAGACTGTTCAGTCCAGTAGAGGAGGAAAGAGAGAAGAGCGCCTTTACTTTCTAACATCACAAAGCATATGGTATTTACAAAATATTTCACCAGTCCTGCAATGAGCGATATACTCAGTCTGCCAGTTCTGCCAGCACTGTTTTCCTAATGGCTAAGAACTGTAGCACAGAGGAAATAAAGCAATAATTAAAGCTTGAGATAGACAAAACTGTCCAGTAAATTATCTAGTAGATGAACAAAACTTGTATTGCCTTAACCGTAGTTTGTAGTGCTATTTTTTTATAACTCAGAAGCCTCTTTAATAGCATTTTTCAGCTCAATCAGTAGCCTCAAGTTGTGGTGCACTTTACTTTTGGTACTAAGACAATGACCCTCAAGCCATTAAATATTTTTCTAAATTAAAAAATTGTGTAACACTTTGCTTTTTCTGAGCAGTAACAGGAGAAACAGGCCACTCATCCTGGTAGAACTTACTCCATGGAAGCTAACAGTTTCCAACTGTTGTATTGAAGAACCTCCATGCAAACAAATGGCTATTGTAGATTATTAGTAAACTAGCCAATAACAGGAGCTGACCTAGAAAAGGAGTGGGTGGGGGTGGGGGCATAAGAAGGGGAGGGAGGGAAATCCATTTATCCTGATTGCTGATGGGCCCCCTATGTATAATAGGACAGAACATGGGGTTTTCTGTTCTTGTTGCTGCCATCTCTTGGCCGCTTGTAAAATCTGCCAGCCTTGATCATTTCAAAGATGATGATGCTAACTTGCTAGTGGCATGGGGTAGTGTCAAGCAGGAAGATATGGCAAAAAGTGTGAAATTCTGCCTAGGGCTCCTCTACAAACCCTTATTCACAGTGGCCTTCCCATCCTCTACTTAGTATTTCAAAGTTCTTCTCAGTACCATGGCTAAGACATCTGTACCCAGAGTCTTCCAAGGGGGTCTGAAAATTCTGGTACATGGGTCCTGCCATGTCTCTCTTTGACTAATTATTGCCTAATGTAGTTTATGAAAGTGTATTCCTTTATAATCAGGATGCTCTCCATGAGAGCCCCAAAGTGCCTTCCCTTGCCTAAACACCTCTCAGAGCTGGATCAAACTAATTTGGAGGATTCTTTATCAGCTGAGCTCTTGATAATTCCTTTCCATGTGCAGGAACACCACTTAACTACAAAATAGGTGCAATCAGTGCATTCTTAGTGGCATGTGAAACAAACAGATCTACCCCCTCTTGTGGTGCTGGTCTTTAGTGTGTCACTAGATTTTAAATTAACGAGATTTTTAACAAGTGCATATCAGTTTGAACAGTTTAAATTCCTGCTACATTATATTTTTGGTGCTGAACACTAAAAATACCTAGCATCTAAAAAGACTGTTTGTTTTTTAAAGCTAGATCAGTGTGTCAAGATGACCTGGTGGCTATGGTTTGTATTCAGCCCTAGCTTTCTAGACTAACAAAGGGAAGAATCTGTGATTGTAATGTAATAATTTTTTTAATGGCTGCATTAGGGAATATTCCACTAAATGTCTTTTGGATTAAAGTGTCACAGAGTAAATGTTGAATGAAGGATTAATTTGAGTGCAAATACTGTACATAACAGAAAGGCTGATTAAGATTGTGGGTGACAACTTGTTAACATCCTCTCCCTAAATGCCGTAGCTATGAGACCGTCCAGAAACCCTGAATCTGTGCTGTTTTATTTCTGCGTAGTAGGAATTGGTTCAGTGCATTGCTGTAAGCAGTTTGAATGCTAAATTCTGCCAATCCTAAATTCAAGAGTAGTTTTTACTCTGACAACAGCGATCTTTGGGCCCATGGGATTATTCATAGGACTACTTAAGCAAAGTAAAATAAAGATCGGGGTCTTTATTTGCTAGCCAGCAAAGCATCCTTTTATAGTGTTTTGTTTTGTTTTAAATCAAGGACTGATTATTACATTTTAGATGTGCTAAAATTGCTCTGTCACCCACATTTGAAAATGTTGCCTTATAAGCCATTGGAAAGTTAAGAGCTCTTGGCATTTTTAACTATTGAAAATTGTTTTGCAATTCTTGCTTTCTTAAAATGTGAAGATCAAAACCCTTTTGAAGCTGTTACGGTTTCGGAGTAAAAGGTTTTGAGACAGCAGCTGCATTGTTAACCCTTTAATAAAAGGGACTGGTGTTTTTACAAATACCAAAGAACAAGGGAGAGAACTATACAATTATAGGTTGTAAGGGTTCTGTGAAAGTCTATAAACAATACCTTGTTATGGAAATCTCTAGTGCACATGTGATTTCTGAATGCCTTCTGACCGCACAGTTGGGTGTTGTATATTATCGTCCTTGAGTTAAAAAGTGAAGATCTTCAAAGTTACAAGTGGCTCTTAAGAACCTAACTTCTGTCAACTTTCAATGGGAATTAAGTGCCTTTGAAAATCTCCCCCTCAATGTGAAACCTGTCAGTCATCCCTACTAAGTGGCAATTTTTCCTTTACAACAGATGCGTCAAAAGTCTGCCTTTTCCTACAGGTATTTTTATCAACACTAGAAAAACAGTACTGTGTATTATTTCCAGGATCCACACTTCACTGCTATCAGAAAAAGATTTTTGTACTTTTTTTCTAGATATGCTAGCCAAACATTTTTATTAAGTTAACAAGTTACCAGCCTTGTGTATGTTCTCATTAGCTGATAAATTGAGGTAATTAGGAATGCCTTGTGGTTTTTTGTTTAAAGCTGCAAACAGATGAAGGTTGCAAGGAGTGGGTCTGGTTCTTTTCCAGCTAGACCTGCAGGAGAAACTAATTCCAATCTTAAACTTCCTAATGGATGTGACCGTAAGTTATGCTGCCGTTCCTCTCTTCATATTATGCCTTCACAAAACTGCACTTAGGTGTCACTTACTATCACTGTGCCCTGACTCTGCCTTAAACTGTCAGTTGAAAAAGCGTTTTGTAAATACATGATGCTATTACTAAATCGCATTGTAAAATTTGGCAAACTTGTTCTGTGCGATGCTGGGGTCTCAGCATGGGGAAACCCAACTTATTTTTATGGAATGATCTTTACGTTCTGCCGAGCTGTGTAAATAAATAAATCCTCTTCCGTCAATGTAGTTTTGCTGCTGTGTTTTGTTTTTACAAAGGGGAATGTCTCTTGCTGATATTTACACTTTTTAATATGTAAAATAGCAATTACTTTTGAGAGTAGGGTCCTTCACCTAAGCACATTGGCTTAGATATTGACTTTGGCATTGTAGCCCCTTAGACTACAACAACTATGGATTTGATGATGGAAATGTCTTGTTTTTTTTAAAAAACAGACTGAGGATTGTTCCTTATGTGCATTCTACTTTTGCCCAAATGAATAAGATGTTGCAGGTGAAAGAAATATGGTCTCTTCTCATAGTCAAATGTTCTGAAAAAGAACATACCTGTGTCTTAATAGAGTGCCATAAATGTGAATTGCCCTGGACAGACAGAAGGCAGGGTCTGCTCTCAATTGCTAAAGGCTGCAATTGTGTGATACATCACTGAGCTCAGCTTACTAACTTCATCTTGGCTGTTTGCAACAGCTGGCCATATGTATGAGGCATAACAGCACAAGAGATTATAATAAACCCTGGTACTAGGCTGATGGGAAGACAAAGGTCATGACCATGAGATCATGTAGCTGTATGATGGGGTGTACAAACCCCACAATGGGCAACATGGGGTTAAGGGATTATTTGGATTTTAGCCACTTCCCGNCTGGAGGAATTGAGATAGGGAATTAGCTCATTTGGGTGGCAGAGCTGGAGGTGAGCAGAGCTGCAGCCCACAGCTCCAGCAGTGCAAAGCAGAGGAAGCCCAAGGCTCTGACACAACTGCCCAAAGGGGCCCTCCCTGAGGGAAGAGAGGACGCACTCCAGAGACAACCAGCAAGGGAAGTATCCTTTGGACATTGGTAACCCCCTCTTACTTATTGTGGTTTGGGTTTCCCCACGAGGGGAAAGTCTCGGACTAAGATGATGCAGGGGTGAGGAGGGAATGAGAGGAAGAGGCCCAGGGAGGACCCCCCTAAGCAGCCTTGGTTGCCAGACCACTGGTAGCCCAAAGGGCCCTGAGTCGGAGACCAGTGGAGTGGGAAGGTTTGGGCTCTCCCCACAACCCCCTTGGCAGTCAGGAGTTGTGGCCGTGAGCACTAGGCCATGCTCCCCAACCAAACCCCAAGTGAGAATTGTTACAAGCTGCTTTGGTGAGGAACGTGACATTCTTGATTTGTTAAGGTTCTGGGCCAGATTTCCAGCTGGTGTAAATCAGAATACTTCTGCTGATTTCAATGGAGCTACGTCAGTTCACACCAGCTGAGGATGTGGCCCATTATTTCTGTAAGGGGAAAGTGTAGGGTTTATAGTTGCTGTAGGGTGGGGCTGGGGATCAAGAAGGAGAGAAGTGGTTTGGTAAAAAGAGGGTTACATTTAGGGAGGCGGGAGTGCTGTGTGGAGACAGGAATAGGAGAATAAACGGCTCACTATTTTACAAGGGGTGAGGGATGACATGATGGAGGCTTTGGTGGTGTGAGTGAAGATTAGACTCATTTCCTACGACACTGTGGCATGCCACAGCCAGCTGGTAGTTCAGACCCCAACACACAACGTTTTTGTCCAGTCTGCTTTTGAGCACAGGATCTGACTTGCCAAAGCATACAGCCCTGGGCCAATATGTGATCATCACATCTATAATTCCACTTAATAGGGTTTGGGATTCCTAAAGCTCTGTTTATTTACAAATGCCTTAACCCCAGCTCAAGTTGCAATAAACTAGAATGCAGTAGATGAGTGGTTACTGGATTTAACTTAGAATTGTGCTTTACGTTCTTTTAATTTTTTTACAAATGATCTAGGACTTAAAATACCTTCTTAGACCATGAGGGCCATCTTAGATGCAGAGTGGTTACTAAATGATGACAGGTATTCTCTGCTCTTACTGGATCTAATTAAAGATGGCTTCAGGGCCACATTTGCCTGTTTGTTTGTACAAATCACTCCTAGTCCCAGAAACCTGGTGGCATTTATCAGGGGGTAGCAGTAATGTCGGTCTCTTACCCAGGCCACTTTGCCACTTAGTTTAATTTTACCACTCGGTAATTTTAATAACATTTCTTTTAGAAGTTCCCTTGAGGCAGACTTGCTGTGACTCTTGCTTCTTTGTGGAAGCTTCCATGATTGCCATCGACTTGATAAGCAGCTGCTAGCTCTTCAGCCGAGGAACCTATAAATGGGCCTGTCTTTGACTCCCTAAGATCACCCACCATGTCAGAGCATGGATGGAATTCAGGTCACCTGCCTCCCAATCCAGTGTCTCTTCCAGTGGGCTGATACCTGCCCCTATCCAGGGCTCAGGGCTCACTCAATGTACTTTGAGATCCTCAGCTAGAAGATGCCATAGAAACAAGGACTGTTCAGATAGCCTTTTGTAGCTCAAGGTTTGAGTCAGAAGCTGGTCCTGGTTTCATTTTAAGTTCTATGGCACTCTTAGGAATGAATGAACACACATTTCCTCCCCCTGCCCGTCCCAAATTAAAAAGAAAATTCAATGAATCGGATTTGTGCGGGCCGTATTTATGAAACTCATGGGGCTTTTGTTTTACACTGACAGAAATTATTGTTCACGAAGATGAAGAACCTCGAGCCTTCCAAGCATTATTCAAGCTTCCCCACACAGCCAACAGCCTTTAGCACTAGCCTCCACCGTACCCAGCCAGAGGGATCTTGGGCAATGGCTGATGATTATGCCAAACGGTTACAGTCTTGTACACAAGAGGCAGCCAGCAGCACTGACCAAAACCAGGAATGACACTGCTGAAGGGTGAGTAAAATCTGTCAATCCATTGTAATAACTCCCCTTCTAGATTCTGCAGTAACATTTTTTTCCTCAGGCTACACTTACAGCAACAGAACAGCTGTAGCCATATCGAGTGTTGCTACCTGTCTAGATCTAGTGTTGTTTTAAAACTTTTTAGTGGTAACCACAGGCTGGCATGACACCTGCAAAACACTTGACAATGGTTAGACAACTCACTGCTCCCCTGCTCTCATACTCTGCAAGCGCTTTGTGTAAGGGGCCGTCTCTGTTGTGTGTACAGTGTCTAGCACAATGGGGTGTTGCTCCCAGTATGGAGCCTATAGGGTCTATCCTAAGTAAATTATCACAGGGCTCAGTGGTAACCCCTGAAATGTGTGCAGAGATGACCTTTTGCATGTGAACTTAACCCTTGCCGTATGCATAGGGAAGGAGCTGCACCTGTTATAGGATGCTAGGGCTGGGTCTTCGGTTCTATTCCCACGGAGCTGGAGGGTCAAGGGCAATCAGGACTGCAGCTCTTGTTTATTAGACTTTGCCACATCCCCAGGAAGGTACCTAGGGCTAGAAAAAAGGGTGCACGGCGTTCAAATGGAAGAGGGAAAGTACGCAGGAGTTCAGGTTTTTTTCCTTTAGTGGGTCAGACCATCTGAGCGCCCCTCCTTTATTTCACTCCCTGTTGTATGTACAGTTGGAACTGAGCCGCAGTGTGTGGGGCTGCTTGGATTGTGGGGTGTTAGGTACAGTTCTTTATGGAACGAGCATGCCTGCTGCGAAACTTGAGTCGGCATTCAAATTTAGGCAAGGCTCGGGGTATTCTGACCCAAAGACCTACGCTCTGAAAATGAGGTCCCTTTAAGTTATGTTGGGCCCCCAAGAACTGAGAGCCCCAATATCACTAGCCCTTTCTGAAAATCTTGGCCATCACTTATACCAGCATTAAATGAGCTGATGTTTAAAGCTGGTGCATTAGAATCTTACTGTGTAACTTGTTATAGCCAACTGAGCCTACAATTGCATGAGAGATTTAAACGGGCCTGACACCTGCAAACATTTGTGCTAGATGAACCAATGGCATTAATCCCAAAATCGGAAGCTGAATTTCACTAGCTGTCCGAGCCCTTCAATCTGCCAGGGAAGGATGAGATTTCATCACTGGTCAGTGACAGCCCTGGCCTTTCTTTGAAAAGACTCTCAAACCCTGCCCCTCGAGAGCTTAGCTTGGGAAACTCTCTTTAAACAGATGGGACCTAACAGTAATGGTTGGCTGCTAAGGGTAAGTGCTGCATGGTGGACAAAGTTCAGTTCCTGGGTCCCAGCTCTTGAGAAGCGCAAGGGCAGCTTAGCCCCTGGAGCAAAGGAAGGTCCCCTCTTGTTACCCACACAGGCTAAGGCAGGGGTCGGCAACCTTTCAGAAGTGGTGTGCTGAGTCTTCACTTATTCACTCTGATTTAAGTTTCGCGTGCCAGTAATACATTAACGTTTTTAGAAGGTCTCTTTCTATGTCTATAATATATAACTAAACTATTGTATGTAAAGTAAATAAAGGTTTTTAAAATGTTTAAGAAGCTTCATTTAAAATTAAATTAATATGCAGAGCCCCCCGGACTGGTGGCCAGGACCTGGGCAGGGTGAGTGCCACTGAAAATCAGCTTGTGTGCCGCCTACCCCTGGGCCTTCCACTGACAGGCTCCATAAGTTCATTCAATCTTCCTGGGCTAGGATGACAGTGGTTACAACATTGGGCTTTGAGGGTAAAGCAGAGGAAAATGGGGGATCTCTTCAGGGCTGTATAAAGAATGAGCGGGATCTTGAGGCGCGAAAGGAACAGAACTGTCAGTAGAAAACACATCAAGGGACTCAGGAAAGCTCGGTCATTCAAAATTCCCTTTCTGCTTACTAGAGAAAACAGAGGCTGCATGTAAATTATAACACTTTATTACAGAAAAGAAGCCTTACAACTGCAGGATCCTGTAAACACCATGAGTAACACTGAACCAAATATAAAACATAAGAAACGAGTTGCTCTTGTACCTGAATGCTCGGTGACCTTCAATGTCACCCTTTACTTAGTTTAAAACTATGTTCCAGTGGAATTCGCTTTAGAACATTCCAAATATTTAATTAGCTCCAAAACCGGATGTGGTAAACGACACAATTGTGGGTGAACAGAATGGTTTATGTAAACCCTTTAATTAGCTGTATTCCATACCCCTAACACACTAGGACCTGATTGTATGACGTGCTGAGGGCCCCAACACCCACTGAATCTAAAAGGGTCTGACCCTGTGAAAGGTGTTCAGTGCTCAGCCCCGATACTCCAATGCGGACAAGGGGATTTGAGGGCACTGTGTGTGTTCAGAAATATGTAAACTCAAATTCCAGACCAGCTATCCAGTATCTCTAGTTTACTTAAAACTGAAGGTGGTGCAGAAATAGACAGACAACATACAACCCGTAAGGCCAAACTGCAAGCCCTGGAATCTCACTGGTGAGTACTCCCAATGAAGTCAACGGGTCTTCTCATGTGAGCATCTCCCACCAACCTGAGGAAAGGGCTCAATCGGGCCTTCCAGCAGGCAGATTTTTTTCACATGCCATGTAAAGTCTTCCCGTATTTAACAGAAAGAAATTAAAACTAACAGTAGAAAGTGATTGCATAAAATGTCTATTGACCTGCCAGCAAATGGTTAAGGACACTTTTTTCTGTCCTGCCCTAAAGAGTTAGGAGGAGCTTTTCAAAAGCACCTAAAGGGATTTAGGAGCACACAGCCTAGTGACTTTCAGTAGGTAGTTTTGAAAATCTCCTTCCCTTAGGCACTTGTAAGGAGAGGAAATCTGTTTGCTGTTCTTTTGAGGCCAAGAAAGCGCCACTGCAAATATGGGAACCTGGGCTCAGAGATAGTCAAGCACAGATACAAATGGGAACTAGATACACATCAGCAAGTATTTGTCTCTTTTTAAACTAAAGCAGCATTTGTAAATTCATAAGACAATTTGTGCTTAATATTAAGTTAAATATGGTGAGAGAAAAAAAATACACAAATATACCTTTAGCAGCAAGAGAGTCTAGTTTACAATCTGCAAACAGACAGAGGGAAAATATGCTTGGAAAATGCTTTGCTTTCACCAAACAGTGGTTTGGGGGGAGAAGAGGAAAGAAGCAATGCTGAAAGTGGATGCGTATTTTAGGGGCTGATTTTAAGAAACTGGGCTCTGTTTTTGTAGGCAGGCAGCTGTGTAAGTGGTATGAGTTTCAACCACAATTAACTGCAGGTGTAGTTATTTGGAGGGGGAGAACTGAACATTTGCACCCCTTTAAAAAAAATTCGGACTTCAGACTGGACTGGCTACAACCATGTTTGAACACGGTCATGGCTAGTATGTTCCTGTATCCAGTCTGAACTGGGCCTTTAGCACACACGCCAAGTCAGGAGAAGCAGGAAATATTTTCTCTCAGCTGTAGATTTACTTCCTTACAAAGCTGTTCTTACTGTGTATATATAAAATGCTGCTAAAATTCTCCCCCCTCCATCTTTTGCCTGTTTGACAGAATAAAATTACCCAAATCAGTTGCAAACTGGAAGGAAGGAGTTTGCCTTGAAATCTGCCCAGTAGCCCAAATTCTGCAATCGGATGTGTGTGGGGTGCCCCCATTGAAGCCAATGGGAATTTTGAACGAATAGCTGCAGCAATTATAAAAGAGGAAGACAAAACTACCTAGAGGTTCTGCCAAGGTAAATTCAGTTTGCATGGCTGTGCTGAGAGACTCTGGCTTAGCATGCATGTGCAGCAAGAAACGGTGAGTCTTCGGCTACAGAGCCATCACTAAAGGAGCTTCACACATTTAACAGGCTAAGTCAGACTACTTTATTTGGTAAAATATTATCTAGATTTGTTTTCATTCCACACCACCTTCTACTCTGGTTAAGCTCAACAGCACAACCTTGTCCTTAGTAAAAAGAGGTGATTCTGACTTGCACAGAACTGTAAATGAGCATTGGCCTGTGAACAGCCAAATGCTACTTGTTAAACCAGCTCCACCTTTCTAGAGTACAGTAGTATACATGCTGGATGCAAAGCCTACTGGTGGTGCAAACAGATTCCTTCACCCCTGGTGTTTTACTGACACAATGGTGTCACATCTGCGCTTGGATGGAAAAGTGGAATCTGTCTCGCGGTGCTGGTTGGTCCCTTTGTAACTGAGTGATTATCGTTCAAACAAAGGCAAGCGTCTACAATACAATTCTCTTTTGATGCTAATATTCATGGAATTCCCCTTCTCATGCTGAACAACAGTTTTTTAAAAAACACTTCTGTTCTTTCACAGGTTTAGGTAAAGCTCAACCACCACCAATCCACGTGGGCACAGGCACCTGGGGAAATCTCAAAGCCTCCGGCTGCGAAGAGCTTCCATCCCTTCCTTCTCGAGACTGTGCTTGCAATTGCACTGTTAGATTTAGGGACCAGAGCTCATTATTAACATGCTTGAAATATTCCACTATAATAAGAGCGACTACAAGGATAAAATACCTTGCAAGAGAGCATGTCCCATGTCCTGGGATGAAACGATGCTGAGAAATTTCCCAACACAGGAGAGCTACTGGGAAGCCGCAGACCCCTTAGTCTGTACTAATCCGGCAGATTGTTAGGAGCCATTTGTGAGAATGGTGCATTTAACCTATCGAGTTCATCTACCTGGGGTGGATGATGCATCAGAAGTTCCTGGTCTTCTGAAACATCCTCGCCTACTGCCACCAGGTTTGTTAGAGATTTGCTTCTAACACACTGGAAGTCGACGTGTCGGCTCTTTCCTTCTTCCTTTTCCCAAGACATCTGGATGAACGGCCGTTGCACATAGTTGTATATAACTTCTGACCGGCCTCCGGGTCTCCTCTTCACCTTCTCTTTACATGTGGGATAACCTGAAGCACAATCAGCCTGTCAGTCTCAATCCACCCCTTGCATGCATCACAGCCCTGCTCAAACAAAAGGAACCCTAAAGAACAAGTTATGGCCCGGCAAGAATACTGGGTAGAGCTGGGACAACACCTCAGAGCACTTTTCTACCTAGTGCTACATTCCACATTTAGACCCTGTAAAAATGAACTAGGACTATAGTATAGAGCTTCAGATTCTGCCAGCTCCCCCAGAGACCGTGTATTTAAACTGGCAGTAGGGGTGTTGGTGTCCAAACCAATTGTTCTCCCTTTTTATTTAAGGTTTCTCTTGTTTAGGAAATAAAATTTACCTTCAATGCCAATTCGAATATTTTTCAGCCCACGCTCCTTTAAGACAGTTTTTGCAACATCACGGTTCTCGATGTACTTGAAGAATCTGTACAGCTTGGAACTGTAAAGAACTTGAGAAACAAAGTTATTCATTAGTCACTACAAGACATGCATCTCCATCTAGCATTTGGCGTAACTGGTATGGGCTGGGATATTTATCCTGTGATGACTGTGGGCAGCCCTTCACAGTCTGGGTGCTGGAAAAGTCAGCCTTGGGGTTTCAGAACTACTTTTAATACCTATCATCAGGCAACGGAAGGGCCCAAATTCCTTGGTGACAAGATACAGGGTGGGTAAAAATGGGTCTGGAAACAGTTAAGTGGTAAATTCATGTAACTTTTACCTAGCCACTGAATGGTAGATTGGTGCAACGAATACAACTCACTCTTTGGGGGGAAGGTGCAGAAGGAGTTTTTACAGGAAATGCAAATTAAGAAAAGGATGCAAGTTAATATGTGTGTGAGAGGTTGTGTTGTCTTATCTTTTCACTAGTTCTACCCTCTCATTATTTTACATTCATTTTGCAAACCCAGTGAATATTGCATCTTCTCTAATAAATGTCCCCTAGACTTTTATGTAACTAGCATCTTTTGCTTGAGACACACTGCTGCACCCTGATGCAAGAACAACCCATCACATCTTCAAACATGGTTGGTTGGTGGCTGCTCTCTCCCTGTAACTATAGGGTGTTGGATATCACTGATCATTTGCCAGTTTTTAGTGTTGGTAAACAGAACAAATCTTGTCTGTCCGCTCTATCCAGGAAACTGCAAATGGGAAATATGAATGTTTTGTGCCTTTGTTTGATTAAAATGTTCTCAAGCAAGGATGATGCAACTTCCATTACTAAAGAGGGACTTTGTCCCCACACTAGGGAAAATGGTCAGATACACAATAGCTTCCTTTAAACTTAGATCCATTTACCTTATAATTACCCTTCCTTAGTATTGCTGACTAGAATGTTATTTTTATCAAGCAGATTATTTCCCTTTTCTACATTACAGCTCATCTGCTCTTAAGTGAGTTTTCAAGTCATTATTCTAAACCTGAGACCACACAGCCGGCTCCCTTCTATCAGGCTATAATGTCACAGAAACAAGATTGTTTTCTGTGGGATTAAGCAGAAGAGGCCTGATCCTAGGAGATGGGAGGGCCCTTAGCACCTACAAGGAGAAGACAAGCTAGTAAGAAAGGACACTTATTCCAACGCCAATATTTATGAGAGCAATCCTGCAGTCAAAGCTCCCATTAATATCAATACGAATCTTAAGTGAAGAAGGGATACATGATTGGGTCCACTGACAAAAGCAGAGGAAATACACGGGAAGAAAAAATACTATTTTCTATAAATGTTCTCTTTTTTAAGGTTTGCTCCAATATGAAAGTCTCTGTTTAAAGCCAGAAATCTAATGGCAGAACCAAACAACCGATCTTCATTGGGTATTCTGCTTTCTATATGTTCACAGAACTCCTACAGACGCTGACAGCAAAAGGTTGGAATCATGATCTGCCATATGGCTTGTCACTAAACACTTAGCCAGGTCGATATTAATGAGACAATTGTGCTTTAAAATAAATATTTTTACAAGTTTTTGATGAAATCTCTCACTCCGTGGTAAACCGTTCCCCCACTAATGAAATCTCAACAGAATAATTTGTTAAATCTGATGTGTTATTTAATAATTTAATCACAAAGTTATTTTATTGTGTTAAATCTGATGTTGATGTGAATCAAGCATTCTGAAATAAACAGCTAGGGTCTGATCTTCCCAAGTGTTGATCAGACACACAACTCCAGTGGGAGATACAGGTACTCAGGACCTCTGAAAATCAAGCCATTATCGTCTTTTCAATAGAAGGAAATGTCCTTGCCCAGGATCAAATAGAGCTCCCGAGAAAGCTTCCAGTGACTGGCTGTCACCTCATTCAACAAATGGTTTTAAAAAACAATTCTCAGTTCTTACTTTGTGAGTATTCCTCTCCCATTGGAGGTGGATGGTCTTCGTCCCAGTCCACTGTGTCTTCATCTGTTAATACTACAATGTGGCATTCGCGTTCTCCTTTCGTAGCACTGCCCACCATTATGGGCAGAATAAGCTCTTCCAGGTAGTTATCAAACTGCTTGTGAGCTCCATCATTAGAGAGTTCGTGCAACAAAGCACCTAAAAGGAGACAAATCAAGTACAAATAAGTAAGCGTTACTGATCTGCCACTGTGTTTTATACCAAACTGAACTAGGACACACATTTCTGGGGGTATGACTCCGTAAAATGGTTTTAAAACCAACACCACTTGCCTTTCTGTAGCACTCAATCTGATGATCTCAAAGCACTTTATAAACATTAATGAATAAAGCCTCATAACCTCCCAGTAAGGAAAGTGTTGTTCCCATTTTACAGATGGGAAACTGCGGGTAGAAAAAAAAATTAAGGCCAAATGTTTCAAAAACAAGGCTCCTACTGTAAATTTATAATTAGGCCCCTAAATAAAGGTGGCCTGATCTTCAGAGGTGCTGAGCATGCACAGATCTCTAACGTCAATGGCAGCTGTGTTTACTCAGGCCACTTATTTATGTACCTGTAGATAGATTTAGGCACCCAAGCGTGGACTCAATGGCTTGTCCACACACAGTCACTGGGAGAGCCCATAAATCCCAATCCCTTTAACCACGGCACCATCTCACCATTTTATGTAACATACATCCCAACCCTATGCTTTATTGATAGTTACATTATATCTACAACAAACGAGTACCCATCCCAAGGCCCTGGGCACCTTTGACAACCACCTTAAAAACATACATTCATACAAACAGTATCTCTAGTCCACTTCCCAGATCACAATGCTGGCAACAGCAAAAATAGAATACAAAGTTGATTTAAATTTTAGGGCCATTACAAGGAATTATTATTTTTTTTTAAAAAAGAGCCCAGACCCAATCAATATAGTAAAATCATAATAGAGAATGAGTAATAGATTATCATGAATTCTTACAGTGAATTTAAATGTATGCATCTGTCGCAGATCCACAGGATCAGTGGTAGGCACCCCAGGTTTTGAACAGTCTGTAGGAGGAAGCCCTTCAGTGTGCCTGCCAGACCCCAAGGGGTCTCACTCTTCCTGCACAGGGTAGGTCATGCTATCTCAACCGCCTCCTTAGACTGAACCTCTGGGGCACCAGCACTCCTGTTTCACAGCAAGTCCAGCAGAGACAGACGCCTGGCAGAGACTTGTACGCTCTTCAGGTATTAATGCACCTCACCAAGCATTTGCAGTGCCACTCAACAGTCGGGTTTGCTAGTTAATTGGAACACAGCAGTCTTTAGGTTACCACAGAGAGCTGAAGGTTAAAGCATCGCCCATTCTGGTTAGCCCAGAGCTCAGCCAACCTGCAGTGAATCCCATTATTCAAGCTCTGAGACTCTCTGAGGCCTGGTCTACACTAAACGTTAGGTTGACCCAGCTACATCGGTGAGGGGTGTGAAAAATCCACCCCCAGGAGCAGCACAATTAAGCCAACCTAATGCCCAGTGTAAACAACGCTAGGTCGACAGAAGGATTCTTCCATTGACCTAACTACCGCCTCCTGGGGAGGTGGCTTACCAACGCCAATAGGAAAACCCCGCCCATCGGCGTAGGTAGCGTCTACACTAAAGCGCTGCTGTAGACAAGCCCTTGGTTTGATCTCCTTTGTGACGTCTCAGGTGAGAGCCCAGACTCCTTCCAGCAGCCCACTCTTACCCCCCACCTCAACTTCCCAGTCCTTTGTTCCCAAGCTGAGGAAGTTTGCCCAGCTTCCCTGCTGGGAGGTAGGGAAATCCATCTTATGCCGGCAAAACTTATGTTGCTCAAGGTTTATATTGCTGAGCGATGTAAGTTTCACTGGCATTAGCGTGCATAGTGCCATGCCGACGGGAGAGCTCTCTCCTGTCGGCTTAGAGTGGCTACGCGAGCGACCTTACAGTGGCACAGCCGTGCTGCTGTAAACTCGCTCGTGTAGACGTGGCGATGTTTGTCACGTGTGGTCAATGTCCTGGTGATTGGATTTGCTATTGTCTTCTCAGATTCACCATAGATATGGGGTCAGCGTCAGCCAGTCCTTTTCAATGACTCATTCAGGCTCAGACAGCTAGGGGTCATTCATACCGATGCCTCAGCCTGCTCTGAGAGCGAACAGTCCTCCTCCCACTAACGATGCAATGCATAAGGGAAACTGAGGCCCACAAAAATATTACCTCATCACAGCATCATTTCCAGCAATAGCCCTCCAGTATTTAAATTCTTGCAATTATTTGCAATCACACACAAAGTGAAGAGCAAGAACTTGGATCTTGCACGGTGCAGAGCACTCTGGCGCTGGCCCAGCAAAGCACTTAAGCACACACTTAGTTTTAAGCACGAGTAGTGCCACCGGAGTCAATGGGACAAAACTGCTTCAAGTAAATCACACGATTAAATGTTTTGCTGGATTGGGGCCGAAGTGCTCAGCACCTTGTAGGATCAAGCCCTAACTTCTAGCTAATTTCCGCTCCCCCGTACTTACTTAGGTCTTGACATTTGATTGTGTTGAAATCAAAGTTGATACAGAGGTAATCGCACGTATCTCTGAGATCAGGGATAGAAATTCCATCAGGGCAGTTAATGATTCCAGTTTTGTAATAATCCTGTAAATAAATTGTTAAGGAGGAAGATGATGTTTCTTTTTTTTTTTTTTTAAATCTCAGGCTAACCTGGAAATGTTGTTAATTAGCTTATCATTCTGCTGGCAGACAGTCACGAACAACTTTGTTAGCTAGCCAAAAAAAAAAAAAAGACAAAGCAGCTTTGCCGTGCAACAGAGGAATTATTCATGCAATTAATGTATGCAGAAATGGGGTGACTGAGGGCAGAGCTCAGAAACTGAAATGGTATAAAGGGAGGGAAAAGAAGTGGCAACACAAGTTCCAAGATGGCAGACTGAGCCACGTAAGAAAGAAGAGATTAAGATTTATAATCCGAATGTAAAATACACCTCTACCTCGATATAACGCTGTCCTCAGGAGCCAAAAAAACTTACCACGGTATAGGTGAAACCGCGTTATATCGAACTTGCTTTGATCCACCGGAGTGCGCAGCCCCACCCCCCCGGAGCACTGCTTTACCGCATTATATCCGAATTCGTATTATATCGGGTCGCGTTATATCGGGGTAGAGGTGTAGTTCTGGAACGTAAATTTGAAAGGGCATGCAGCTGCTTTGAAGGAAGCACAGCTTTGCAAACATGATGAATAACTGTTTTCAGAGCTAAAAATGTGCCCTCACCAGCACTGTGTGAAATACAGTGGAGCTAATTCCTTCTGCAATTTCATATTCTCCCTTTTCATTTGGCCGAGTGAAATTATATTCTCTACCTGCTCCAAACATTCTGAAAGATAAAAACACATATACAAATATATTTAATACATTCATAATGTGGACCTGATGGTGCACTGACATTAAAAACAATCCAAAACAGTTCTATTACAGCTGGAGGCCCAAATTCAATGCTTTATTTTATTGTGACTTTAAGAGATTTGATCTCAAACAGGCCCTGCTGTAGCAGAGTTCTGTGTCCATAACTGAACCATTCCACTGTATGGAAGAAGTAGCAGTCACTGTTCTGTGAAGGCTGGCATTCAACCTTGGGTCAGATAAATGCTTCTTAGCTACCAACACCCTCCCACTGAGGTCCAGCTTGAGGGGGAAAAAGGATGGTGAAGTGGCAATGAGTGTATATACTTTGGCTAGTAGTAATCAAGATAATGAGTTTACGATCAGGTCACTTATCTGCATAATAAAATATGTTATACGGGTTTGGAAGGGATCTCCAGGAGGCTCTGGAGACAGTTGGGGGACTAAGCCTCTGAATTTCTCACAGCAGGACTGGGGAGGGGTGAAAGCCATGACAAATAGCAGAAAGGCAGGGGTTGAAGTGAGCCAGTGCAGTGTCTCCTATTGCCATACTCACTGCTGATTCAGTACTGACCCAGAGGCAGGAGCACTACCTACCCAATCATCAATTTCCCTCTTGCTGACTCCAATCTACAAGGTCTCCCAGCCAAGTGCTGAACCAGTCTGATCCCACTTATCTTATGAGAGCGGAGATCTCACGTTCTAGTCGCTTTCGGAAAGTGTTTGTCCCATTTTAAACATCTTTAAAGTTATTGAAATCACCTACCTTCCCAGCATGGTGTCAGGATGAGCAGTGAAAATCTGCGGATTCACCACAAATCGAGTGCCATCTACAACAAGAGTCACTTTCTCTGGGGCCTGGGATTGTGAACTACTGGTGGAACCCATAGCGCTGCTTCCATTTCGTTCTTGAGCAATAAAATGGCCTAGATGTCTTTTAGTCCCAGCTTTGGAATTAGTGCCAGTTGTATCTTCAGGGGTGGGTAGCATGTTACTGAATTGGGGAGTTGCTGGGCGAGAAGCGTATCTGAATTCGGTATCTAAACCCAACACAAACAAATATTGTGAGAATTAAACACTATTTGCTGGATAAGCACAGTTAATATTAAAACCCAACAATGAAATAGAAAAGCTTTGGGTTATGCAAGAAGGAAGAGCTGCTGACCGACATCAACATTCGGAGTTGAAAAGGGATGTCAATATATGGAATAGCATTTTGCAGGACATTATATTATGTAACACCATACTACATCTTCATGCTACAGATGGGCCTGACGTCTGATCTAGATTCAGATGCAAACTTCCCTACAGTTCTAGGGAACTCCGCTTAACGTGGATAAAGTGGGAGCATGAAGATTAAAATGAGGCTGAGAGAAAATACACTGATACCTGTCTTAAGCAACCGCTCAAAGGACTGAAGATGGAGCAGAATCATACTCTTATTTTTGGACGTTTGAGGATACTTTGGAGATGTCACTTGAGATAGGATGCACAATAAAGGCAGCCTCTTGTGCTGGTTTCATTTAATTACCTTCCCCTGTGGTATGTGTGGTAAATGTCCAGCGAACTAAACAAGGCCAGCTGTTGGCACTAGTGAACTCTGCAATTACAGGGGCCCTCTCAATGGATGTGGGGTTTAAACTGGATATAAATGTTATAATTTTGTGGCGTGTAAAAGGGCCGTCGTACCATTGCTTCCAAGTCATCCTCCATGACCCTGGCCCAGCCCTGCAAGGGCAGGTTTGAAACGAGGGTGGCTTCTTTAAGAATGGTATAGAATAGGTCTGGTTTTAATTGAGAGCTGCTTCTAAGCTGAGATATTAAATATATATAT
Source organism: Platysternon megacephalum (assembly GCA_003942145.1). NCBI lineage: Eukaryota > Metazoa > Chordata > Testudines > Platysternidae > Platysternon > Platysternon megacephalum. Next base: position 263,214 of record QXTE01000303.1, read on the forward strand.
ATGTTATTTCCTTTCTGAGACACAGCCGTCATTTAATAAGGGTTTTACTGAAGCAATAAATCATTAGAGCTCAGACATTTGGGTATAAATATATAGGACCTAACTGTCATGTACCATTAGTAACAAATATTTGGGGTACAAACGTAAAGAATGGGCCTGATTTTGTGAGATGCCGAGTGCCCTCCATTCCCACTGAAGTCAACATCTCACTGGATCATGTCCATTACTTGATAAATATTAACTGAGAAACAGCTTTTAATATGAATTATATATGTAGTGGGCAAGTACATATGACCAGGGATAGGCTGATAAAGACTGGGGCCTGCTTCAGTGGAGTCCAGTGGATTCCCTCCCGGCTGCTTGTGAGAGAGACATGATCATCTTTCCGAGACAACACTATCCCAGACCCCATCGCGAACCTGCATCTTTCATACGGACATGATTAACACAGATTTTGCAAGTGCAAATAACTAAGTAAGGGCACAGGTAGGTGCACGTTCAATTCTGTACACTCACAAGTGCAGGCCATTTCGAGGCCCAGCTGAAAATGTGTCCTTCAGTATTCTGAATTGCCTTCTGGATCCTGGGAAACACTTCCCCAGGAATCAAAGGACCTTTGAAACCATGTCTCCCTTAGTTACATGTTGTTACAAAATAAATGTGTCCATCATCCTTACCATCATTCCTGGGCACTGCAGAAATGCTAGGGGTTTGGCTGCCTAGGGCCAGGCTATCTTCTTCTGGATCATGGATTGGAGGAGTTATATTTTCTGCAGGGTGACTGGACTCTTGATTTCTTGACTGGTCAGTCCCACTGGCACAGTTAATATTCATGCTGGGCCTCTGTAACGCAAACTGACTGCCGGTCCTTAGAGAGGTCCTATAAGAGAGGATCACAGGCTAATAGGGTTGGAAGAGACCTCACAGGTCATTGAGTTCAACTCCCTCTACCTAGGGCTGGATCCAAAGCCCATTCAAGTCAATGGGTGTCTTTCCATTGACTTCAGACCTACTCTAATCCGTGGAGAGTTTTATCTAATCTCATTTTGAACGGCTCACCGAAGTCTCAGTGACTTTCCCTGGCAGATGTTCTGTTGTAGAACTACACTTACCATCAGGAAGCTTGTCCTACATCTAAACTAAACTTGCCATTTTTAGATGAACCTTTTTGACCCTCAGCAAGGGTCCCAATTCCCCCCTCACGCCTGCTCCCTCTCACCTCTGCAGTCCTTTTGTATTCAATCCCTGCCAAGCACCAGAAGGTAGAGAGCTTTCTGCTTCCTGCGCACTTGGGGATTCACTGATGGCAAATCTCAAACAAACCCTCCGTCCTAGCAGCCAGAAACCCTCCCTCCTCTGAGCACGGTGTCCCCTAGAGGTTCCTTCAGTAGCTACTCTCTGAAGACTTAGTGCCATTACATTTTTGTTCAGTGTTGAATAGGTTCTCCCCCCCCTTCACACAATTTCCTCTTAATATTTGTGTAGCACCATCTTATCCCTGTTTTCCCCTGGAACCTTCTTATACATGAGGTCTTCCAACCCTCAGATGCAATACCTAAACCTGTCGCTTCTTCATCTAAAACATTGTAATAATCCAGTCTTTCCTCTCCATTCTTCCTACTAAAACCCTGTCTCACGGTCACAGGGCTCGGTGCTCTCGCTGGTCTCCGAGTGCATCCGTTGGGTACCAGCCTCACGCCATTCCTCTCCTGGGGTGGAGTCATGCAATTCTCCCACTCTTACACAGGTTTCTGTGGCCCAAGCTATCAACATGCTAAGCCAACAGGTCCCACTGGGTTTGACACCTGCAGTTCTTCCCTTGGGGAGTCTGTGACCAGTGATAAATCGCAATCAGAGGAGCCTTCTTAAACCAACGCATTGTTTAGTCTTAATTATACGAACAAAGCAGAACACAAGAAAAAAAATAGGTTTTTAAAACAATAAATGGTCTATACGTGTTATCTCATCTAAAGGGTTACCATCCCCCCGAAGGGAACCTAAAAGGCCTAACTTCCTCAGACAGCTTCCGCAGTGTATCAGTCTGTCCCCCAAAGAGCCCTCAAACAACTGACTGACTGCTGGACAGAGTCCTTTTAACTGTTTATAGTCTTTTTAATCTGTTGGTTCCCAGCACTGGCAAAACAAGCTTTGTAACCTGGCTGGAGCCCAGAAGGTATGATCTTCACAGTTAATAGCTCAGGCATGGTCTCCTAACCCCTCAGAAATGTTTGCCAGGAGATGTCTTATCTCAAACCACTGTGTTGCCTTCCTATTGGTTTCCCAACCCTGTTCATTTAACCCAGTGCTGCTGCATATTAAACCTCCCAATTTTTAACACAATACAATCATACAGTAACTAACCCGATAACCGTATCGCATACAGTGTTTCTGCATTAATACCGAGCTGTCCCACGTTTGCCAAGCCCTGGTCCGGGCCTTCATCGGCTCTTGCTCTAACTAATGCGACCCCTCCCCCGCGTACACTAAAAGCCACCCTCTTCCACTTTTACCATTCTGAGCCCATCCTTGTGTCAAAGTTAGAATCAAGACTCACAGTTTTTAGTTATAGACCACTCTGTTTTATTAGCGCAGCGCTGTGCTGATATATGGTACTCACATTATCTGAATGTAAGACTCAGACTGTCTTATTTATACAGATAAAAAGGGGGGTGAACTTAACAAGAAAACAAAGGAAGCAAAGCTGATAAGTTTTCCTGGGGCCAGACACACCTCTTATTTCCTTATTAACTCTTAGCAATCTTCTGCTAATGTCCCACCATTAGCTTGGGTGCGACTCATTGTTCTATATCTTAATGTTTCTCTTCCTGACAACTATATTTCAACATTTCTCATTCCTGTTTAAAGGAACATACAGCATTTCTTTAATCCATTCTATTTTTACAATATAATTCATTCTACTTTCACACTTGTATCTAGTCATTGGTTTCTTCTCATTCCATATTAGGTTCACTTTGTTTGTCATTATCTTTAAAGCTCTACCCATATATCTGTGCTTATTTCACCCAATCCCGCTGTATCCTCTCTCCCAACTGCTCCCCTTTGCCTCTTTCTCCCATTCTCAATTTGACACTTTCTTTCATGCCATGCCTGATACAAGACAACTTTCCCCTCTCTTTGCTTTGGGAGCCCTCCCTTTGATCCTTCCAATCCCTCTTATTTTTTAAAAAACTTTCCTACACTAAAAACAACGAGGAGTCCTTGTGGCACCTTAGAGACTAACAAATTTATTTGGGCATAAGCTTTTGTGGGCTAAAACCCACTTCATCAGATGTATGAAGTAAAAAATACAGGAAAGACTCCAACGTGAAGCTGCAGAACTGGAATTAATTTGCAAACTGGACACCATCAGATTAGGACTGAATAAAGACTGGGAGTGGTTGGGTCATTACAAAACCTAAACTTAATTTCCCCAATACTAATTTCTCCCTACTGTTACACGCACCTTCATGTCAACTGTCTGTAATGGGCCACTCTCATTACCACTTCAAAAGTTATTTTTCCTCCCTTGGTATCCTGCTGTTAATTGATTTATCTCATTAGACTGACCTCACACTTGATAAAACACCCCCATCCTTTCATGTATTTATACCTGCTCCTGTATTTTTTATTTCATACATCTGAAGAAGTGGGTTCTAGCCCACGAAAGCTTATGCCCAAATAAATGTGTTAGTCTCTAAGGTGCCACAAGGACTCCTCGTTGTTTTTGCTGATACAGACTAACACAGCTACCACTGAAACCTCTCCTACCCTAATTTCACTAATGAGGTGTCTACCACTTCCTGAGCTTCAACCATGATTTAGTTGTATTGCCTTTGTTTCTGTTAGAGTCTAATGTATTCAAGTGTGTTCTGCAAAACAGGATATAACATGTGCCAAGCTACAGAATTAGTGAATAAAATATATTAGATAATGAAACAACGAGCTACTAATAAATAATAGCGAGGGAGCTTTTCAGTCATAATGCACCAAGAGGGATGGTCTTAATGAGCAGTACAACCGAGCTGAAATAAGGGTTTTAGGGCTGTCATTAGTGCAGCTCAGTGGAAGTGTTTCATTCCTAATTAGAAATTAACAAAAGCGACAACTAATTATTTTTTCTAAATGTAAACACTAATTTAGCAACATATTTATTTCTGCATATTTTTAGAAAAGACGCTGCTTGTGCTTCATGTAAAATTCATGAGAAAAATATAGCTCTTTGGCAACCACAGCACCTTCTTCTGAATAGCAATTCTATTTTAGATAAGTACGACTGGCTCCAATGGATGCACAGCAATGTGAGAGACCTAGTAAGGACATTTTAGTTTGAGGAAATTTAACAGATGACAGTGCATCATTGTACAGAACTCCTATCACCAATTACTAGAATTTGGCTAGACTCATATTGCTGCACGACAAAATTAATCTCCAAGTAATGAACACATTTAAATGAACACCACATGACAACTCCGTTTCTAGCAACTTACTGCCTGGAATAAGCCTGAATACGTACATCCACAAAGTGCAGCAAAGCACACTATAAACCTGCCAAAGCCATTGCAAAACTGACTTTCATTTAATTTCAAACTACATACAAATTCACAGCAATTCTTGTAACTCATTTTGATACAAATCTATCGCATATATTTAGAAATAAATCAATTAAGTTTACAAAGCTTTATCAGATATTTTTTAGGCCTGTTCCACATGTAAAACCTATATTGGCGTAGCAGCTGGCTAGGAGTGCAGTTTGTTTGTTTTTTTACACCAGCATAGCTATGGCAGTATAAGCCCTACTGTAGACACACTTAGACTGGCATAAAAATGACTTTGCCAGCATAGCGTATGTCTCTTGGGGAATCGGTGTGAGCTGTGGCAGCAGAACCACTTTTTTGCTGATATAAGATGTGTCTACACTAGGAGGGTTTGCCGGTATAGCTATACCACAGCAAAACTTTTCTAGTGTAGACAAGACCTCACACTCTATACATCTACATCAAACCTTCCAAATACACTACATTTAAGCAATGATAGGTGACAAGGAAATACTGGTACCTATTGATCATCATTGTATAACTATCAAATAGCTGCTGTGATCAAATCTCAACTGAATTTTTGTGATCAGTCAACCAAAAAATCTTGCAATCAGTTTTGCTCCAGATTAAATACACACATACATCAGAGATTCCATGAGCCACATATTGATCTCCATCACTCTGTAGGAGCCTGGATTGAAATGACCCAATCCTTTCTCATAATTTCTTATAAACCAGTGTTATGAAAGAGAAAGCTAGATGTACCAGACACCTTAAGTTGCAATACATTTAATATGACTCAGATAGCTTTTTTACTTTCTATTTAACCTGCTGAATGTGCTTTTTATAAGAAGCTAGCTTTCAGACACCTTATTTCTCATCCTCTTCCTCCCACACAAGTAAGTGAAGTTAGTGCTGGTGAAAGGTACCAGACTAACAGCCCTCAAGATGTAGCAGCAGGTGCACACCATCAACTCCGCGAGTTCTTAGAGGCAATGTGGCTGGTGTTCCCCATTGATTTCAACTGAAACTGTGAGTGCTCAGCCCTTCTGAAAATCTGGCAAAATGTGAAGAATGCCAGTTGGGTTTCCACTGCAGCAGCATGGCTCCGCTCTTCCCCCAACAAGAGTCTGTGCCTTATAGACGTGACTGAACCCCAGTTTTGGTGGATTAACAAAATGGGTGTTATTGAGTCAGCATTTTACACCATGACCACACGTGGATGGCACAACAGATGCTTATTTAATGTACCTACAATTATATGAACAATCTGGCATGGACAATGGTTCTTAAGCCCATATAACAAGGCTATATTGAAGTCCTCCCAGTTCATTAATGTCCTGGCTGGGGTAAAGGGACATTATCTTAGTCCTTGCCATGGCGGGAACAAGCATATATGCATAATAATTAGCACTTTTCATCTTCAAAGCTCTTTACAAACATTAACTAATTAATCCTTTGAACACGCATGTGAGGTACTGTCAGAACGTGTTTTAATTATAGAAAACAGAGGCACAGGGAAGACAAGGACTTTTCCAAAAGTGGCCATGGATTCTGAGTGCCCAACATGAAACAGCTTGGGCCTGATTTTCAGAGGTGTTGAGGGCCCTCAGCTCCCACTGCCTTCAACTGGACTTCTGGGTACTGAGCACCTCTAAAAATCAGGCCCATCATGGCTCAAGTTCAGCACCCAAAACAAGTTTTTGAACATCTAGGCTGTGACCTTGCAAGGGAGTTAGTGCCAGAGCCAAAATTAAAACTCAGGTCTGGTACCTAGCATTTGATTTTACTTGGTGTGACAATTTGAGGAACCTGCCTATGTGCATGTTTTGAAATCTGTTTAGTTATATGAAATTGTTGTATCAGTGAATGTCTCAATGCATAGAGAGTCAGTCATGGGCTGGCGAGGTCCCTGGTGTGAGCCATCCTGTCTGGAAGAAACTTCAGAAAAAAGAAAACTTGTTAAACTTAACGATTAGGCCAGGGGTCGGCAACCTTTCAGAAGTGGTGTGCCGAGTCTTCATTTATTCACTCTGATTTAAGGTTTTGCGTGCCAGTAATACATTTAAACATTTTTAGAAGGTCTCTTTCTCTAAGTCTATAATATATAACTAAACTATTGTTGTATAGTTACAACAATTGTTGTAAAGTAAATAAGGTTTTTAAAATGTTTAAGAAGTTTCATTTAAAATTAAATTAAAATGCAGAACCCCCCTGACCGGTGGCCAGGACCCGGGCAGTGTGAGTGCCACTGAAAATCAGCTCGTGTGCCGCCTTCGGCACGTGTGCCATAGGTTGCCTACCCCTGGATTAGGCTCTCGCCAAACAATGGATATGCAAAGAAGGGTGTCAGAGCTGGAAAACCACTTTGATCAAGTTTATCTGCAGGGAGTACAGAATGGAAAATCCCCAAACAGGAGAACAAAGGGACAGAGGTGATAGAGCAGGGGCTAAAAAAGACTAAAGGAAATGTGGGGCAAGAGAGAGGTACAGAGGGGCATGTTTTCATAGCAGAGGGGACCGTTTTTGATTGAGGTATCAGCTGAGAAAAAAAGAAGCTGGCTGCAGGAGACAAACTCACTCTATTATTTCTAGAAGCTATATACAGGAGTGGGGTCCTGGACTCGGTCCAAATCCCAAAGAATGCTCAAGAGTGGTGAGGAAACTGAGGCAGGGAAGGGCATATAAGTGGTTTATGATTTTGTCTAGATCCGTGTATCTCGTGCCATCCAAAGTAAACGGTAATTACGTTAGAAACCTTTACAAAGCCTGTGTGTTATGTGCTTCAACTATCATGTGTTACTGAAGAGATAAACTGTAAACCAGAGGGCCCGCAAGGCTGGAGCTCTGGGAAAGAGTGTGCTTAAACGACTGGGGTTTCTTCGTGGAGAGGGAGAAAACAGGTCAGCACGGCTCCTGGGGGCCTCGGGCTGCTGAACCATGAGATTCCACTTCCGTGAAGGGGTAACAGAGTCTGTGCCCAGGAAGTGTGTCAGCGGTCAAAGACAGTGCTGGAGCCTACTCAGATCAAGGGAAGTTTAAGAGCACATAGGTCCTGTGTAGTGGGGCCCACACACAGCAGCCTACTGAGTATCCTGCAAGGGGAGATTTACAGGGCTGATATATTTGGCTTGGGACATTTGCCCATTTCCTGGAAAAGGAAATCTCCATTTTAAAATAACTTAGAAAATTAAAACATTTCTCAATAGTCAAGAGATTGAGAGAAAAATTGCGTTGGTTACAAAACTGGAAGGTGCAGGGTTATCTGTCGTGATTCACTGAGGAATGTGGTTGTAAGAAGCTACAAAGGCAGTCTAGCAGGGAATAAGGAAGTACAGTTTTTACATTTTAAAGTGAAAACTGACACAGCTTCATTTGGTACAGCATCTTTCAGACAGCCTGCAAAACACTCTGCAGAGTTAAATAACAATCAGACTGATGCTTGTTCCACATGATTCTCAATAAGGTAGAACCCTCTGTGACGTTCCATAATGTTTTATGGAAATATGGTTATGAGTGTGAATATGATGTAACTGGAATATACTTTATGCAAAAGGTCTCTTGTATCATTACAAAGCTTATAATCTACTGAGTGTGTTCATCCTATTTGTATGCATGTATCATTCTTGTATCTGAAGCTAGAAGTATGAAGTATAACTCTGAGGTCCTAGTGTAACTATGCAAAGTGTGGGCCATTAATGGTGGTTTAGAATCTTGATGGCTCCCATTGACTCGGACAATTGGTTGTAGATGGTTTATTTACCTGCAAGCCTTCCTGTGGAGGTGTGGGCCAGCCCGTGGGTAATGAAGAATAAGGTCTTACAGTGACATGTGACCATGTCACACGATACTGGAATCCATCTTAAATCTGGTACTTTTCCATTTAGAAGGAGGGGTGGGGACAAAAGAGTCCCACCTTGTGCCAAAGCTATAAAAGGGGGTGGAACAGAACAAAGGGGGCTGCCAGTCATGAGAACAGCCCTAGTTTCCACCTAAGATGTCTTCTGGAACTAACAAGGACTGTGCCAGGGGAAAGGATTGGGCCCAGACTAGGAAGGAGTCTAGTCTGTGAAAGAAGCTTATTGGAACACCTCTGAGGGTGAGATTTTACCTGTAAACAGTTTCTTAATGTATTAGGCATTTTTTGCTTGATGACTTACTTTGTTCTGTCTGTTATTACTTGAAACCACTTAAATCCTACTTTTTATTCTTAATAAAATCACTTTTGTTTATTTTTGAACCCAGAGTAAGTGATTAATCCCTGGGGGACCAAACAGCTGTGCAAATCTCTCTATCACACTGATATAGAGGGCAAACAATTTATGAGTTTACCCTGTATAAGCTTTATACAGAGTAAAATGGATTTATTTGGGGTTTGGATCCCATTGGAAGCTGGGTGTCTGGGTGCTGGAGATAGGTGAGCTGCTGAGCAGTTTTTGGTTAAAGTCTGCAGCTTTGGGGGCATGGACCAGACCTGGGTCTGTGTTGCAGCAGACTAGCATGTCTGGCTCAACAAGACAGGGTTCTGGAGTCCCAAGCTGGCAGGGAAAACGAGCTCAGAGGTAATTCCAGCACGTCAGGTGACAGTCCCAAGGGGGTCTCTGTGACCGAAGCTGTCACACCCTCCATTTGGATCTTCCCTGTTGTGCATTGAAGGGGGCGGGGGGGGGGGGGGGGGGGGGGGGGGGGGGGGNCTAGCTGCCTCTAACTACACTATTCTTCCCTGCTCTCTGTGATATTAGGAATCACCCCCCACAGCACACAGTCCCCTCACACAGATATTAGAGGGGTTGACTGGGCCACCTATTACAGAGCGAAATAAAAAATAATTGTAAACAGAGAATGTGGCAATGGAAAATAGTTTAAGTATGTTCACAAAAATAAATATCCAGCAACAAAAGTTCATCTGTATTTAGAGCCCGGCAAATCTGGAGATATCTGCTTTATATCCATGGATATTTGCATCATGGATATCCGCAAACATGGTCTGCAGATCGGATGCAGATACAAATTTTGTATCCATGCAAGGCTCTATCTATATTCAAAGTATTTTATTAAATGAAAGCTAATAAAAACCCAGTGCAGACCAGCTGTCTCCTGCCAACTCTTATTTTCATAGCGATACTATGTCCTTCTTCCTTATCCCAATACAAATTTGATATTTAGTTGATAGTTTTTAAAGACACATTACCAGGTGGTTTAGGTTAGGTGGCTTTATAAAACCTAAAATTAATGGAAATTTTTCATGAATTAAACTGAATTTTGTTTGGAATTAAACATTTCCCTAATGTTTGGCAACTCCACCCCGGCACTGAAGCACTGCGCTTTTTGCATGACAGCAGGAAAAGTAAAACTGACTAAAAAGTGAAAGTGACTAGTTTAATTCACCATTCAAGATGCTAGAGGCAACAAAGAAACAATCTCATATTTAAAATTCTTCCAACCTTAATAATTTAAAGTGTAACCAAGATGAATAAAACAAAATCTTAGTTTTAAGGTGACAGTGTCCCTTTAAATCCGCAAAGAAATTTCCATATGGAAGTAGGCTGAGAAACATGAGTTAAGCAGGAAATACACACTTAGAATGGGTGTGCCTGACCTAATTCTATACTACATAACAATTTAGAACAGGAATGTATGTGTACTCTAATTGCACGTCTTTCTAAAGGTTTATCCTTGCTGTAATTTCCTAAGACACATCCTGAGAACATGCCAAAATGAAAGGAAGCTGCACATTTGGCTATGCCTTTACAATTCCTAGTTTGGAGAGTAAAAGGGAGATTGCACAAGAGGTTAAGATGAATGAGAAAAAATATAGAAGGAACAGCATGTCGCAAGAATTGGTATTGGGGCCACTTTTGTGTATTTTGTATCTATACCTAGGAAGCAGTAAACACAACGGAATTGGTTTCTGATGTGACACTGGGGGAAGCCCGTACCCCTTGGGCCTCTGCTCAGCAGCCAGGCACAACTGCAGTCCGTGAAGCAGTGGTGAGCACAGCTGGCTGACTACACAGTGACAGGTGGGCGGAGATTTGGTGTATAGTGCACCCCCTGAAGGGGTGTAGCAGTGCTCCTCCTGTGTGTTGGAGAACTATGGCAAGGAATTCTTCCCTGAGGTCTCCAGGGGTCAATGAGGCTTCAGCACAAGGCTATGCCTATATATAGCACAATTGGGACCAAAGGGAAGAGGGTGATAACATTTAGCATCACTTAAGAGTGAGGGGATGTGGCAGATAAATGATTTCTGTAACTCATGGTAGAGAAAGGCAAAAGAACAAGAAGGAATATATCCTCAAGCTACAAAACAACAGGCCCGAGAAAGACCTGGATGGGAAGGAGAGGATCAAATGGAACCAAACCCAGGGTCTGACAGCAGGACAAAGCAGACAGTTCCAGTGTGTATAGCAGAACCTCATGAATGGCGGGGAGTCTCAGTGAGGAACAGTGAAGTTTATGGACCACTCCAGAGAGGGCCAAGAGTGGGGGCCTACCTCTGATTTCAGTGGGTTACAGAGAGGTGTGGTGCGGCCTGGGGTTACACGTTCCTCCCCCATTTGATGGTGGCGAATAGGTCATCACCCACATCAGCCCTGCCCCCAGTTGTGCTGATCTGTGCTTCAATAAACTGCTAGCTCGACAACTCCTTTTTGATACAGATTAATTGGCTGTACTGCAGAAACAGATTTTTCTTGGAGAAAGATAGGATTCAGAAAAGTGTGATGAAAAACCAGGAAAGTGGAATTAAAACAGGGGGACCTAAAATTTGCTATTTAAAAGGCCATCTTGGCAACCTGTCAGCAGCCCAATCTCTGCACTCATTTTCACAAAATTGTTAGTCAAAAAATGAGCACATCACAGCCATAATATATGCTCATATCTTCCTTGAGAGGGAGCTAGAAATTGCTTGTCATAGAATCATAGAATATCAGGGTTCGAAGGGACCTCAGGAGGTCAAATAGTCCAACCACCCCCTGCTCAAAGGAAGACCAATCCCCAGACAGATTTTTGCCCCAGATCCCTCAAGGATTGAACTCACAACCCTGGGTTTAGCAGGCCAATGCTTAAACCACTGAGCTATCCCTCCCCTTCATCAATTTTGTCTTCTGAGCCTGGAGTTATAGGGAAATAATTCCGGATCGTTGTACAGAATAAAATCATAATATGATCTAAAAAAAAATTTACACACACACACAGCTCCATTAGAGGGGAATAGCAGATCAGGGGCCCGCTTCTGATCTCACACCAATGTCAAAAAGACGGAACTCCACTGAAACCAATGGAGTTCAACTGATGTAAATTAGATCAGAATCAAACTTCTGGAGTTTTGGCTGGTTAAAATTATTAGGCTCCCCATATCATATCATATCATCATATCTCATATCATATCATATCTAGTAGCTAAAATATAGGAAACCGGAGGTACCACCAGACTGCATTGGTTCTCAGGCTGCACCTTGGGTGCCCCTGGAGTCATAATAAACAAAATGGAGTTGGTGCAGAGGGGTTTCAGTGGGCTTGGGAGAAATCGAAACCTGCTATATTGTTTCTGCTCCTTACCTTTTTCTGAACTTCCCTCTTTTTGGTCTGCTTTTCTGCTTTCTGTGCTCCACGATGGAGGGCCTTTCTAAAAATAATAATAATATATACATGATACATATGAAAACTACATTAGCAAAACAAATCTTCACTGTAAATTGTATCAAACTAATAAAGAGGGAGAAAAGGCTGCTTTTCTATTTGTCATAGATAAAGGCTAGTCAGAATAAACATGAACCTAGCATTCTTTATCCACTCAAGCATAAAAGTGCGTCCATGGTTCCATGTTCAGTGCCAATAATATATGGTTTTTAATAGAAGAGGGAGGTTTTTGTCTTGCGGTAATACCATATTATGCAGTGTGTAAATCACACTGATTCTCTGCCTGCAGTCAGTAAGTGGAGCTATCATTAAACAGAAAAAACTAATTGCCTCTCAAATACATACAGCAAAAAAGTGACTTGTTACAAATCTGAAGCTACTGTTACTGAAACTTCTGCACAATTTGTGCACACAATAACATTGATGTTTGATCTTTTATATTTTCAGTCCCATATTTTTATTGCCAACTGTTATTCCCAATATTTAATATGTAATTACTTCAAATATTCACTATTTAAAAACAATTAACTTCTTTCAATAATTACAAAAAATTGCAGAGCCACTACATAACCTTTTGCCTTCGATATGCCCGCCCTGTAATGCTGCCCTTTTCCATTTTTAGCCTTGTTATGAACATTACATAATCATAAATTGCACAATACCCTCTCTAGAATGCTTCGTAATTCTGGACAACAAATTCTTACACATGTGAGCTATGCGAAGGAATTTTATTTTGCTTTGTGACCTACAATGCCTTTGACTTCTGCTTTCAAACCGTATTCCTTATTTTCAGCTAAGTTCCACAGTCTGAACAGTTTCTCAGATCCACAGGGTCTCCTGTCACTAAACAATTGTTAAAATGTTAAAATGTTTATAAACGTTCAGGAAATTCTCAGACAAAAAACTTTGTTAATACTACATACTTTAACAGTATGACGATTCAAAATTAAAATCAACCAAAAAAGAAGATGGAAATATTTGGGACATGTGTTAAGAATAAGGCCAAAGCATCTGCAGGTGTGCCATTAGGCAGCTGGAGGAACACCCAAAAGGGGCCAGTCAAAAGTTTGAGCATTGGCCTGCTAAACCCAGGGTTGTGAGTTCAATCCTTGAGGGGGCTATTTAGGGATCTGGGGCAAAAATCTGTCTGGGGATTGGTCCTGCTTTGAGCAGGGGGGTTGGACTAGATGACCTCCTGAGGTCCCTTCCAACCCTGATATTCTATGATTCTATGAAAAGAATCCCTCTGTCAAATGCTACAGAGAGAGGGAAAACTTATGTGACTTAATAGAGAACATGCAATGAGCAGCCAGGATAGACAGTGATAGCAGAGCCCTGTTTGTGCCATAAGCAATATCTGACAGCATGAGAAGGATTCAGATTCAGGCATACTGCCAGGCATTGTTGGGGCTGGTGGATTTTTTTCTTTAAATAGAGGATTTTTCACATTTTTGTGGAACGCTGTGATGGTACAGTACTTCACATTAAGTGAATCTCTCCATCATGTGCAGATCTCTACACACAAGCAGAACAGCAATGACATAGCCCTTGCTTCTTAATTCCTTCTCTTTTGAACTAAAGACAGAAGTTACCCCAGGTGTCCTGTAGATAGGCATATACTACAAAGTGCAATGTTTAATTCTCTGTGGAATCTTTTATGGTGACTGATAGGTTGCTTTGTTTTAATAAGTACAGTAGGCTAATGAGCATCTTGGGTGTGAACTTTAGGAGATTACAGGTCTGTCTCATCTTACGCGCATTTAACATGCGCGATTTCGACTTTACGCGGTTGGCAAAAACAATTAAAAAAAAAGAGAGAGAGAAAAATAGCAATTTATGTACTGTTCCTGTAGTGCGGGCGATTCCGCCCGCCATTACACTCAATGGGATTTCGACTATATGCGGTTTTTGCTTTACGCGCTAACCGCGGAACGTAACCCCAGCGTAAGATGAGACAGACCTGTACATATATATTAATTTAGATCAAGGAACAGTAGATCCAACATATGTACAAAGTGCAAATTATTAGTTACGACCCTGATCATGACAGCCAAAAATTATCTGGAGCACATTTTTATGTACAAAACATTGCACATCCTCCTCTTCTCTCATAATTCATGCAATCAGATCCAAAGCAACCAAAAAAGATACATCTCAAATATATCTTGCTACTACAATGGCTCTTTTTACAGATTTTTTCTGATTGAAATTTATCTTTTACTACAGTCACAATCACAACCAGGTAATAAAAGGGCACTTTTACAGTATGAAGCAGCATGCACACATAATACAAAATGACTTTCCTTTTTTATGAAAGAGCTCTATTAATACACAGTGGATTCATTTTGCCAACAGTGTTAGAATTATAGAAGGAAAGAATGTCCACCAGGATTGATGCAATTCAGTAAATCCCAAAAATTCGGGCAACAGAGTTTACATTTTAAAGTCTGATGAAATGCCTGATTGTTTCCCTCTATTCTGCGTATAGTACTTTACTGTTAGCAAAGTTTATTGCATTTCTCATTTATTTGAGTCCTAATAGAAATTCACTGTTTCTACAAATGTAATCTGAAACTATGGTCTGGAACATGGCTTTAATGGTTTAACACAGCACGGCCACACCATGATTTAAGGGCCATGCTTTGCCAGTTTTACCTTTAACACTGAAACACCCCGTTCTCCCACTGATGGTTGGATGATTTACACACAAAACTATTATTATTATTATTATTAATTGGAGTTACATCAATTCTCTACAGAAACAGAGGGAACAGACTCTTCAGCGTTTTCTTGGCAACACATGATCAGCAGGAGGAATTAACACTGAAACACCCCGTTCTCCCACTGATGGTTGGATGATTTACACACAACACTATTATTATTATTAATGGGAGTTACATCAATTCTCTCCAGAAACAGAGGGAACAGACTCTTCAGCGTGTTCTTGGCAACACATGATCAGCAGGAGGATTTAACACTGAAACACCCCGTTCTCCCACTGATGGTTGGATGATTGACACACAAAACTATTATTATTATTATTATTAATGGGAGTTACATCAATTCTCTACAGAAACAGAGGGAACAGACTCTTCAGCGTTTTCTTGGCAACACATGATCAGCAGGAGGATTTAACACACAATGAAAATTAACTGGGACTTATCTAATTGTATATAACTAATTATGCTTTCAGGAGTGCTTGGGAAAAGAGTGAGCAGAGAGCAGTGGGAGGGGAGAAGATGATGGGGAGCTGGTACTCCTGGCATGCCACAAAGCAGGGAGGGCTGAAAGCAGTGGGAGGAAGGGGAGGGTGCATGGAAGATTAGTACTAGAGGGAATCAGGGAAGGTCGGTACAGTGGAAGGAAGAGGAGGGAGGGAGCCAGGAATAGGAGCTCCTGGGAACTGGTAGTGGGGTGGGCTGGGGGAGTGGGAGACTGGGAATGGGGAAAAGTGGGAGGAGGGCCCAGCATCGGTGCTGTAGGTTGGGGAGGCGATCCAGGTTACCTGGGAGTGGGGAACACTGGGGATATTGGGAGGGAAAAGGCTGGAGAGTGCAGGGAGGATCCGATGGGAAGAGGAAGGGAAGGTTTCAGGAAGGCAGAGATTTGGGGCACACCACTGAGATTGCTTTTGCCAAAGTCTCCCGTGATCTCTCCCTAGCCAAAGTTCAGAACCAGTTCTCTATCCTCTTCCTCCTTGACGCCACTGACTGTGTTGTTCTTGAAATCTTGTCTTCCCTTGTCCTCTCCTGGTTCTCCTCCTACCGCTCTAATCATTCCTTCACCATGTCCCTAGGAGGATCCTCCTTGACCCCCACTCCAACTTTCTATGGGGGTTCCATAGGGCTGTGTCCTTGGCCCCCTTATCTCTGGGCAATCTCATCCACAAACCAATTCAACTACCTCCCTATGCGGATGACTCACAGCTCTACCACGCCACTCCAGACTTGTTTCCTAATGTCCAGATTAAAATCTCAGCCTGCCTCTCTGCCATTTCCTCATGGATATTTCCCCCAAGCCTTCCACCCTACCTCCTTTTCCCATCACTGTGGACAGCACCACAATCCTGCCTGTTTCTCAGGCCCATAAGCTGAGCATCGTCCTGAACATTGACCTCTCTCTAGGTCCTCACATCCAGGCTATGATTACATCTTGCATTTTCTTTCTGTATAATGTGGCCTTTCCTAGCTATCCACGCAGCTAAACTCTCCTGTCTCAATTACTGCAACCTTGTTTTCTCTGGCCTTGGCAAATGCAGTGCCCTGCTCGCTATCTATTCAGAATGCTGCTGAAGCAGTAAACAACCACAAAGCTACCTCATTATCCTCAAACATGACCTATGAGGAAAGGATGAAAGAAATTGGCGTGTTTAGTCTTGAAAAAAGAAGTTTGAAGGTGGGGGATGATCACAGTCTTCAAATATGTTAAGGGCTGTTAGAAAGAGGTCGCTGATCAATTGTTCTCATGTTCACTGAAGGTGGGACAAGGAGTAGTGGCTTAATATACAGCAAGGGAGATTTAGCTTAAATATTAGGAAAAACTTTCTAACTATAAACATAGTTAAGCTCTGGAACAGGCTTTCACCGGAGGTTGTGGAATCTCCATCACTGGAGGTTTTTAAGAACAGGTTGGACAAACACTGGTCAGGGCTGGTCTAGGTTTACTTGGTCCTGCCTCAGTGTTGGGGATGGATTAGATGACCTCTCAAGGTCCCTCCTTCCAGCCCTGCATTTCTATGATTACTATAAACTTTTCCAAAACAAGCAGACCACAGGATCACAGATATTGCCAAACTAGAACAGACTAAGATCCATCTAGACATCTGACAGTGATCTATACCAGATGCTCCCCAAAAAGCCAAAATGCATTAGTAACACACCGGGTCAATATCCTGCTACACACACATTTACCTCTGCCCAAGAACTGACAGTGCTACCAATGATGCGTGGACGGGTGCAGGGGCAACACCATATGAAGGCTGTTTCCATTGTTTAAATTATTTGGGGATTAATCCTTTGAGAAATATTTACTCTTAAGCCTAACCCTTGTAAAGAGTATCTACATACCACAGGAATGGGAGTTTCATAAATGCTTGTAACAATCACTACGTGAAAGAATTATCTTTGAAATAAATTAGCACTTAAAGTTAGCCTCATCACTTCAGAAAGTGATACCTCTTTCCCAACCAGACGGAAAAGGTACCTGGGTTATTACTAGATTAGGGGAAAGGACCAGTGAAAATGGAGCTGCTCCAAATATAAGAGTTTTGTCCACATTTTGACACAAGAAAACAAATTTTGCTTTCACATATACAGTCATGGGTGTAAGTGAGGTCAGAATTACAACCAGGGACTTTAATTAACAATCCTATACCTTTATATTACTGGATAAACCTAAAAACCCTCCAATAAAAGCTTTTTACTAAAGGATCATGAGGGGATCAATAACTTGGTGTTTTATCCTGAGTTCTGTGATCCACCTATTTTATAACAGAACTATTTACAAGGCCTACAGAAAAACTCAAGTTATACTTCAACATAGCATAAAGCAGGATTTTTTAAAATCCCTTTATATTTTAAAATGGTATTTTCTCTTCCTTAGTAACCATCGGCACCTAACTTTGTTTCAGTTCACAAAAATATCTTAGTCTTCAGACAGATTTTAAATTAACATTTCAGGAAACCCCTTCTTTATATGATCTCTGTGAAAAACTCCAAAACAGCAGCAACCTATTTTTGAAAAGTCATGTATTATAGCCTTTAACTGCAGCATTTAAAACTGTAAAACAACAGAAAGAAATATGCATGATTCTAATTCTAACCTTGGAGTAAAGCTCTCATACAAACACTCATTATGACAGACAAATGAAATATACCCATTACTTACTGTCAGTTCATATGTTCCTGGTAGTGCTATGCAGTCTGAAATCCACCTTTAATAAAAGGAAAAAGCTAAGTCATAAAGAAGCTCCAGAGTTTAAACTGTTTATGCTGCAGCGACAAATGCTCCTCCCCATAAACCCAGATGTCTGATTCATGTTAATATTTCAAAATAAAAGTCCTTGCCCAGAATATATGAGAGAGAGACAGACACACACACACCAGAGGGGGAGAGAGAGAGAATGTTTGCATACGCAAGAATATGTACATTTAGTTTAAATATGGCCAGATAGCTAAGAAATAACATTCTTCCAAGCCTGATGTTTTAAAACATTCTTTTGGACACCTGTTTTGTGCTGGTTTTCCACTAGTAGCCGGGTAGGAAAGATGCAGCTCCTGATCCGCTAGGGTTAGGTTTTCAATTTCACTTTACAGCATACCCTAGTCCACTCCCACTACAAATGCTAAATCCAGATATTAAGGAATTAAGGGTCACATTTTGAAGAGGGCAGAATTATGCAGTCGCACACATAAATACACATGCAATGATGTATCCTGGGCCTTTTCATTGACTCCACTGGATTTGGATCATGGTTCCAATATGTATGCACAATTACTGTGGATAAATCAGACAGTTGCATGTGCAAATGACAATTTAGACACCTAGCAAGAGAGCTACAAATACCTGATTCACACACACACCAGTGGTACCTGCACACAGAATTGCATAGGCATTACTGCATGTGGTTCTAAAATTCTACCCTTTAGAAGATCAGGACCTAAATCAAAAACTTCTGTTGTTCCTAGATACTTTCATATAAGACACATTACTGGATTTCTCAGAAAGAATCAAATGCAAATATCATTGACAAGAACTACAGAACTGGTCTTTTACTGCTAAAACTACTGGTAAAATATTTGCATTTCAATACAATATTATAAGATGTGAAGAAGTTAAAATTTTTGTTCTGACTCATATCAGTGGTAAAGCACATGGCTATTTGTCAGGTAAATTTTAAATCTGGATGCACTATTAAACACACAGTAGATACATGATTCAATTTAATTAAAAAAACAAATCTTATCTAAAGAATCAAAATGTCTGACGTAAAATCTAGCTGCTTGTCATTAATTTACTAACCCATTTTTGTAATGTGCTTTGAATTGCATTGTAAATATTAAGTAGTATTTTTGTTTTGAGAACAAATTGTGCAGTCCCTATAAAGGACTAATCAATCGGGGGAAGTTTTTAAAATGTGAAAGGTGCAAGTCAAGGAGTATAACTTTATTTTAGGCAATTCAAGTTTTATTATGTCTATAATCACAGTCACCTTGAAGAAGCAAGGACTATAATTATGACTATTTGATATCAGGTCATTGCTATTATAGTACTATTAATGTACAGCTGCTTTCAGAGTTTGTACATGTATGTATTTAGTGCAAACTGTAACATGCACACATATTTGCACAGTACAACTAAAACAGGACTCTTCCTCTCACACCAGGGATAACCAGAAGTGACTCCATTGAAGTCAATGAGTTACACCTGTATGAAACAGTGTAAATAAAGGCAGATCAGGACCAATGTATTAACAATAATAAATATAATATATGGAGATAAACCTATATCTCATAGAACTGGAAGGGACCCTGAAGGGTCGTCGAGTCCAGCCCCCTGCCTTCACTAGCAGGAACAAGTACTGATTTTTGCCCCAGATCCCTAAGTGGCCCGCTCAACGACTGAACTCACAACCCTGGGTTTAGCAGGCCAATGTTCAAACCACCGAGCTATCCCAATTTGCAGCATGTTAAAATATTTTTAATATCCACATTATTTTTATGTATCTGTCATATGAGAAAAATCTCTAAAGACAACCTTAAAAAAATCCTAATTTCTTCTCATCACTCACTGAGCTTTTTGGTTTCCTATGAAGTGTCTTTCGATGGTTCCCCCACAGATTCAGCATACAACAGTTACTCACCTAGACTCTTATTTTAAAAAGATTGTGATCGGTTTAAAACTCCACCTTCTCTCCTTGGAAGGAATCCCAATAAGTAACTGCTAACTCATTCCTGTCTCATCTGCTACTCTCTAACTGCCACTGTTTTTTAACCAACTAGGTGAGAAAAACAAAAATAAAAAGGCAGATTCTGGAAAGCTATGTCAAAGTTAATGCGGCTATTAATTGTAGAAACCCCTTGTGACCCTGAAGCATAGTTAGATTTCTTGAAAGCAAGCCAGGGAAATACCATATTGAGTAACTGAAATGTCTCTGAAATCAAAGGCTTCGTAACTTGAAAAACAAGGGCTTCTGAATGAGTAGAGGAAAAGTTCTGAGTGTAAAAGGATAAAGCAGTCACTAGAGTGGGCACTCTAGGAATAACCAACTGAATCAAGTGAATGGCAAAGTGACACAGTTATAAAAAGCAAAAAGAATGTCGAGTCTATTTAAAAAAGTATGGGTAGTGTTGACAAACCGTGTAAGTAATATTTTGTTTACTCTGGTACAAGATGACCACAACTGTTTTATTTAGCACAATTTCAGCTGTCACAGGGAAACATCACATGTTTTGCTGATTTATTTTTCTGGGGCCACAGCCTCAGCTGGGGTAAATCTGCAGAGCTCCAATCAATGGTGTTAAGCCAATTTGCAACAGCCGAGGATTTGGCCCTTTGTTTTTAATAGCTGGAAGTGTTTTGCTCCCTGTTTCATAATAGCTATGCTTTACTACAGTGCACTGGCAACAGACCTCTTGCTTTGTTTACGTGACTGAATGAACATTTGACATAGCACACTTATAAATAATATATACTTTCTAGGAATATTTCCATAACATCCTTATTTATAGGACTAATAAATATCCTCTCACGTAAAAATATTTAGTTAGCATAACTGCTTTTAGCAAAATCTGTTGGGAAATCTGTTGTTGGAAACCCACAAAGACTGAGAATTGTGCAAAAACCAAACCCGAGAAATCCAAGATGATACCTACTCCAACACGAAGAAATAGGTGCCTATATAAAGTGACAACTAAGTGGGTGCCCACAGTGGTTTCTCAATATTGTTGCTCTTGAAACTAAAAGTTGCTGAACTCTAGTGTACTCCAGAACACAACACAATCCATTTAAGCTAAGTTTAAATTTATCTGATTTGACAACGTTCATTTTATGCCAATTTTTGGGTCCAAATTAAGGCCTGTTTTGTGAGTCCTTACCTCACAGAGGAAGGATGAAAGGAAAATCTGATCTTTAAAACCTCTTGCCTTATAAGGAAAGCTGCACCATTCTGCTCAGCAGTCTGATGGGTTCACATGTTGAGAAGCACATCTGGTGTATAAGCCGGGACACCTATGTAAAAGATTTAATTTAAAATAGGTTTTACTGAGGGGCCTGGATAGGCTCAGGAGATTAGTAATGTATATAATCTCTCTTTACTCCTCAATTACAGATTTTAATCCAGGCCAGGCTAGTAATGCCAAAAATTGTTGCCATCTAATGGCTGTTTTGTGGCTTGTGTGAAATCAGTTTGATGTTCTCAGGCCAGTTACTAACTAGACAAACGTCCACATTTGTCACCACCACTAACCGGCCTTCTTGTTGGCAGCCTCAACGGAGAGACCGAGGCCTAAATGGGCAAGAAGCCTAAACACCCTCTCACAGCTAGTGGTGGATAGTCCCTCCCATTTAGAGTTGAGGTGCATTGGTAGAGAAGCATGATGGAGTTGGCATGGTAATTGTCAAAGCTCCACTTGTTCTGTGGATAAGTGGAGGATTTCAATCCAACAGCTGTCAATCTGGTGTCTTGCAGCAGCACTAAATTGACAAGAACATTTTTTTTTTTTTACAGTTATTTCTCATCCTGCTAGAGGTGGCAGTCATCCTAATGAAAAGTAACATCAAGTGGCACGGGAACTCATTGTAAGACTCAGGAGATATATGACTCGGGAGATATATATATCCTGCATTAAGAATGGTTTAACCTTGGTAGAATAAAAAAACCACCCTATCCTTTTAATATTAATACAGTGCTTCCTGAAGCGGTTTGAAACCGTTTAAAACAGTTCTGGGATAAAATGGTTTACAAGACTATACAAATGCTAAGCCATATTAAAATCCGTTTTCGAAACCATGGTCAAGATTGGGTAGCGATAGTCTCAAACACGGCTTTTTAAAATGGTTTTTAACATGGCTGATCTCTCCAAACAACATTTCATAATAGCAGCAAGAGACAGTTTGGGATACCATTTAAATATGTTCCCCACCTGCCCAATATAGTGCCTGGTAGCCTACATAAATACATGTATGGTCAATATTTTGCTCCACTAGTAAAGCATGAGAATGAATGGTCTTGAATCACACTGACGATACATGAAGATTTTAAGCACTTTTGTACTACCTGCTTATACCACAGATATACAGTATCAGGAGGAAAAAAACCTAAAACCTGTCTAGCTCAAATCCACCGAAACATTGCACTAATTAACAGACCATAGGAATGGATCCATTAGAAATTTGGTAGATTAGTGAAACTGACCTTGTGTAAGGAAACTGTTCCACTTGACTGTCAGAGAAATTTTGAATAGTTCATCTACTATAAAACTAAAAACTTTTAACAAATTTATATTGAACCATTTGTGATCTGAAGATCACTGAATCAGCTAATGATTCTCAACACTGGTCACTAGGTCTGTCTGAAGGGAAGGGGAAGAGTGCAGTGACAAAAAAAAAGATGTAATGAATAGCAATTAGAAAATGCCCTTTGGGGGACAAATACTGTAAACATATACTGAGAACATTGAAACTACAGATGAATTGAGACATTAACATTCTGTACCTACAACAGCATATTAGACGAACATGTACTATAATTTAAATCATGATCAGTTTATCCAGTTTCCACTATAAAACAAACGAAGCTACCATACGGGATTACAAGATCTAGGCATACACCGAATTAAATCAATGACACAAGCTCTTTCAAAAGTAAAGTGTGGCTCAAAACATATGTAACAAAATATGACGCGTTTTTACCTTGTCTGACTAAAATGCCTTTGATACTGTGAGCTTCTGTCTCCTGGGTCTGTATTGCAATCACAGTCACTCGCCTGATGAAGACCAGTCATCCCAATGAGCATTAGACTACAGAAAGTTTTCAAATGTGTGCCAAACTGTTAATATCAGTGGATTAGGGGAACTCATTCATAATTATTAACTACTACTGTAGATAAGACTAGACTGTAGTAACCTTTCCTGTGACAGGGTGTTATATAACAACATGCTTTTAATCCACTCTCAGGCAGAACAGCGTGGAAGAACAAATCCTCCTGCTTTTATAAAGGTTTAAGGTTCTTCATTCTCTATTTTCCTTCCCCATTTACTGAACATAAGCTGAGTTGTTCCCGTTGATGGAATTACTTATGCATAACCTGGGAGACGGTTGTAAAATTTGCCCAGATAAACTGTATCTTCCTCTTCTACTAGTCACTTCTACAAAAAAGCTGCAGCCATTATATTCACAGCTCAAACACGGTTTCTCTCTTCCTGTCACTATCCCCACCCCCTTTTATTTGATCTCTTACTCCAGTTACACAATGGTATCTAAATATACAGCACAAGAATAGCAGTCACAGTCAAACATGTTGTATACGGAATAAACATTTTCTTACAAATACCACTTTTAAAAATACATTCATAGAATCACAGGGTAAGAAGGGACCGCAAGGGTCATCTAGTCTAACCCTTTGCCAAGACGCAGGAGTCATTGTGTCTAAACCATCCCAGATGGATGACTACTGTCAATGATTATTACTATAAAAATTTTGCAATAGTTAAAGGGAGCCTTTCACCAACACAAGAAAGACCAAGGTTTTCAAATATGGGCAGTGTTGATAGGCCATTTTGAAATTCGTCCTGGTCTCACAGCTCTTCTGTAGCTGAAGTTTAGGAAATGTGATGGGCAATTAATGATGGCAGCTGATGGACTGGACCAGTGGGCCAGGAGTTGAGAGATCTGGATACTCCTTCTAACGCCACTGTTTGATTTGCTGTGTGTGCTGGGGCAAAACATTTAACTCTTATGCCTCAGTTATCTTGTTTGTAAAATGGGGTTAATATTGCTTACCTATTTTTCTAAAGGGCTTTGAGTTCTATGAATGAGAAATGCAAATCATCCATCCAATCTGTCAGTCACATAATGTTGCCAGATCACTGCATACAAGAAAGATGACAAGACTGCAGTGAGAATGTACTGCACATATACCATTTCCCAGGACAATGGCCACAAGAACAGATTTCCACTGTACCATTTCATGCTCTTTCCTAATCTATCATGGGAATTAAGCATAAGGGCCCATTCTGCTACTTTTACACACGCTGAGCAGTACTTGACTCTGCAATTAGCCCCACTGATTTCAGTGCGGCTATTCATGGAGTAAGATACTACACTCAACATTAAAATGGCAGAATCTGGCCTTGAAATTGTAGTCTCTCATTTTCTGAAAGATAATTAGAAACTGCATTATTGTTCCGTTAAACTATTAATGGCAAATTCATATGTTATGATGAATAAATCTGACTCCATACCATTGTTTAGCTACAGAACAGTTACAAACCAGGTGCAAGATACATAATTGCTTTCCCACTTCTCCCTGTCCTTAAACGGTGCTTCTCTCCCCAGTCTTTGTTTGTCTTTGTGAAGATTTGGGGAATCTATGTCTGACTTAGGAATTGTAGTTAATTTTATGTAATTGCTGTGTCATTTAATGTCTAATGACTCAGCCATGGGTTGATGAGGTCCCTGGCACAGTATTACGTACCCTGCCTGGAAGGAGCTACTGAACAAACAAAAGAGATTGTAGGGAGCATGCCTGAGCTGGAAAACAATTCTGATCAACTTTATCGGCAGGGAAATGGAGAGTGGAAAAATCCCCAAACAGCAGAACAAAGAGACAGAGGTGACAGAGCATTGGTTTAAAAAGACTATAAGGAAACTTGGGGCAAGAGAGGAACAAAGGGGCATGCTTTCATTGCAGAGGCAACCTTTTTTAATGGCTAAACCAGCCAAGGAAGAAGGAAGCTGGCTGCATGATTCAGAGAAACCATGTGCAGGACAGGGATTCACAAGAACTCTGACCAAATCCCAAAGAACACTCAAGAGCAGTGAGAAAATTCAAAGGGGAGAAACAGGTGTTTTATCATTTCGTCTAGATAGCTATATTGCTTGTGCCATCTAAACTAAAGAGTGATTCGTTTTGGAACCTTTTGCAAAGTTTCTGTGTTGTGTGTTTCAACTATTGTGTGTTCCTCAAGTGGTACACTGTAATCCAGAATGTCCACAAGGTTGGAAGCTCAGGAAAGGATGTATTTAAGCAACGCGGGTGTCTGGGGGTGGTGGTGATCACACTGGTTCTGAGGGCCGGGGCAGCTGGTTCATGAGGTCCCAGTTCTGTGACGAGGTAACAGTGTGCGCCCAGTGAGCATGCCAGAGAAGCCAAAGAAAGAGACAATGCTGGAGCCTACCCAGTCCAAGGAAAGCTCACAGGCACATGGGTCCTGTATGGTGGGACTCAAAAACAGCAGCCTGGTGAGCATTCAGCAGGGGGTGCTCAACTAGCTCTCTGACAGTCTCCTTTATCAGTGTGTCTGACTTTGTACCTTGTACAATTCAACCTTATACTTTTGCAACAAACAGCCAAAAAACCTTTACAAAGCACCCTCAGTTAGAGTGGGATATGTACATATCAAATTATTAAGTCTGTGTAGTATTAAGTGTGGAAATGTTACTTAGACCTATGACTGCAGACTCATCCAAAAACATTTAGCCTTCACCTCCCTCCCCTAAAGAAGAGAACTGTGGGACACTTTCCAGACAAACACAACCATAATGTTAAAAGCAAGATGTATAAATAAAACAAATTTCACTAACCTAATTGCTGTGTCTGTCACACCTTTATTTCTTTTCCACTATTTTGTTTCCTTCTCGTCTGATGTTTCACCCTATCTTTGCTTTCCTGAAAAATTAACACACATACATAGGCTTGGAAGGATTAGATTTATCGTAAATGTCGATAAACATCGATTTCACTGTACCCACAAACCAATGAAAAAATAGTTTCAGCAATAATCTAAATTTACTGATAAGCAAGTAAAAAAAACCTGTTGCTTGAGAACATATTAGATTTTGATGCAAGGACAACATTTTGACATGTGTTGTTAACACTGTGTTTTAACAGTTAGAAAAGCTTTAAAATGTCAAAATGATAAAAAAAAATAAAAATGGAATTCTGCCAAGCCTACTTATAAATAATCATTAATCTCCTGTTGTATACTCTTCTCTTTTTTTTAATCTTGCCCCTTCCTCTACCCATCTTTCCCTTTTTACCTCTCCTTTGCCCAATCTCTTTCAAACCAACACAAAAGGTAGCTCACTTTGACCCAAGTTACAGATCTTGGTTTTGCCCCAATTCATTCCCAAGTCATAGAACAGGGGTCGGCAACCTTTCAGAAGTGGTGTGCCGAGTCTTCATTTATTCACTCTAATTTAAGGTTTCGCGTGCCAGTAATACATTTTAACGTTTTTAGAAGGTCTCTTTCTATAAGTCTATAATATATAACTAAACTATTGTTGTATGTAAAGTAAATAAGGTTTTTAAAATGTTTAAGAAGTTTCATTTAAAATTAAATTAAAATGCAGAGCCCCCCGAACCAGTGGCCAGGACCCAGGCAGTGTGAGTGCCACTGAAAATCAGCTCGCATGCCGCCTTTGGCACGCGTGCCATGGGTTGCCTACCCCTGTCATAGAAGATCAGGGTTGAAAGAGACCTCAGAAGGTCATTTAGTCCAACCCCATGCTCAAAACAGGACCAACCCCAACTAAATCATCCCAGCCACAAACCATCCTAAAACAAAACAAACACACAGAGAGAGGCGTGAAGGTATAACTGGACATTAAACGTCAAAATGGCATAATATCCATTAATTTTGAGTTTTTACTTGTAAATTAGGATAGTCCATTTAAACTGAAGCATGTCACTCCAATCGGGCAAAAAGGAGCTCAGAGACCACAGTAATGGGCACATTACAAATTTGATCAGATTAGACAGATGGCAGCCGATTTTACAAGCATATTTTTACAAGTTTTATTTGGAAGAGAGCAACAAAATGGGAACAGATTTCCAAATAAAATAAATGATTGGTAGCAGAGGAATACCAAGATCCAAGTCAGCCTGTTCTGGAGTTGGTTTTATCTGCCACCTTGTGTTCATTATAGGAACAGTTAAGCTTTATTTATTAGGTTTTGCTTTGCAATAAACTGTTTTGCAATTGGGAAATAAAGCATTATGCAGAAAGAGGAAGTTCCAGAACATGTCCAATGTGTAAGCTATTTACTTTTTAAAAAAATCACAGAAGTCTATTTTGAGAAAGTTCTATTAAAATGGGACGTTATAATGCTACTTCCCACCAAGATATGAGGAGAATGATGTTGGCACTCCCAGCTAGAGTAAAAAGCTGCTGTTGGATCATTTATTCCAACCCCTTATGTGCCACTGTAGAAAAGAATTCATAGAGAACTAACAGAGATTCCATTGAAACATGTCTACACTTGTTTCTATTACTTCCACATATTCCCTTGGCAGGTTATTCCACTGTCAAATTAATCTGGGTAGTATAAAATGTTAGTTGGATTTATCTTGGACAAATTTAGCTCTCTTAATCCCCACAGCCAAGAACTAAACAACACTCTGGTACTTTAAGATGTACACTGAAAAGTGATATTCACATGGGGTAAACTGCAGAGATGCCCCAGGCACTTTATACCAGAGATTAATTTGGTCCCATTCAATCCACTTATTCCCTCTGTGCCTAATTCTGTGCTGATTTACACCCCCTGTAAGACCATTAATTTCAATGAGTCTAAATCAGTCCAAACTTGACTCTCTATTCTATTTCACATATCTACAAAGTTCCCTTGCAACATTTTTCATTATGGGAGGCGTGGACCTGGACCCCTTGTCTCTTGTCCAAGTCTTGTCTCCTGGTTGGTCCTACAGCTTCTCTCCTTGTGTTTTCCCACAGCAGCTTCATGGCAATTCAACTGAGAGAGGAGACATCTGTCCAAGTCATTTGACCGAGACTACAGCTATGTCTACACCACAGAGCGTATGCTGCTAGTGAGACGCTCTAAGCTGAGGGGAGAGAGCTCTCTCTTTCGTCTACTTAATTACTCCAGCCCCTGCAAGCAGCAGCTATGTCGGAGGGATAGGTATAGCCATGCCAATGTATGTTCCCAGTGTCCTTGCTAACATGGAGGGAGGGGATAGCTCAGTGGTTTGAGCATTGGACTGCTAAACCCAGGGTTGTGAGTTCAATCCTTGAGGTGGCCACTTAGGAATCTGGGGCAAAAAAAAATCAGTACTTGGTCCTGCTAGTGAAGGCAGGGGGCTAGACTCAATGACCTTTCAAGGTCCCTTCCAGTTCTATGAGATAGGTATATCTCCATATATTAATGTATGAAAACTACAAACAGCTGTGTCTTCGCTAACATTTTACCCTGTGATAGCTTACACCAAAAAGGAAAACACCTTATTCCTGGGCCTGGTCTACACTTGAAATTTTTATCAGTATATCAATATCAGTCAAGGATGTACAAAAAACCCACACCTCCTAGAAACATAGCTATGCTGATAAAACCCCCAGTGTAGACGCAGATATACGGAAGTTTGAAGTGGTGGTGTTCCTATCCCAGCAGAACTCCTCCTTCTAGCGGTGCACATTGTGTATACACTAGGAGGCTAAGCCAGCATAGCTAGGCCACTGTAGCTACGTCAGCACAGGCTATGTAGTATAGACACAGCCCTAGAGTGGTTGCACACCCAGGTACAAAAACATGTTAATGATTAATAGTGGTCTTAAAAATGCTTAACTACCTATCTCTGAGACTGCATTTCCAAGAGATAGTTGTCTAGTTGTATCAAGGGTTAGTCAGGCCTCTTGTTAAAATCCTCCAAGCAATTTGGCTTTCTTCAAGAAATATGCACAAGTCCCCAGACCCTCCATCGCAGGAGGGAAGAACTTATACCATTGCTAAGCTAGCCTCAACTTCAGCACCAGAGATATTAATCCAATTGCTTGAATTACTCAACAGTGCAACACACTGAGGAAAGATGGTCTCGTGGTTAAGGCACTGGAATGGGACACGAGATCTAGATCTTGTTCCTGGCTCTGCCCCAGACCATCTGTGCATGCTTGGGCAAGTTACTTAATTTCTCTTTCTCGTATCCTTTAAGGGACCATCATGATCATCTAGTCTGACTTCCTGCACACTGCAGGCCACAGAGCCTCACCCACCTGTGTGGTCTATTTAGACTCTAAGATCTTCAGGATGGGGATGTTACATGTTTTGGCACTGGCCGAGTTCCCTCATTGTGGTCAGATACATCCAATCTTTGGATCCCACATATTTTCAAGCATCTAGACCAGGGGTAGGCAACCTATGGCACGGGTGCCGAAGGCGGCACGCGAGCTGATTTTCAGTGGCACTCACAGTGCCCGGGTGCTGGCCAGCGGTCCAGGGGGCTCTGCATTTTAATTTAATTTTAAATGAAGCTTCTTAAACATTTTAAAAACCTTATTTACTTTCCATACAACAATAGTTTAGTTATATATTATAGAGTTATAGAAAGACCTTCTAAAAACGTTAAAATGTATGACTGGCACGCGAAACCTGAAATCAGAGTGAATAAATGAAGACTCGGCACAGCACTGCTGAAAGGTTGCCGACCCCTGATCTAGACACTGCATCTAAATCTGGCCTCTATAATCCCAGGGTGCTGAACCCCTGTCTAATACCCCTTTTCAGGATGTGGGGCCCCACAGCCCTAGACTCTGAGGCCAGTGTTGACCCCCTCCCCAAGGTCTGACCAGTAGGTACACTCTCGTGGGTATTCTGGTTTACAGTTTAACTCTTTGGGGACTATGACAGTTAAAGCAAGGAACACACAGCCTTTTTAAAGGAACTTCTTAATCGGACATACTTTACTCAGTCAAGCACAAGAATTACAGATCTAGGGAGAAAAAACAACAAACATCTGAATGCAAGACCCTCCCTCCATTTCCTCATCCGTCCTGAGAGCCCTTTGGGTCTTGGTCAGCGTTCTTCAGAGAGTCCAGGACTGTCCAGTACCCCACTCCTCTTGCTCACTCTTCTCCTCCTGGCGAGTCTCCCAGTTTGCTAAAGAGTGAGTGCCTTTTTAAAAGCAGTTTTTAACACCATGTCTCCTTCAGCCTTTTCCATTCTGCCCACCCCCCACGCTGTTGGCGGAGATGGCCATTACCGTGGATAAGAGTCATGAGCAGGGCCCAATAAAGTCACGGTCCATTTTGGTCAATTTCACGGTCATAGGGATTTTAAAATCGTAAATGTCATGATTTCAGCTATTTAAATCTGAAATGTCACAGTGTTGTAATTGTAAGGGTCCTGACCCAAAAAGGAGTTGTGGGGGGAGGGGGCGGTTGCAAGGTTGTAGGGGTGTTGTGGTACTACTACCCTTACTTCTGCACTGCTGCTTGCAGCGGCGCTGCCTTCAGAGCTGGGCAACTGGAGAGTGGCGGCTGCTGGCCGGAAGCCCAGCTATGAAGGCAGAGCCACCGCCAGCAGCAGCACAGAAGTAAGGATGGCGGGATATAGTATTGCCACCCTTACTTCTGCGCTGCTGCCTGCAGAACTGGGCCCTCAGTAAGCAGCCGCTACTCTCTGGCTGCCCAGCTCTGAAGGCAGTGCAGAATAAAGGGTGGCAATACCGCGACCCCCCTAAAATAACCTTGTGACCTGCCTACAACTGCCTTTTCGGTCGGGACCCCCAATTTCAGAAACGCTGGTCTCCCCCCGTGAAATCTGTATAGTATAGGGTAAAAGCACACAAAAGACCAGATTTCACGGGGGGAGACCAGATTTCACAATCTGTGATGCGTTCTTCATGGCCGTGACTTTGGTAGGGCCCTAGTCATAAGTCTTTGACGGTAGCCGCCCTTGTTAGAGCAAAGCTATTCAATTTCTGGTGGTTCTTGACGTCCCTGTTATTCACGATCACACACCTAGATATCAGCGCCTCTCCCCAGCACAAGAGGGATGATGCCATCTAACATTAGCAATACACAGTGCAACATGTGATCAAGGTGACTCAAAATGGAGACTGACATACAATATGCTTTTTCACAAAATCAGCCTGGGCATACTAACATAACCCCTCAAACTATCATAATCTTATGTATGTGCAGCACCTAGCACAATGGGACCCTAATCTTGGCTGAGGCCTCTAGTCATCAGTGTAACGCAAATAATAAAATACTGCCACCTCCTTGAACTTTGACACTGCAGTTACATTACGATGTTTACAGTTTGTGCAACAGTGGTGTTGAGGCTTAGTTAATTTTCACAGAGCACTGTAAGATCCTGGCATGAAATTTACTGTGAAACGCAAAGTATTATTTAAACTTCTATTTGTTAATTTTTTTCTGCACAAGGGTCTTCAGGCTCACTGGGTGGAATTTTTAAATGTGTTCAACTCCCACTGACTTTAAATTGGTATTGGGCATCTATATCCCTAGCACCCTTTGGAAAAATCCCACCCACTGATATAAGGCCAGTGTGAAAAAAGGGGTAGTAGTAGGGAAATACTAATAAAAATGTGACAGACACTTCTGGGTGGCTCAAGGAGAGGTCAAATGATAAACAAGTCCTTGCATGCCCCCAAACTCTCTATGCTAGTAGACTATAAACCATCACCCCAATAAAAGAAAGACACAGTTGTTTTTGATGAGCTATGGCAGACTGATACAACATAACATTTTTGTTGGTTAGATGCAATCACAAAGTGACAACAGACATAAAAGCTGATGGCAGTGAAGCCCTTTTCTCAGATGCCTACCAGCAAGGCAAGACTGAACACGCCAAAAAGAAGTGGCATCAGATATGGCAAGAAACCCAGGTAAGAATTTATTTACAAACAGATCAGATGAAATAAAACTGCTTCTCAATCCTTTCCCCTAAATATACTTGCGGGCCAGGTAGTAGGGGGTAGCACAATGCATAAATCAGTAAAAGGGTATGAAGTTAGGACCACAGTCTTTGGAGTGTGAAACAAAGTAAAGAGTTATCTCCATTCTCTTCGGCTTCATCTACACTACAAATTTAGCCATTTTGAGAATTATTTTGAAAGTGGTTCCCACTAACATGGTGGATTAGGCATACATTTAAACAGTTTGAGACCAGTTTCCCTTGCTCCCCTCCTCAGAGACCAGTTTCAATGGATTTAAAAAAAAAATCCACAATTATATACCAACCACACTGTCCAACACAACTGTGTTTGCTAAAATCAGTTTCTGAACATGGCTGAACTTGTAGCACAGACAGGGAGTTGGGCCCTTTTGAGTCCCACGTGGACAAATCCCTGTGCTCTCGTGGAGCCAATGAAGTCAATGGGGCTCCACTCAGGTGCAAGCATCTGCCTGCACAGAACACCTCACAAGAGGCCTTAGAAATATCTATGCTATGATTTCCCACATATAAATATAACAGTATTTTATAACTCAACCCCAGCAAAAATATTTCAGAACTACTATCATGGGGCAGGGTTGGAAAAAAATGAAAAAGTATTTTCCAAAGATAATTTGAAATACACAAAACAAGGGGTTGTCTATCCATAAATCTACACCAGTTTAGCAAAGCTAGTGCACACCCCTGCATGGATTCTTATTTTTGTTTAAGCACATTTTATTTCAGTTTAGTTTAAACCTGTTCCTAACTTATTTAAGATATATTGAAACAGACCTGAGTGATTTAACGCAAAATAACAGTGAAATAAGCTATACTAGTTTAAAGTGCCTTTATGCTGATAAAACTGCATCCACACTAGGTTGCACTGAATAATTATTCCTATTGTAAAGGATAACATCCCTAACCGAAATAGTTACACCGGTATAGAAATTTCCCGTAAACCTGGCCTCAGTGGGTTTAAAAATCACACCTATAGTTAAACCATTGCAACTCTGTGCATAGACAGTAAATCTAAATTTAAACACTAAATAACTGACTGCCTTGCACCTTGTGTAGTTATTTACATCTGTGCCAAGTGAGCATAAAACAACACCAGTGCAAGTACAGAATTGTGATTCAGTACCATTCTGCACCCCTTGCAAAATGATACTATGAAAGCGAGGGGGTGTCACATTGTGTGAGGAGGCAGCCCCAGCCCCTAGCTCCCCCAGAGAGTGTATGTGTGGGGGGCGGTCCTAGCTCCCCCAGAGAGTGTATGTGTGGGGGGCGGTCCTAGCTCCCCCAGAGGCCCCCCTCAGAGTGGGGGGGGGACAGCCCCAGCGCCTCACATCCCCCGAGACCCCCCTCGGGGGGGGGGCAGCCCCAGCTCCCCCAGAGGCCCCCCTCAGAGTGTGTGGGGGGGCAGCCCTAGCCCCTAGTCACTCGGGGGGATGGACAGCCCCTAGCGGACCGGACCCCAGCCCAGCGACCCCTCTGTCTCTTACCTCCTCCCCGCCGCAGGCCGCTCCAGTTCGGCGTCCAGCGGGCGGGGTCACCGCCCCAAACCGCGCCCCCTCCTCAACCTGATTGGCCCATTGGCTTGACACCGATAGCCAATCAGATCCGAGAAAGAAGAGGTCCGCGGCCGGGCTCTCCGGAGGGGCGGGGAGAGTGACGGGGGGGATGTCCCTGGTGCCCCAAGGGGGAAGTGATGAGGGGGGTATCCCTGGTATCCCAAGGGAGGATTGGGGGGAGTTGTCCCTGGTACTCCACTGGGGGGAGTAATGAGGGGATGTCCCTGATACCCAAAGAATGGGGAGTGATTATTGGGGAATTTCCCTAGAAGGAACTCAGCGGGGAGGGGTGTGGGGAGGGGTGATATCTCTGGTACACAAGTGGACTGGGGGAGGGGGTGGAGTGGCCTTGAGTAACACAGAGGAGGGTTTATTCCTTGGGACCAGGAAATGTTCCTGGGCCCCGAGAGGCAGGTGTGGTGCTGTTGATGCCCGTTAATTATACCTTTGCAGGTGCCTCTGGCAGGATTACGTTCCATGCAGGTAACGCGAGACTGCGTTCACAATTCTATTGTTTAACCTGTGCTCCCCCCCCGTCCAGGTCACCTTACCCTTCTTCCTCAGCCAGCTCTTCTCTCCAGGAGCAGCAGCCAAGAGGAACTGTGCCAGAAGCTGGCCCTTCAGCTGGCTCGCATTGGGGATACCGTTGATTACAGGATTGTCAGAGAGTTTAGGCAGCATGCTGAGTGAGAGGACGATGTTGAACAGGTAGAGGGAGAAGGGGGGACAGGCCTTTGTGCTCTGTATGCAAGTATTGTCTGAATTAAACGGCAAACTCCTTTGAGCAAGGACCGTCTGTTCCTGGTCATGCTTGTGAAGCACCACGTGTGTTCATTGAACAGCGCTCTATAACTACAGCGTCACATCCATGGACACACCCCAGCAGCAGCAGGGAGAGGAATCTGCCATTTTCCTTAAAAACACCTTGACCCGGTGTTTCTTGAGGCCCAGCTCGGCAGTCCTCCCTCCTGGGATTGGCTCCTACTGAAGCCAAGAGGTTGCAGGATTAGGCCCCTGATGTTTTCTGTTTACAGGCAGAAGGTGTGATAATTCTCACATTTGCATTCCCAGCATGTTGTTTAATACCTTGGCATGTGTGTTTTCACAGGGCCTACACCTGGGAGAACCAAGAGACATCAGAGAGGAGACAGCTCACTTTATTTTGTTCTTGCTTAGAAAGTTTCATGAAGTTTTGCATTATTTCTGGGCTAGATTTACAGTGTGATGTATGTAACAAAGAAATCCCTTAGCTTAGACTGTGTTGATGTGTTGGTCACTGACCTCATGTGATGTGGTTGGATGGATCAAATGTAACCTCTGCGACCATTTTGATTATTCCCAACATTCCTTTGGGATGCACATTAATGGGCCTGATGCTGCAAACACGTAATCATTTTAGTAATTTTACTCACCTAGGACCTATTGAATTCAGGGAACTAGGCACATGAGTAAAGTTACTCACTTGCATAAATGTTTACAGGACTGGGCCTATATTTAGTTAAAAAGCAAATTCTGTAAATTGTATTACTTGTAGCCAGTCACCTTCCACCACACCTTATACCACTCCTGAAAAATGAATGGTGGATGCAGTAATACACAGCACAT
Source organism: Platysternon megacephalum (assembly GCA_003942145.1). Classification (NCBI taxonomy): domain Eukaryota; kingdom Metazoa; phylum Chordata; order Testudines; family Platysternidae; genus Platysternon; species Platysternon megacephalum. The sequence continues at coordinate 298,481 of QXTE01000303.1, forward strand.
AGACTCCTTATCAATCATTTGTCAAGAGATCTGAATGCCAGTGCACAAATACACACATTTTTGTTGCCTACCTATATTTACACATGGAAAGAAAAATGACCTACTTGTTAAAGGTGCTGAGTACCTCCTACTTCCATTGGCTTTTTGGGGGATTTGCAGGTGCTCAGCACATCTGAAAATCAGGCCACTTTTATTTAGATGCCTAGATATGGAGTTGGGGGCCTATCTTTGGCACCCAGCTTGGAAAATGTTGGCTATGAATATTAATTTGAACTTTTAAAATTGTTATATATCCAGGAAGCTTCAGTCTCTGGTTAGTTTCAAGAAACTTCCAGGTTATGTGGAGATATATTCTGTATAGCAGCTACTTTGATGTTTAAAGCTATGATCACACTAAAGCAGCAGAAAGAACGCTGTAGTACATTGCAGCTGTTGTGGTAACAAATATGTTCATGATGGTGTTTTTCAGCATACAGGTTCTATTACCTAAACCCACCAACATGTTGCAGAGTCAGTGCTAATTTCTAAAAGTAGCTCTTGAGTCAGAAAGTGTAAACATATTTGAAATTATTGCCTGTGTGGGGCATTCCTTCATGTGGTAACAGTGCATTAGCTTGAATCTACATGGGAGAAGTCATGAGGGAACAAAGGTGGCAGAATATAAGAATTACAGATCAATGTTTCATAAGATTATTTAAAAAAAGTCTACTTGGATCATAAGGTGTGTTCTTTGTTCTATGCTGGGGTACTTTATGGTTGTTTCTATGATTTAAAAGCTCAGGATTAAGTATAGAGAAAAGTTTCTAACCACATTTATTTGTTTATTCAGTTATGAAAAATAAACATTTACTACTTGTTTAGTGTTTCATGTTTCTTTTGTTAATGAAGTCAAATGTGATCCTGCCCCGGAATGTGGTTCGGATGTATCATCCCACATGTTAGTCACAGCTGGTGAAGGGATGGGGGATTGTCAAAGCACAACTCAGAACAGTAGTTATGCCTGTATAAATCATCTTTTGGCACAGGCTTTGAGAAGTTGTCTGTAAGGAGGTGCTGGGCCTTGAGGGGAAGGTGTTGGCAAGAAGAAGATAGTCAGCTCCTTGCAGGCCAGTTTCTCACAGCCTGGGTATGTCTTCACTACCACTGTTAAAGCGCTGCCACGCTGTAACGTGGCTGTGTAGTCACGGCTCCAGCAGTGGGAAGAGAGCTCTCCCAGTTCTGTTAAAAAACCCACCCCCACAAGGGGAGTAGCTACCAGTGCTGGGAGTATGACTCCCAGTGCTGTAGCACTGTCTACACTGCCACTTTACAGTGCTGAAACTTGCATCGCTTGGGAGGGGGTCACACCCCTGAGTGAGAAAGTTTCAACACTGTAAAGTAGCAGTGTAGACAAGGCCTTAGTTTCTGGATGGGTTAGGCTAAAATGTAATTGGGATTGAATCCACCAAATCTCACTGTCACCCCAAACCTTCATTGTCTTCCCCTTCCCAGGGGAGAAGTTGAGCCCATTTAGGAGACAAGAAGATTAGGATCTGCTTTTATAGCAACCACATAAGGGGAGGTGCTCACTGCTAGTGGGCTAACTATCACAGAAAGGAAAGCGGATTCAAAAAACTAGAGGAGAGGGAAGATTGGCTGCCAGCAGAAAACATACCCATAAATCAATGGTTTAAAAAAAAAAAAAAAAAGCAACACCTATGTCCCTTCTGTGAAGACTTGTGCCTTTCAGGGGCATAATTTCAGAAAAATTTGGAGGGGAAGAGAGAGGGAGGGGCAAAGTTGTGTTAACATTATATGAAATTATATTATATCCTGCAAAGTCAGGGGGAGGGGAGCAAAATGGGGGAACATATTGACCTATGAAACTGGGGGAAAAACAAGGTTGGGGAGCACCTGCCCCCTTTGCCCTATAGCAAATGACAGCCCTCGTGCCTTTCACTTCAGATCTATATCTACTTGTGAAGAACTGCTGCAATGCCCACAAAAGGGATCTGCTACTGATGTCAGCTTCCCTTTTATTTAAGTTGACCCTCTTTCTGTTTCAGATTTGCTCTTGTGTCTTCGTACTACCGCCTAGGACCCCTCATGCAGAGTATGGTTAAGCCAAGACCTTCCGCTATTGTACCAGTTTTTCCACGCACTGGCTGTGTGGTTTTAGGCTACTCATTTAGGCAACAAGTTTTAGGACTGGCTGCTGATTTCAGGTGCCAAAGATCAACATTGAGAATTGAGATTTTAGGTGCTTAGCACCTCTGAAAATCAGGCCCAAGTTCTCAGGTTGGGTACCTCAAAAAACAGAGGCACCTAAAGTCAACTGGCTACTTCTGGGCATGGTGACCCTTATTTTCCCCTCTGTCAAATGGAGGTGGTAATACTTATTTACCTACCTCACAGCCATCTTATGAGGATTAACCAGGTAATGGTGTAGGGCTAGCTTAGCTTGTTCTAGGTAAGCTGAGTGGAAAAGGTCTGAGGGAATCCCAACAAATGGTTGTACAGTGCTTTGAAAATGTAAAACAGTAGTAGAGATGCTCAGGGAATCAATCTACAGACCAGATTAACACAGAACTCTCTCAACCTGGTAAATAAAGAGAGATTCTTTTATACAGATTCATTGTTTATTGAGAGTTAGAAAGACCTTGAGACACATTCTGACCCCCTTGGACTTTATGGTAGTTACTGAGCTGCGTAATATGGCTACTTAGAACATCACAAGAGCTGTCACTAGAAATCAGATCCTACTCATTTAGCTGAAGTGATAAGGGCCTGCACTTTTAGAGCAAGCTCAGAGTTCTTTCCCTGCTGTCCGGAGGATTTTTTGATAAGCCTCTTCCACTTGAAGGAAAGGAGAATCTCAATTAGCTTCTAGCAGCAGGGGGTCTATGACAGTTGTCTAGTTCTGATGCTATCCAGTAGAAGACAGGGGCGGATACACACTAACCAACTATTTCTTGTTTGTATTATCTTAGCACCTAGGAGCTACAGGTGTGGACCAGGACCCCATTGTACTAGGTACTGTACAAACAGTAGAGAGTTACTTACACACCCCCTTTGTAAATCAAAGCTGGTCCTCAAGAAGCCAGGATACACAGCCTTTCAATTTTACATTGAACTAACCAACTGTGATTACCTAGGATTTCACAGCACTCCCTATGCTGCACACCAGGGGCATTCAGAGCTATGCTGAGGGAGGAACTATAATTCCCTGTTGCTAAAATAGAGCCTGCAGGCCACTACCACTTAAGCTAAAGGGGGATCCCGGGTATGTGTTAGCAGTATAGGCACTAGGACACTATGGAGCACTTCTGCTTTCATCCTGTAGGGGGCAGTGACACCAGCTCATTGCAGTAGGAAAGGCAAACTTTGCAGGAAGCTATAACAAGGATATTTGCGCTGGGTGCAGAGAGATATGCAAGGCTAGTTCCTGGTATGATTAAGGTACCCAGTACGTCTGACTGGCAGGCGTTCGCCATCATGTGCCACACACAAATTTACAACCCATTTACGGATGGGCTTAGAGGTGTGAGGGGGGCTGTAAAACACCCCCCTGCCTCTGGCTGTCAAAATCCTCCAGCCCAGAAGTGCCTGCCTCGTGCCCTGAGATGGCAGTTCCCTGGCGCCAGGCAGCTTAGCTGGTGGCCACCCTGCAGTGCTTAATTTGTAATGAAAGAGGTAGCAGGGATCAAGCAATTGGGGTGCCAGGGCTAGGAACTGCCAAGCCCAGATGGAACTGCCAGGGTTTGGCACAAGCCCTGCCACCTTGATCCCACCGCCATCCACCCAACCCTGCGCCCCCAGGTCTTTGCAAGGCGGGGCACCGCTGGGAGCTGGCAGGAGGCCAGGGCGGCATGGGGAGGGGGGGACGCCGCTGTTGCCCCGGGGCTGAGCGCCTGCTTCTCTCAGATCCGGTTTGTTTCGTTTTCGTTTCCCGGAAGGATCAGACCAGCGACCACACACTGCTGTGTCGGCGCTCGCGAGTGGGGGACCAGGCAGCCGGGGCGGAGGGAAGGGATCGCTCCCCAGCTGGCTGAGTGGGGCGGGGAGCTGGGGGAAGCCTGCTCGGGGAGCAGCGGGAGCGGAGCCCCCCAGGGCCGGAGCTGCACCTCCTACCTCCACCTGGAATGCAGGTAAGAGCTGAGCCACATCGCTGCTGCACCACCCACCTCCCAGTGCACACGCCCCCCCTCCCCACAGCCTTCCTTCCCCCAGTCCCCACAAGCACCCCCGCTTCCTTCCCAACCCCATCCCCTCAAACAGCCCTGCTAACTCACCCCCCTCCCCAGCAATCTTCCCCCCTTCAAACACATCCAGCAACCTTCCTCATACACCCTCGCTATTAGCTTCCCCCCCCCCCAAATCCCCAAGCTCTCCTAGCCCCCCTACTCAGCCCACCACCCCCAGACACTCTCAATCTTGCTGAGGCTTCAGATCTCCTTGAAACATTCTGATCCTCCTTGCTCTGTATAAGCCTGTAATTAACACACACTGGAATTCCCCTTCCTTCCTTAGGGACAGTTCATAAGGGGAAGGAGGCGAAGCAGGCTAGATCATGCTTCAGAATATAGAGCGTGGACCAATACACTAGCATTGTGCAGAGAATAATTTTTTTGTTGTGATACCTCCCCCCTAATTTTACAAGTTTAACCTCTAAAGGAGGTCACCTTAACTTAGAGCTCCTGGAATACTCTGTGATTTAGGTTGTGTTTCAAGGTAAGTTTTATGAAGTTTTTAAGTCTGCAGCAAGCCTCCATAGACCCCCTGAAGAGAACCCATGAGAACTAATGAAATGAAGGAGCCTCATACACTCTAAAAAGGAGAAAATAAATGGAATAATGAAGGCTGCTTTTCTGGTCTCCCAAGAATACCTGCAAATTGGCAGAATATCGACCACCTGGATTTTTTTTCAAAAGGGTAAATCTAGCTGCAATATAGTTGAGCTAGGGGAGAAAAAACCAAAGTCGGAAAGTGTCTTTCCAGAAGAGAAACACATAATTTACCCTGCTAATCTCTTTCACTTTTATTTTTCCTGTAGCCTGTTGCTTAGAATGAATCTGAAACATGCCTCATGTTGCTGTAAAAAGTTACAAGTTCATGCTGGATTGTTTCCTAGTAAATAGAGCTTTTTTTTTTTTTTTTTTTTTTTAGAAAGCAGATAAACAATACTACTGCTAATAAAGCTAATAACAGACCTGCTGAAAGAAGTGCAGAGATTAATTTTGGAAGGATCTTCCTGCTTTGGACACAATTAACACTAGACATTAAAGACATTGTCCACAAAGTATGAGACTTCCTAGTTCCATAATACACAACCACTCCGTAAATGGAAATAGTGCTTCTCCTACTGCAGTTATAAATTGTTGCTCAAATGTAATGGTGTGGCTACCTTGGGATGTTATGAGGACACTGAGCCCAGGAGAGATCATAGAATCATAGACGATTAGGGTTGGAAGAGACCTCAGGAGGTCATCTAATCCAATCCCCTGCTCAAAGCAGGACCAACACCAACTAAATCATCCCAGCCAGGGCTTTGTCAAGTCAGGCCTTAAAAACCTCTAAGGATGGAGATTCCACCACCTCCCTAGGTAACCCATTCCAGTGCTTCACCACTCTCCTAGTGAAATAGTGTTTCCTAATATCCAACCTAGACCTCCCCCACTGCAACTTAAGACCTTGCTCCTTGTTCTGTCATCTGCCACCACTGAGAACAGCCGAGCTCCATCCTCTTTGGAACCCCCCCTTCAGGTAGTTGAAGGCTGCTATCAAATCCCTCCTCACGCTTCTCTTCTGCAGACTAAAGAAGCCCAGTTCCCTCAGCCTCTCCTTGTAAGTCATGTGCCCCAGCCCCCTGATCATTTTCATTGCCCTCCCTTGGACTCTCTCCAATTTGTCCACATCCTTTCTGTAGTGGGGGGCCCCAAAACTGGACACAGTACTCCAGATGTGGCCTCACCAGTGCCGAATAGAGGGGAATAATCACTTCCCTCGATCTGCTGGCAACGCTCCTGCTAATGCAGCCCAATATGCCGTTAGCCTTCTTGGCAACAAGGGCACACTGCTGACTCATATCCAGCTTCTCGTCCACTGTAATCCCCAGGTCCTTTTCTGCAAAACTGCTGCTTAGCCAGTTGGTCCCCAGCCTGTAGTGGTGCATGGGATTCTTCCATCCTAAATGCAGGACTTTGCACTTGTCCTTGTTGAACCTCAGATTTCTTGTGGCCCAATCCTCCAATTTGTCTAGGTCACTCTGGACCCTATCCCTACCTTCCAGCGTATCTACCTCTCCCCTCAGCTTAGTATCATTCACGAACTTGCTGAGGGTGCAATCCATCCCATCATCGAGATCATTAAAGATGTTGAACAAAACCGGCCCCGGGACCGACCCTTGGGGCACTCCGCTTGATACCGGCTGCCAACTAGACATCAAGCCGTTGATCAGTACCTGTTGAGCCCAACAATCTAGCCAGCTTTCTATCCACCTTAGTGTCCATTCATCCAATCCATACTTTTTTAACTTGCTGGCAAGAATACTATGGGAGACCATATCAAAAGCTTTGCTAAAGTCAAGATATCTCATGTCCACTGCTTTCCCCATATCCACAGAGCCATCATAGAAGGCAATCAGGCTGGTCAGGCATGACTTGCCCTTGGTGAATCCATGTTGACTGTTCCTGATCACCTTCCTCTCTTCCAAGTGCTTCAAAATGGTTTCCTTGAGGACCTGCTCCATGATTTTTCCAGGGACTGAGGTGAGGCTGACCTGTCTGTAGTTCCCCAGGTTCTCCTTCTTCCCTTTTTAAAAGATGGGCACTATATTTGCCTTTTTCCAGTCATCCGGGACCTCCCCCACTCCCCACGAGTTTTCAAAGATAATGGCCAATGGCTCTGCAATCACATCAGCCAATTCCCTCAGCACCCTTGAATGCATTAGATCTGGACCCATGGACTTCTGCACATCCAGCTTTTCTAAATAGTCCTTAACCTGTTCTTTCACCACTGAGGGCTGCTCACCTCCCCCCATACTGTGTTGCCCATAGAATCATAGAATCTCAGGGTTGGAAGGGACCTCAGGAGGTCATCTAGTCCAACCCCCTGCTCAAAGCCGGACCAAACCCAACTAAATCAGCCCAGCCAGGGCTTTGTCAAGGACAGCAGTGTGGGAGCTGACCTTGTCTGTGAAGACGGAGGCAAAAAAAGCATTGAGTACTTCAGCTTTTTCCACATCATTTGTCACTAGGTTGCCTCCCCCATTCATTAAGGGTCCCACACTTTCCCTGACCTTCTTGTTGCCAACATATCTGTAGAAACCCTTCTTGTTACCCTTCACATCCCTTGCTAGCTACATCTCCAATTGTGCTTTGGCCTTCCTGATTACACCCCTGCATGCTGGAGCAATATTTGTATACTCCTCCCTAGTCATCTGTCCAAGTTTCCACTTCTTGTAAGTTTCCTTTTTGTGTTTAAGCTCACTGAAGATTTCTCTGTTAAGCCAAGCTGGTCACCTGCCATATTTGCTATTCTTTCTGCACATCGGGATGGTTTGTTCCTGTGCCCTCAATAAGGCTTCTTTAAAATACAGCCAGCTCTCCTGGACTCCTTTCCCCCCTCATATTAGCCTCCCAGGGGATCCTGCCCATCAGTTCCCTAAGGGAATCAAAGTCTGCTTTTCTGAAGTCTAGGGTCTGTATTTTGCTACTCCTTTCTTCCTTTTTGAGGATCCTGAACTCAACCATCTCATGGTCACTGCTGCCCAGGTTGCCACCCACTTCTACTTCCCCTACCAATTCTTCCCTGTTTGTAAGCAGCAGGTCAGGAGGAGAATGGCTCTGTGCATGTAGATTAGAATATTCACATTGCCAGTAGCCCCGGCCATGAATGCACCATTTATTCTGGCTGAGACCAGGTTCACATCTTTGGGCTCAACTAGAGTGACCCATACTGACTGTGTGAAGGAACTGCCTGCGGCTGAGGATCCTTGCTTTAGAGTCTGAATGTTGCTTGGCAGCTTGGAAAGGTGAGAAAAGTGTATGGCCAACTTTTTAAAAAAGTGTCTGGGGGTTTTGGGTGCCTTGATTTGGGGCTGCCCAATTTGTGTGTCTTTGCATCTGATTTTTGGAGGCACCGAGCACCCCCAACTCCAAATGAAGTCACTGGGAACTGCAAGGGTGCAGCACTTCCACCAATCAGGCCCAAGTTGGGCTCCCAGAAATTAAGGTGGCCAGAATCAGTGGCAGGTTTAGAAAATTTGGCTAAATCGTTTTGCAGGGTGGGTAGTAAAGTTCCCAGGGAGTGAAATCTTTTCCAGTGTAAAGTCAGCTCAGCAGTTGGTTAGAACCACATTACTGGGATTCAAAGGGGGAGGGGGAAAGACTACTTCCTTGCACATTTCACAATATAAATTGGATTGGATGTGTAAGCCCATTACTCCTCATGCTACTTTCTGTGGACACGAGAGAAATTTATCAGTCCTCTTAATCTTCAAATATGTGAAGACCTGTTATCAGGTTCCCCCCCTGCCCCTCCTTTTCTCAAGGCTAAAGATGCTCAGTAACCTTTTCTCATAGGTCAAGTTTCCTAAACCTCTTATCTAAACCTCTGAACCCTCTCCAATTTGTCCATATCTTGAAGTGTGGCACCCAGAACTGGACATAGTACTCCATCTGAGATCTCACCAGTGTCAAATAGAGCAGGACAATTACCTCCACTGTCTTACATATGACATAATACACCTGAGAAGGATATTAGGCTTTTTTGCAACTGCACCACATTTTTGACTTGCATTCAATTTGTGATCTACTATAACCTAGCTGGTTATCCCCAATTTGGGGATTGTGCATTTGATTTTTCCTTCTTAAGTGGAGTACTTTGCACTTGTCTTAGTTGAATTTCAGATGGTTGATTTCAGACTGTTCTCCAGTTTGTCAAGGTTGCTTTGAATTCTAATCCTCTCCTCTAAAGTGTTAGCAACCCCTCCCAACTTGGTGTCATCTGCAAAATTTTATGCACTCTAGACTCCATTATCCAGGTCATTAATGAAAATATTAATACTGGACCAGGACAGACCCCTGCAGTGCCCCACTGAGAGTAGTTATCGGTCCCTCTAGTTTGACAGCAAACCACTATCTAGAGTATGATCTTTCAACCAGTTTTGCACCCACTTTAAGTACGTTCATCTAGATGACATTTCCCCTAGTTTGTCTATGAAGATGTCACAGGAGACTGTCAAAAGCATTACTAAAGATCAGGATCTCAGGTCTACAGCTTCCCCCCATCCACTAGGCCAATAAAACATGTTCTGGATTAACAGGAGTGACAGACTGGGTTTGGGATGATATTTCCCCCCCCAGCAAATTGGCAGGGACCCTCTTCATGACCCGCCCCCTCCTTCAGCACTGAACAAGGATTATCCATTAAAGAATGTGAGGGGCTTGAACACTATGGTAAATGAGGCCATACAAGGATAAGAGCTGCCATTTATGCTGAAGTCGACGAGAGGTAGAGGCAATACAGCTAATATATGGCTGCCATTGGCATGGTATCCTGAGCATCTCACAGTCATTAACAGAATTAATTTTCAGCCACCCCAGTGAGGTAGGGAAATATTAGCTCTGGGGTTTTTTGAAGCACAAGGTAGATTAAGTGACCTGCCTAAGAGCTCTCAAGCAGCCTGCTGCTGGGCTAGGAATTGAACTTGGGCCAGCACCCTATTCACTAGGCCAGGGGTTCTCAAACTGCGGGTCGGGACCCCTCAGGGGGTCACAAGGCCATTACATGGGGGGGTTGTGAGCGGTCAACCTCAACCCCAAACCCCCCTTGCCTCCAGCATTTATAATGGTGTTCAATATATTGAAAAGGGTGTTTAATTTATGGGGGGGGGGGGTGTCGCACTCAGAGGCTTGTGATGCGAAAGGGATCACCAGTAAAAAAAGTTTGAGACCCACTGCACTAGGCCATCCTTCCTAGATATATAGCTCCTTCCATCCCACAGATCAGTTCCTCCATCTCTGGAGTGTGAGCATGGTGTGCTTAAGAAGAATTATAGAGCCAATGTTAAAGTTTAGGGAGAAGTTAGGGAGAGGGTGCAATTGCCCAAGTGACTTTTGGTCAGTACATGAGGGTTAAAAATCCTTCCCTAGCCTGCTCTTGCAGCAAGTGAGGGGGAATCTGACCACCACAGACAGTTAGCACTTCTGCTTTATGTCTTGGGCGTAAGATGACACTTCCAGGAACACAGCACTGATTCAGGACTGACTCAGAGGAGAGTACCCTAAACTGAATCAGCACTGGTTCCTGCGGTGGATTTTCCCTGATGGTATCCCCTCCACCTACCAAACCAGGCTCAAGTTTGCTGAGCTTTTGAGGGGAGGTTACAAGAGGATACCTGCATTAAACAGAATAATGCTACTGTTTGAGACTGCTTAAAAAATATCCATGCTTGGGCCTAGCAGCAGGGTACTTACAGCTGGTGCTGTTTTTTGTCAGTTGATGTGTTAACCTCTCTCCCCCAGGGTGAAGTGACAGTCAGTTCTTCCGCGAGCCCTGTAACAGCAGCTTCCTTACCACTGCAATCACAGTCCAGGTGTGCAGCCTTCTCGCAGCCAATCAGTGAAGGCGAAATCTTCAAATTACCAGGCAGGCTCAGTGAGTAGATGGTGCCTTGTTTAATGGCCTACAAATTAACATCACTGAGGAGGTATTTTATAAAGCACTGTGCAAAAGCAACAGTCCACTACATAGGACACTAGCATAATTTGACTTCTGGATCTTCAGTACTGTACTGAAGACCTCTACCACTGGAGCTAAAGGAGTAACTCCATTAACAAATAGCACTAGTAGGCTGTTATGCTCCAGCTGACCAGTCACTAGAAGGGGGAATAGTACACACTGTGCTCATGTTGGTTTCACAAACATTAGTTAGTTAACTTAGAAGTGGGTAAGTCATCTTCATTTCACAAGTGGGGAAACTGAGGCACAGAACAGTGAAGTGACTTTTCCCAAGAAATGGGACTCGTAAGTCAGTTCCCGCTGCCTTGATTTCCTTCCTCACATCCCTATGTCCCTGACCTTCCCAAGACCCAGGCTTGCAAACGTTACCTTTTATGTGCCTGTGTATGGGGACAAAAGGGAGTAACGCTGACCAGAGGGTTACATGAACTCTGAGTTAGGCACCCTCTCTTACGGTCTGTACAGAACCTAGGGTAATGGGACCAGGATCTCAGCTGGAGCTATAGGTTCTACTGTCATGTAAATAAGTTGGTCTAATGCCAGTCACTGCTCTCACCAGGGTGTGAGGATGCAGTAATGGCTGTCGAGTACTTTGGGAGGAGATAGGACTAGTTATACTCAGAGGCTGGGATTTTCAAACCGGCTCAGAAATAGGCACACAACTCCTATTGTAACTGTGCACATAACTCTTAGTCCTCGGAGAATCTGAGTCAGTGATGTTAGGAAGAATAAGTGGATGATACCAGAGCCTAACTTTACCCATCAAGCACATCTGTACTGCATTCTCTCTCTCAGGGGTTTGTTCTGATTTATTGTAATCAGAAAGTGGTTCCTTTAGAAGGGAAGTTTGATGCTGGACAAGACCAGTGTCCCGTCCCGCCCCTGTTCTCACTGGGGCTTTATTTCAGAGATTGTTCTTGCTTGGTTTCAGGAATCCAGCCCTCACTGTGGAGCAAGGACGATGTGATTCACTGGCTAAGATGGGCTGAGAAAGAATATTCACTCCGGCAAACAGACGAAAGCAAGTTTGAAATGAACGGAAAAGCCCTTTGCATTCTCACCAAGGAGGATTTCAGATACAGGGCTCCTAGTTCAGGTCAGAGGAAACAATAGTCTTTTGTAATGACACTGCTGAATGTGCTGTACAATGCAGTCCACAGGATAGGGCACTGGGTTGGGATTCTGAAAAACCTGGCTTCAGTTCATCCCTCTGCCACTGACCTGCTGTGTGACATAGGGCAAGTCATTTCCCCACTCACCCGTTGTCTGTTTAGACTCAACCTTTCAGGGGAGGGATAATTTCACAATGTGTCTGTACAGGATCTAGTACCATGGCACCCTGCTCTCTTTGGGGCCTCTTGGTAATGCAGATAAGGACAGTAACAGAAAATATCAAAATCCAGTCCAGTCTTGTTTGGATGCCCTGAGGAAAGGGGAAAAACAAAAAACAAAATCACAATGCAGGGAGCATCCCTACCATGCCTTCCTCACCCATCTAGGCTATAGCTAGGTAGGATTACAGGAATTGCCAAATTAGATTAGACCAGTGGTCCATATAGTCCAGTTTCCTACCTCTGGAAGTGTCCCATATGAAATGCTTCAGAGACAGGTGTAAGAACACTGCAGTGGGGAACCTGCCTATGGAGAAAGTTTTCCTGACCCACCTGTAGAGATTGGCATATGCCCTGAAGCATAAGGGTATGTCTTTTACTATCTAATATAACTCTGGATGTTCATTCATACAAATGTCAGTTGTGTTTTGAATCCTGCCTTGTGTTCTAACACACTGTCAAGCTGTCCTGCAGTGGCTTAAGAGCATGAGTACCAAGGGCAGACGGTTAAGAACCAGGCCCCCAACCTGGTTTTGAGTTCTAGAGTTAGATTTCACCAACCAATCAAGTGTAAGCACCTTATGCGCTAGAACAGCCTAACATGGAACGACAGACAGTCCCCTTGGTTTCTCCCATCTGTTTTGCCACCCAGGTAGGCATACCTTTGCAATAGAGGATTCCTTACACCAAGGATCACAGCAATATTCAGGTTACTCCCAGTCAGAGGACTGGGGTAAGTGGCTGGATCTCTACTGTATTTTCTCTCAGGGGTTTTGTTCTGATTTATTGTAATGTTAAAGTGGTTCCTTTAGAATGGAGTACAGTAGAGATCCAGCCACTTACCCCAGGTCAGTTGCACATTAGAACTTGCACCAAAGACCATGCTTGCAGCCAGTCCTATAATAAACTATCTAAAGACTTATTAACTAGGAAAAGGAAGCAAGAGAGTTATTTACGAGGTTAAGCAGGTGAACATACACACCTTTAGAATCTTAAAATTGGAACTCATTTATAACAGAAGCTTTAGAATAAGCAAGCTCAATATGTCCTTTAGGGCTCTTGTTTATGTCTAGAAAATGTTGCCCCTTAGAGCGTTCAAGCAGCATAGAGATCATTTCCTCCTAGTTAGGGGTTTTTATTTCCTCCTTCCTTGTGCTCTGAGCTGCAAACTCAGCTGAGAGAGGAATTCACTTGCATGACTCATCTTCATGGGGTGGGCAGGGGAAGAGTAAACAAAGTATTTTGTCCTCTTTAATGTTCCACTCTAGTTCATCTGGTGTTGCTGGGCTTTCCTCAGGGCTGGTCTATACTGGCCATTTACAACGCTACAACTTTCTGACTCAGGGGTGGGAAAAAATACCCCCCTGAGCGCAGCAAGTTTCAGCGCTGGTAGCTACGCCCCTGGTGGAGGTGGGTTTTTTTATTATTAAGAGTGCTGGGATGTGCACCGCAACCACACAATCCACGCTAAAGCGTTGCCAGTGTAGACTAGCCCTTATTGACCAGGACATAGTCTGTTGGAGACCAGCATTTCACACTAGTTAATGTCCCTCTCCAGTCTGATTTACAGAGTTAAAGAAATGTACAATACAAATGCTTGAATATTACCTTACAATAGGGGATACAGATGTTAAGTGAAATTAATGCATGCAGCAACTCACAAGCATTCCATAAACACATTTTTATAATTTAATACCCATTTTAATAATGCTAACACACAGGTGAGTCAGATTGATTCCAGCTGTGCATTTGTCAGTGTTTAGTTGGGATATGGGGACCTTGCATGAGCTGGCACCTGGTCTGCCAGCATCACACACAGGCCATACATAGTTCCCCTGCTGTTTCAATTAGGTATAGCAAGTTTGTTTCCTATACTGAACTGCTGTGTAAAGTTGTAATGCACTGTTAAAAACAGCTGTTGTGTTCCACCCCAGAGGTGGCTGCAGTTTCAGTGGCGGGCGAAGTGACCCTTTGTAATTTGTCTGTTAAAAGTTTGAGGTCCTTTGGGGTGCAAGGTCCTATGCAAGTGTGGGATATGCCTGAAGAAATACACACGTGTGGAGGGAACAGATGGTGGACTGCTTGAATTGTGCTACTGCACATGGAGAAGACTCCATAATTATTTACCTTACGGTAGCACCAGAGGCTCACACCCAGCTCAGAGCCGGTGTGCCTAGTGCATTGTACCTGCACATAGTAAGAGATGGTCCCTGCTCCGAAGAGATTACAGTGTAATGAAACAAGACTGACAAAGGCATCAGCCCCATTTTGCAGATGGGGAACTAAGGCAGAGAGCCAGCAAGTGACTTGTCCAAGGACACTGAGTCTAGAAGATCTGAGACTATGCCCTTTGTTAGCACACCATGTTACACAGGAGGTCAAACAGCCCCTTCTGGCCTTAAAAATCTATGCATTTATGGTATCTGAGTCCCAGTCTAGTGCCTTATCTACAAGACACTTTCACAAGAGTCCCTTAAACCATGATGGACTGGGCAGCAGCTAGGCACGTGGCTAGAGACCACATGACAGCAGAGGATTTGTGTCAGCTTTCCATGTCCATTTCACTGCGCAGGGTACCCCTTGCCCAGGCAGACTGCTGTGATTAAACACGTTTCAGACCCTACTAATCCAGATGCACCCAACTGTCTTTCCTTTCCCCACAGGTGATGTTTTGTATGAGTTACTCCAGTACATTAAGACCCAGAGAAGAGCCCTGGTGTGCAGCCCTTTATTTAACTCACCCTTTAGGGAGGCAAAACACATGCAGATCCAGAGCCATCCGGAAGGTACCGTGCCTCTTTAGGAGCCTTCAGTGGGTGTGGGAGGTGGGGGTGGGGTTTGTCAAGGAAACAAGCCTGTCAGCTCTCTCATTTGCATGTTTACATTTCTGTCTGAGGGAAGCAAGGCCTAATGGGCTGAGCACAGGAGTGGGGCCAGGGAGTCCCCAGTTCTAATCCCAGCTCTGATAGACTGCAGCCTTCAGCAAGTCACCTGGGGGGGACAGTTTCAGCCATGGCCTCTAATAGATGCCTTATGTGATGTTTTGTTCTAGCCTGATCTGACATTCTTCACCTTCCCTTCCTGGCTTCCTCTGATGACTCACTATCTACCCTCCTCCTAGCCAGTGGTTCCCTACCACCACCTCAATGCCCTTTCAGTTCCCCACTGCTTCCTTCTGCAACAGTTCCCCTCCCTTAGGATGGCCCAATAGACTCCATTCTCCACTTGCATGCACTGAAGTCAGCGTTACACTAACATCAGTGCCAGGAGAACCTTGTCCATCATCCACCTGGAGCAGACATGGGGCATGGACTTGCCCAAAGTCCATCCTAGCCAGTCTGTGCTCCACATCATACTGTGAAATTGTTCTCATAGGGTCTTCCTGGAAATACTGTAACAAACAAGGATGTGTTGGGTTTCCTTGCAGGTGTGAACTGCAGGTTAGAAGTTTCCCCAGCTGCAGTCCCCTCATTGTCAACGAGCTGTCTGAGCCATGCAGAACAGCCCAGGTCTCCTAGCAAAGCTTCCTGTAGAGTGGAGCCACTTAACCTCTCTCATCACAGCCCAGAAGTCAGCTACAGGGCAGAGATCATCTGTTCTTTTCCCAATACACCGCCAGCCCCAGTCGATGGAAAAATTGCAGGTGAGTATTAATTTTTAAAGCCTCGTGCCTGTGTCAGACAGGTCAGACTGGCTCTCAGCCATTGAAAGCAGCACTGCCTGAAAAATAAGATGCCTGGGGATGTAAACAGTTTCCATCCAACAAGGGGCACACAAGAGGTTTCACTGGGAACTCTATGTTTATGCTTCCAAAACTCAGTGGTGAGTCCAGTGAGAGCAGCCAACTTAGAGCTGCAAGGATGACTTGAGGCTTATACAGTTAGAGATGGGTCCTGTTAGGTGTCCTTGCCCACACAGCAGGACAGAGTCTAAAAACCTTTGTCTCATTCTAAAGATGACAAGAACAAAAGTAAGATCTCTTGGAGAGAGCACAGTGTGTGGGGCTCATTTGCCTCATGCTGCCCTACTCTGAGAGCAGAAATGACAGCTGTATTTGTCCAGTGCCATGCCTCTGGGTGAATCATTACAGTAGGGGTTGAACCCAAAACCTCTGGTTTTAAGAGCATGAGTCTTTACTGCCAGCGTTAAAAGGACCAGCTCTGTTAGCCAAGTTAGCAGGTTCAACCTCAGTACGTGACCCAGCCACCACTAAAAAGGGACAGAGTGCTACACAGTGTGTGAGGGTTAGACAGTCTCCCTGGCCGGGGAAGCTTATCCCATGCTTCTGAGGTCCAGAGCAACGAGTCTGTGCCTCAGTTTCCCCATCTGTAAAATGGGGTTAATAATAACTACCTCCTTTGTAAAGTGCTTTGAGATCTAATGTAAAGCACTATATAAGAGGGAGGTATTACTAAACACTGTCTTCTGATTGGCTGTAGATTGTGTGGACACTTCCTAGCTTAAAACAGTTAATGTTTTCTTCTCTGTTAACATGCAGACTGCAGGTTACTCTGGGATTATGTCTATCAGCTCCTCTCTGACAGCCGGTATGAGCCATACATCAAGTGGGAAGATAAAGAAGCCAAGATTTTCCGGGTTGTTGATCCTAATGGACTTGCCAGGCTCTGGGGAAATCATAAGGTAAGTCTGGCTGAGAATAAGTTGGTCATTCCTTAACTTGAGAGTACCAGGTCTTACCTGTCCCCATTTTAAAGGGGAAGTGCCTCACCTCCTTTTAGAGCCTGATCCTATGGGGTGCTTTGTACTGAAATGTCTTTTATTCTTACAGAACCGGGTGAACATGACTTATGAGAAGATGTCGAGAGCTTTAAGACATTACTACAAACTCAACATTATCAAAAAGGAACCGGGACAGAAGCTGTTATTTAGGTCAGGGATTCTCAACCTTTTTCTTTCTGAGCCCCCTCCCCCAACATGCTATAAAAACTCCAAGGCCCACCTGTGCCACAACTGTTTTTCTGCATATAAGAGCCAGGGCAAGTGTTAGGGGTTTAGCAAGCAGGACAACTGCCTGGAGCCCCACATCACAGGGGCCCCACAAAAGCTATGTTGCTTAGGCTTTGGCCTCAGCCGGAGGTGGCAGGGCTCAAGGCCCTGGGCTTCAGCCCCATGTAATGGGGGTTTGGCTTGCTGCCCTGAGCCCCAGCAAGTCTAATGCTGGCCCTGATTGATGGACCCTCTGAAACCTCCTTGTGGCCCCCCATGGGGCCCCAGACCCCTGGTTGAGAACCACTGATTTAGGTGACATAAGTCAGACAGCTAAAATACCCTATAAAGAGAGATGTTACTAGTTAATGGGAAAATTGCTCAGCTGCCTTCATCCATTCTGTGCACTGAGTGCTCTTTGTTTCCTTAGATCTAAAGCTTCCTCAAGAACGTTCGAGCCAAATTCTCATCTCAGTTACATTGATGCATATCCAGAGTAATTGCACTGGAGTAAATGGAATTGCCTTAGATTGACATTGCTGTTAACTGAAATCAGAACCTCGCCCAAAGCCTGACTTCCACCCTTATGCCCACACAGTTCCTGCTAAAGGTGCACACATGTTTCTGAGAGCAGAAGTTGGCCTTCAGGCCGAGTTAAACACAGGGGGTGGTTTTGGTTTTGCAAAGCCTCAGTTGTGAGCTCTTCTCTGCAAAGCCAAAATCTATGTCCTGTTTTACAGGAGTCTAAGGGCTGAGATAAGAGGTTCTGATTTTGATCTATAGACTAGTCTCATGGGCCCAATCCTGCCAAAGGTTGAGCTCCCTCAACTCCTGATGAAGAGATGAGGGTAATGAGCAACTTGCAGAATCAGGCGCCATGTAAGGTGCCCAGCATCTTCTGAGAGCTGCTCCATGCCCTGATCTCTTAAGGCCTGATCCAGAGCCCACTGAAGTCACTGCAAAGACTCCCATTGACTTCAATGGGCTCTGGATCAGGCCCCTCTTGAGCTCATGGGGAATTTTGGCTGCTCTCCATCTAGTGATGCCAATTCCAAAGTGTTTTTTATTCCAGATTTCTGAAGAGTCATGGGGAGATACTACATGACAAATCAAGCAAACTAGAGCAGCTGGAGAGTGAGGAGCAGGAAGGACTGGATTTTAAGGAGGACACGCTGGAGGTCTCACCCTAGGAAGTCTGCAGCATGGTGTCTAATGTGGGAACATGCTATGCTATAGACAAGCTTTGATGCCACTGAAGAAATCAGGATGCCTTGTGCTCTGACAAGAGGCTAACTTTTTCTTACTGGGCTGCAAGTTAAGGGCTTCAGTACATATTCTAGTCAAAGACTATGCCATCAAGGGACCATTAGCAGCAAAGGTCATGCACAGAAACAGTTCTCCAGTCCTATGTAATCGGAGATCAATCTGTGGTCTGGCCTTTTGCTTGGTTGTTTTTTCTTCATAGGTGCTCTTTGTTTTGTTTCATTTTTAAATGATCAAATTTGGTACATTATGGACAATGCTCATTCTTTGAGTCTCAAAACTTCGTTTTCTTTATGGCCCTCAAATCAGCAAGACATCCCCATTCAGCAAAGCACTTAAGCACATGCTTGAGTGCTTTCATTAGGATGGGATGATCTTGCTTGCTTGCCTGAATCAGGGTCTTTGTTCCTGATGCGGCAACAGACTGGCATGCATGTCTAACTTTAAGTGTGTGATAGTCCCATGGACTTCACTAGAGCTTCTCACATACTAAAGTTGGACGGGTGTACCTTGCCAAATCAGGGCTCGAGTGAAGATTTGTGTAGACTGAAGGGGTTCTTTAAGCTGCACATTTAATTAATTTCACTCTATTACTACTACATTTATGATTAGCAGGCCATGAAAAAATGTGACATTACAGGAATGAACAACGATAGGAACACTTGAGAATTACAGATTGGCTAGCTGTTTCACTAGCATAAGTGAGAAGAAGCAGGCTTGATAACTGCAGGAGGATTCAGAGCCGCATGTTGCAAAAGTTGAGGGGGTATTGGGAACTGGGGTTTTGATCTGGCACATTAGAGAAGTGGGCCAGACATTAATTTCAGATTTGGACCAGAACTTCCCAAATTTTGGGGGATTGGAATCTGAGGTTTTGGTTTGTTTATCTCTTAAAATAATGGACCAGATCCTCACCTGGTGTAAATTAAATTGCCATAGGTCCAGTGGAGTGATGATGATTTACACTACCTGAGCATTTGGCCCAAAGTGTTTTTACACAGTCTGACAGCAAGAGAGAGGTTCTCATGTTAGACATCCATGCAGTTAGTTCAAACATTGCCCTGCAGTATTTGTGACCGAGACACTGCAACTCTGCATTAAGATCCTGGAAGTGAAACTGACTAATCTGATTCCAGTGTCCAAGATGAGTCATATGCAGAACCTAAACAAACAGCAAAAGCCAATTTAGGTTTTACAAGTTCATTCCTTTTTAATAATCTCAGGTGTTACTAGTAACACAGCTAAGGACATACGTGTGTGGGGGTTTTAAAAGGACTTAATCTGACAATATCCATTTATATTTTTAGATTTCTTCTTGTTTAGGGAATAAACACCAATGATGGTCTTGCTTCACTACATTTATTGGTGGTGACTGAATGGTGAGAGTGACAGATCTGCAGGCTTCTCAGTTTACCCACAGAACAGGTACAGTGGGGCAATGAGAGTTTGCTGCCACTGCTGACATCTCAACTCTAGAGGGTCTATCAGTGTTTTAAAATTAAAAATCAGTGTACAAAATAAGGTGAAATCAATGGGATCCTTGCCCTGGATTTCAGTAGCAGCAAGATTAGGCCCTACATAATACATCATAGAAATGTAGGGCTGGAAGGGACCTCAAGAGGTCATGTAGTTCACCCCCCTGCACTGATGCAGGACCAAGTAAACCCAGACCATCCCAGACAGGTGCTTAACTGGTTTTTAACAGCCACCAATGATGGAGATTCCACCACCTCCCTAGGTAACCTGTTCAGTGCTGAAGTATCCTTATCGTTAGAGAGCTTTTCCCAATCTCTTATTGCCATCTCCCTTACTGAAGCAATTGGCTTATTCTGCTTGTCCTACCCTTGGTGGACATGGAGAACAATTTATCACGGTCCTCTTTACAACAACCCTTAACCTGGTAGCCTTCAAGTATGTAATCTCCCACTTCCTCTTTCTCCTCTACACTAAACATGCCCAGTTCTTTCAACCTTTCCTCACAGGCCATGTTTTCTAAACCTCTGATCGTTTTTGTTGCTCTCCAGTTCTGGCGACTGTTCCACCTCTAGGAGAGGACACGTGGCCTAGTGGTTAAAGGAATGACTCTGAAAGTCAGCATTGCTGGGTTCAGTTCCTGGCTCTACCACAGACTCCATGTGACCCTGGGCAAGCCTCAGTTTCCCCATGTGTAAAATGGGGATAGTAAAACCCATCTCAGGGGTATGGCGAGGATCCTGCAAACACCTATGCATGTGAATAACTTTATGCAGGCACGTGACATTGAACTCAATGTGTCAATAGACACATGCTGATTTACACTAGCTGGGGATATGACCCACTGTTTGTAAAGTTATTCATGTGCCTAAGCGTTACTGGATCAGGGTCTACCCTTATTAAGCTTCACATCGGTGCCATGTGGGCCACACACCATCAATAAGTCTCATCTTGATGCTTATAAAATGCCCAGAGATCGTGTACACAAAAGGCCGTAAAGAAAACGCAAAATGCCATCATGTTTTCGCCAGCCTGCCCAAGAGCTTGCAAAGCAGTCCAGAGCACTAACATGACGCACCTGTCTGCGGGAGAAGACGATAACAATCCCCCTCCCTCCCACACCAAACATCTGTGTTTTTAGAACCTTCTCCCTGAGGCAATTAGAGTTGTTTTCGTTTGATCGGTTTATTTAAAAAAAAATTGATTAAATGAATGCCCCACAAATTGGCATGCAGATGCTCGGCTAATGAAATGCCTTTCATAAGCTGTGTGTAAATCATGATGGCTCTTCCAAGAAAACTGTGCGGCTTGTGAAGATATTTCCTGAGAGTGAGGTTTGGAGGGATGGAAGATGGGATGCTGGAGAGATGGCTTGTCACTGTCAGCCAGTTCTTCCCTCCTCTTTGGGCAAAAAAATAAATACAATAAAATCAAGGGGAAGGGGTATATACATTGAGGAGTCAATTTCTGTGTGTGCAGCAAGATGCCGAAATAAAGCCCTGTATAATGGCTACAGACAGTGGCTGAGATCCGAGGCTGTGTTGCACACGCTTTATGCTGCACTACGAGTAGACACACCCAGGGCCCAATCCTCCATTGTCCTGTACCATGTTGCCATTTACACGAATACAAATGCTACCGTATCAGAAAGTCAGGCCTTATGGAGTAGATTGCTGTGGTGTGTAGGGGGCAGTCTCTGGTGACACGGAGACTCCTATGCAGCCCTACCACCTGTGGCCAGTGTAGGTGGTGTGATTGGGGAGAAAGTCTTGGCCAGGATCTCACTGCACCCTGAAGAACCCAGCTGTGGTATCAGCCCATTGGTGACTAATGTAAGAGAAGCGGTCAAGGATGGGGGTGGAGCACCGTTCCACACCCCACTCCTAACCTGTGCTTAGTCTCAGCCAACAGTCCAGAGGGTGCTCAGAAACTCTGGTGCTAGTGTAGTATAAATGCCAAGAGATCCGCTAAATTCTAGCACGATGTGGAATGTCTATCCCCGCCAACATACATGTATCAAAAGCTGCATTGCACATTGCTGGGGAGATAAACAGCCAGCGGCCCTGCAGCTGTAAATTGGCATAGCGCCAGTCAAGCTCATTTACACCGGTTGAGAATCTGTCCCTAAGGGTGCAATTCCTGCTCTTGCTCACACTGGTGTAAATCAAGGCTGACTCCAATGGAGTCAGCAGAATTTCACCCAGGTAAAACTGGTGTAGACTAAAATTAGAATCAGGCTGAACCACTTCAGGGAAAAGAATTAAAATTCCATTCGTATTTGAAATCCCCCATTTTCTTCACAGAAAATGGTCCCTCTGTTGACCTTTAAACTTTGGTTGGCTGCAAAGTTTATCGGCAGAACCCCCAAAGAATTGGTGCTCAGAAGGTTGAGTGGGGAGGGATAGCTCAGTGGTTTGTGCACTGGCATAGGGTTGTAAGTTCAATCCTTGAGGGGGCTATTTAGGGATCTGGGGCAAAAATCTGTCTGGGGATTGGTCCTGCTTTGAGCAGGGGGTTGGACTACATGACCTCCTGAGGTCCCTTCCAACCCTGATATTCTATGCAGCAAACACGACCTCAGATACAGCCCAGAGATCTGGACTCCTAGAAGCAGTATTTTATCATCAATATGATATGTACTTTTTCACCCACTATGTGCCATGTAGCAGCATGACCAGACACGTTCTCCATAAACACTGGTGGGGAAGTTTCACTTCCACAAAATTAATGGCTCAAACAACTTGTGAGTTCTAAACAAATCCCTGGAGCCATCTGGTAGCAAGAGAAGGAAATGAAAGGCCAGATGCTCAGCTAGGGTACATCAGCATAGAGTACCCTAGGCTTCAGTTCTCACCACCTGAGGATCTAGCAGGAACTCTCCTAACAGAGGAGAGAGGAGCATTGGCCGCACCCTAGATCCAAGTAGCCCAGAATTTTGGGTCCAGTTCTTTGCAACTTAAAATCTGGGAATGAAACTCACATATCTGCACAGGGCCTGGGTGTTACAAGCATGCTCAGGCTTTGGGCTGCTCCTCCGTGCAGGGGTGAATTTCACCTCAGAGGAAAGTAAAGAGTCCCTTCTTTCTTAGGGTGAAATCCATCCCTGTGGAGAGAGTCAGTACAATGCTTGTGCTGCACTGAAGCCCAATTTTTAAGGCTTAAAGGGCACACAGGTGTTGCATAAAGGAGGATTTCAGCCTTGCTCAAGGATTTAGCTCGCTCTGCTCCAAGGCCTTCCCTTTAATACAGCGCATTAGTGGTAGAAATATTTCTGAACTCTACCTTGAAGAAGGGAAGATAAAATGATCTAAAGAACTGGGCAGCTCAGGGGCCAGGGGATAATACCTTCCTCTCCCAGGCTGTCCACTGGAATCCAGGCTGGCCTAATAGTGCCTAAGAGCCAGGTGGCATGGGAGGAAAGGCATTTGGAGGTCTCCAGCCAGCTCTGAGTATACAGGTGTCTGCATCATGAAGCCCAGGGCCGGCTCTATAGTTTTTGCCGCCACAAGCAAAAAAAAAAAAAAAAAAGCCGCGATCGCGATCGGGAACTCTTACGCCGCCGCTTCATTTTTCGGTGGCAATTTGGCTGTAGGTCCTTCCCTCCGACTGAGGGACCCGCCGCCGAATTGCCGCCGAAGAGCCGGAGGTGCCGCCCCCTTCCAGGGGCCGCCCCAAGCACCTGCTTGCTGGGCTGGTGCCTGGAGCCGGCCCTGATGAAGCCACCCCTACCTTATTGGGTGAGGGTCTTTGGCTCATGTTATCAGACTAGATGTTCCCTTTTAGCCTAAAGTCTATGAAATAATAATAATCACTAGCTCTTACATAGCACTTCTCCCCTGTAGATCACAAAGCACTTCACAAAGGAGGTAAATATTATCCCTATCTTACAGAGGGGAAACTGAGGCACAGCAAGGAGAAGCAACTTGCCCAAGGTCACCTAGCAGGCCAGTGGCAGAGCAGGGAGAAGATCCTAGGTCCCCTGAGCCTCAGTCTAGGACTTCATTTACTAGGCCAAGGCTTAACAGTGAATGGGACAGAGGCTAGAGAACATATTATCCTAGGTTTGATGGATTAAGGTTTCCATAGAAGGGGTCATTCTGGGACAGAGAGCTCCCTTCTTGACAAACTGTAATGCACCTATGGCTGGCAGAGTTCAGCTGTGTCTGTTAAAGGCCTTTCCACCATTCATGGGCTATATATGGTCTCAGCAGTGACTGCTGTGTCCGAAATGAACAGTGATCCCGGGTTAATACTCATTGTAGCACTTTTGAGGTTGCAAACCACCCAGGCCAGATAGCCGCATCAGAAATAGGTACCCTAGCTAAAGGAAGAGAAGGATGTAAGACACCCCATAGTGAGCTAATGGGGTCACTTAATCACTACAGGCTTGTAACAGGGACCTCCACCTCCCAAGCACTCCCTCCTGGCCAGAGTAGCTCTGTGGCAGCCTACCTCCATTTCCCCTCTTGGGCTCCTTAGTAACTCACAAAAGGCTTTCATGAGTCCAACAATAGCCCTTCTTGGGGATCTGTTTCCTTTAACAACAAGTTCAAATGGACATCCAGCAGCCATGCCCCTCCTACCTGGCATCCTCCCACAGGCATCGGTCTACCTTGTCCACATCTTTGTGAGCAGAGGGATCAGCAGGCAAACCTCCCCTGCTACTGCCCAGGCATGTCACCTGTTCCCCAGAAGCAGCTTTGCCCCCATTTCCCAGCCCAGGGCAACCTTTCCTCCAGAGGGCCAGCTCTCTGCCTGACTCTCTTCAGCCTTTTAAAGAAATCACTCAGCTGATCAGGACAAGCTTTGGGGGGTGGGGTTGGGGGGGTTGCTAACCCAGCACAGGTGTGGCTGAGCTCAACTACCCTTAAAGTGCTAGCCGACCTGGGCCAGGGCCACATTTTCACATGAGCCTACTACATGGCAGCTGCCAAACATGCCCCGGCACCCCATGTTTGTGCAACATGATTACAAGAGTGCCAGTGGGAGGCACGGTGGAAGCACTGTCTAGTGGTGAGAGCAGGGTGTCTCTTCTTCCCCTCATGGGGAAATCACACAGAAGTTGTCACAACCTGGTGCAGTCCTGCTGTCCGGACGGACACCAGTCCGTTGTGAGTGGACCCAACCACTGACTCCCATGTACTGCTAAGCCTCCAGGGGCTGGGGAGTGACTGGTCACATGTCCCAGGTGCGGACCCCATGTCTTACACTGTTTTTGAGCAGTGGGACCCCGCATTCCAGCCATGCCACCTAGACCCCAGAACCAGTGCCCAGCCCCCCTGAGCCCCACAGTTGTTTAGACACATTTCTCCTAAGCCGGCGTGGCTGGGGGAGGTCTGGTTTCCTCCTTACACCCGTCAGGGACAATGTGGACGTAAATCAAAGACCACATCTGCTTACAAAATAAATATCCCCTCCCATCTCTCTCCCACATATACAATCAGGCAGCTGGATACAATGTCTAGGGCCAGGTCCCTTGCTAGGGTTACAGCAGGGATAAAGCCAGCAGGGATAAATCACCAAGCTCAGCAGCGACATTGGAGGACAGGCAGGACTGCACGTAGCAGGTGTCGATATGGTATGACACAGCAAGCTGCTTGTTCACCGGGCTTCTTGCACCAAAGGTGACTGGACCATGCCTGACTGAGCGGGGATCGGGGATTTCCTCGCCCGTCCGGGAAAGCGGTCTCAGCCATTAATTCCTCTTTACGCTGAACGCTTTCGGGATCTAAGCAGTTGTGGTGTTTATAACTAAGTGATGGGCAAAGGTTCCTGGAACAGGGAGTGGAATCCCATGCATTCAACTGCTGGGACTCCGGGGTAGCCGCCTCCTTGTAATGACCCAGAGGGGGCGCCAGCCCTTCTGGAGACAGGTCCTTGTTCTGATTGGCCGCTTTTGAACATGCAAACAGTCGCCTGGTAGATACCTGCAGTCCATTGCCTTTTTATGGCCTGCGTGCCAAGGTTAGGACTAGCCTATTTGCTTTCCTGGCATATAGCAGATAAATGATCCTTTCCTTTTTAGGCAATCTCCGCCCAGGTTCACGTGGGGGCCAGATTTTCCACACAAAGTCAATGAATGGCGGGTGGGAGGAGGCAAGGATAAGAAACCAGCTGCTTGCCTGGAAGCTGGGCCTATCCCTTTTACTAAACAAACCCTAACCGCTGGTTGTGCTTGTGACATCCAGTGTGTGTGCGTGGGCGGGCGGGAGATGTGAGAGCAGTCAGCAGCCAGTGATTTCAGTTGTAATGGGATACAGTGCGTTGGCTTTACTCTGCTGGCTTTTCTAGGTATGAGAGGTGGATGGGGAGGGTAGGAGAGGAATCACATGTAAACTCCAAAGAAAAGAGGTTTACGTTAAACAGTGGTCCCACCCCAACCCCAGGATCAGACTGAGGCAGAACTCAGCTGCAGTGGCTATGAAGGGGACTCTCTATTGAGGCTGCTGGGCACAGACAAGCTCCTGTGATTAAGAACATAAGAATGGCCCTACTGGGTCAGACCAATGGTCCATCTAGCTCAGTGTCCTGTCTTCTGACAGTGGCCAATGCCAGCTGCCCCAGAGGGAATGAACAGAACAGGGAATCATCAAGTGATCCATCCCCTGTCGCCCAATCCCAGCTGCTGGCAAACAGAGGCTAGGGACACCCAGAGCATGGGGTTGCATCTCTGACCATCCTGGCTAAGATAGTCATTGATGGACCTAGCCTCCAGGAGCTTATCTAGTTCTTCCCCCCACCCCCCTTGTTATAGTTTTGGCCTTCACCACATCCTCTGGCAATGAGTTCCATAGGTTGACTGTGCGTTGTGTAAAGAAATACTTCCTTTCATTTGTTTTAAATCTGCTGCCTATTAAAAAAAACAGTACTCCAGGCAAGGCTTGAACTCACAACCTCAGTATGTTTCCACTCAGCGCTGTCCCTATAAGGGCTATGTGCTGACCAACTGTGCCACTGAAGCACTTTGTGTGTCCTTCTTCACTGTGTGGTGACCCTACATGGGGTCTGCCAAAACCTGATCATAGAATCTCAGGATTGGAAGGGACCTCAGGAGATCATCTAGTCTAATCCCCTGCTCAAAGCAGGGCCAATCCCCAGACAGATTTTTGCCCCAGATCCCTAAATGGCCTCCTCAAAGATTGAACTCACAACCCCGGGTTTAGCAGGCCGATGCTCAAATCACTGAGCTATCCTTCCCCCTGATCTGGCTACACCCCTCACAGAGGGGAGCAGTGACTATTGTCTTCCCCTCTTCTGTTCTCTCTGATGAGCAATTCTAAACAAACTCATTTCTGTCCAAACGCAGTCCTCCCGGAATTCCTCTGCTTCCTCCCCCTACGGTCACTAAGCCTCAGATGTTGAAATCATCTCTGTGTATTATATAAATACATCCATTTCCTTCATTAGTTTCATCATTCTTCCTGCCGTTGATGTGAAGGAGAGAGAAGCTCAAGCAGCAGTGTTTGGATCCAGATCTTGAACATCCCCCCACCCCACCCCATCAATGTTGGGGTGTTGGAGATAGGGGGCTGATCTGGCTCAGTATAAAGATGGGGGTGAAATCTGGATCCAGACCTGGGTGGGGATTTTGAACATCCCTAAAGTTCAGGGATCTGGGGCTTTGGTTTGAAAGGTGGAGGCCACATATGCAATTCAGGTTTGGAATTCGATCCCATGCAAAGCTTTGAGGCGGTTTCGATTTGGGGTGTTGGCTTAGCCCCACCTCTCCTTCAGGCTGGGACCAGAAGCACCAGCAGAACATGGAAAAGCTTCAATGGGTTTGTCTACACTGTAGCTAGGAGCTGGCCTCCCAGCCCAGGTAGAGATACATGCTAAGCTAGCGTGCTAAAGGTAGCCGTGTGGATGTGGCAGTATGGGTGACAGTTTGGGCTAGCCACCTGAGAGAAGCCCGCTGACCCCCTGAGTCCAAGCTCTGGTAGCTAGCCTGTGCTGCTGCCCATCCCTCAGTAGCCACACTGATATTTTTAGCACGCTAGCTCAAGTGGAGCTAGCATGTCTGTCTACCCATGTTGGGGGACTCGCTCCCACCTGCAATGTAGACATACCTTATGAGCCTATGGACCTGATCCAAATCCCACTGAAGTCAATGGGAATCTTTTTGTGGATTGTGATGGGTTTTAGGTCAGGGCCCTATAGGGAGATATAGAAAAGCTCATCTCATTTAATAAGACCTCCAGACTCCTTACACACAAGTTTCAGATGGGAACAACTTTCAGTTCTGATTGGTTCAGGCTGGATATAAACCAGTGAAATAAGGCTTGACACTAGTGCTGGTCAAAGCCTTTCCTCTAAAACCCTTTTTCATTGGAAAATTGGGTTTCTGACTAAATTAAAGTTTTCACAAGGAGTGCAATTTCTACTGACAATTTTGATATTTTGTTGAAAAACCAAACGCCCTCTCCCGAAATATTTTGGCCAACGTTTGAAATATTTTGAGCAAAAATAGCGCAGCAGTTCCTCATGGGAGTTGTAGTTTGGTTGCCTTACACTCCTATTCTCCTCTATGGGCCAGGCTCTTTGGCTGGACTACATCTCCCATAATGGGCCATGGCCAGGGTTGCCAGTCGGACACCCTATCCCCTCAGGGAGATGTAGTCTGGCCAGAGAGTCCAGGCCAAAGAGAAAATGGGAACCCCTGAATTACAGTTCCCATGAGGCATTGCAGTGCCATTTTGAACTGCGTGTTTCTGCATTCAGCCAAAATATTTCAGTATTTGATATTTCGCCAGAAAGGCAAAATTTTCTGAGGTAAAAATCTCCTAGTTTCCCCCCACCTTGACTCAGTACACCATTCCCAGTCCCCTACCTGAGGACTGTTTCTTTAAAGTACTGAGTCTGATGATGGATGTGGGAGAGTGGAGCACGCAAACAATATCTGATTGTGCTCCACTGTCCTAGACAATGGATATAGCCTCTTATTTCAGGACCCAGTCATGACACTTCTCAGCACCTTGGAACTCATGGCAGGTCATCCTGAACCTCCACTAACACTGGATGGTGACTAGTGCTTAATTCGTAATGAAAGAGGTGCTGGGGCTCAAGAAATTTTGATGCCACAAGCCCAGAGGTGCCGGAGCTATGAACTGCCAAGCCTAGAGGTGCCAGGGCTCAGACCTGGCAAGCCCTGGCAGAAACGAAGCACTGATGGCGACATATAATGACAGGTCTGGACAGTTCTCAGTCAATTCAACATATTGATTAGTAGTATGGGCTAAAAAAATAAGGCAAGGGAAATGGATTGTGTTTTCCGCCGGGACCAGCCAGGGAACAGGAAATCATGACCCCAAAAGTTAAAAACAATAAAACTAAAGGAATTAATCACACTTTGGATTAATTTGTTTTAAACCTGCTGCCTATTTAAAAAAACAGTGTTCCAAGTGCGGCTTTGGCTCACACTTCTGGGCCCTCTGCCCTGAAAAACTGATGCCCGGTGTCTAGAAAACATATTGACCCCCATTTGTAGCCCAAGATATACCACGTCAGTGCATTGTGCTCACTGAAACCTAGAGCTAGGCCCACAGCAAACCTCAGATATACATACACCTGAAATTGGGCTGAGTTCAGAACCCTGCTCTGGAGCAGAGTTTTCCAGCTAACCTGCATCTCTGTGAGGAGCTGATCCAAAACCTTGCATCCAAATAGTTCCAAAGGTTGTGGGGGTTCTGTATTTGAAGCAAGGCAAGAATTTTGCAGCTTGAGGTTTCTGCTACAAATATTGGTCAAGTGAAAAACCAATGCGTGTCAACAGCAGAGAGCATGCTGGGAAAGAGATGCTCCAGAGCACCTTCTACTCTGTTGTATGGGTGCTTTGGAAGGAGAAGACAGACGGCTCTATCCCTTTGGAGATGTGAGGTCAGATTCTCAACTGATGTAAATGGGAATGGATTTACACCACTAGGGGACTTGTCCCATAGAGTACAGAGTGGCACATCAAAGTAGCAGAAAAATCCTCTTGTTTTACTCATGGGTTCTATTCCCAGCTCTGCTACTAGCCAGCTGAGTGACCCTGGGCAAGTCATCACATGTATCTGTGCCTCAGTTTCCCTAGGTGTAAAATGACACTGAGCTCCTTTGCAAAGCACTTTGAGGTTTATGGATGAACAGTGCTAGTGGGGAGGAAAAAGCTTTTGTTCTAATGGACGCTGCAAAGAATCTGGTTTGCAGCTGACGTAATGAGCTGAACGAAGGAAGCCATTTGCCATGCACACCAGCTAGCAGCTCGATTTCTCTCACACCTTAACTAGTTCCCTATATCCCGACCTCTGTTGCAACAGGCCTGAGCACATCCTGACAGCTGCTGAAGACCCTCGCCGTTCATTGTGGCCAGCGTCTCACGGGCCTTAGCTACCCTACTTAGGCCTTGCTCCTGCATGAGGCCCCACTAGGCATCATGTGGCGCACACAAACATTGGGCGGTGCTAATGGATGCTAAGGCAGGATGGCGGCCTAATGGTTTAAATTAAGGCCCCCGAGTGAGCCCTTAGTAAGCTTGGGATGCAGCATATTAAAAGTCAGCGCTAATTAAAAATATATATTTTGGAGGGGATGGAGGGTACAACAGTGACATATGGGTCTGTCTAGTATTAATTTTTTTAAATGAACTGTCATCTATTATTTAAGCCGGGCAGGCTCTGCCACAGTTCTGCAAGTGTTTTTTAATGTGTGCGGAGAGACATTTCTCAGCCTGTCAAGTTGATCGTTAGTCTGAATCCTCACTAAAGAGGCTTTTCAAATAACTAGCGCGCCTGGACACACCATAAATAATGATCCCATTAAAGACCCCATCCCACATGCCTCGTTCTCCCTGAACTGCCATTAAAATTCAGGGGGCCACATTCATTCTCCAGCCATGTCCCGTGCCGTATGTGCAGCAAGCGGGAGAGAGAGAGAGAAAGTGTGTGAGAGAGAGACGGGAGGTGGGTGGAGGAGAAGGCTATAGCATGAAGGGTATCCAAGTGTCAGCTGTGTGATCTCTCTCTGAGGTACCTGCAGGGTGTGAGTGTATGAGACAGACAGCGGGCCGGAGCCTCAGCAGGTGGCGGTGGAACGAGGCTGATTTACGTCCAAAAGCTAAATCATGATGCAAAAGGGTTAAGAAGCGAGCAGGGGCCAGATCCTGTTCTGAGTCCCCACCCCCCGCCGTGCTATTCCCTTCAGTGTGATTTCATAGGTTGCCACGATTCACCCTCCTGCCACCTTTGCCCCATGCCTTGTAATCCATCACGCTCCCTTTCCTCCCAGGACAAACTCCACTTTTCTCCCTAGTTTCTGCATGTTGCTTTGGAGGCTCTGGAGTTTAATGATGCCTGGTGGGGAGTGGAGGGGCAGATAGGTGGAGAGGGGAGGGTGGGATGGATGATAGGGGGCAGGGCCCATATGAAGATCCTTCTCCCAGAGCTGGCAGCTCACTGAGACGTGGGCTGTTAGAGCCAAGCAATCAATATGTGAAAATGCAGCCCAGGCCAGGCAGGTGACTCTGAGAGGCAGCGAGAGAGGGAGCGGAGAGTTGTGTGACGTGCAGGAGGAGATGGTTTTTGGGAGGGAGGGAGGGGGAAGAGATGGGAAGTGAGCGCGAGAGACTGGGACAGGCAGAGCCCCTGTCCTCTGCATGTCTGCCTCTCTGCTCTGCCTGCTGCATACACGTGAGCACACAGGGGTGGGGGACTGGGAGTCCTGGGGAGAAGAGAGAGGCAGCAGGAGGCGAGACCCGAGCAGGGATGAGGACAGAGAGGTGGCATGCTGGGGGTCTGTGGTAAATCTGCCCCCATCTGTATCAGCATGTGTACACAGGTGCAGGTGCGTGTGCCCCATGCATCTGTGTTTCCCTGTGTCTGCACACACAGCCACAGGCTTGTGTGCCTCTCTGCGCATCACTGACGTGAGGGATGGACTAACACCTCCAGGTCCTGTCTAGCCTATCCTCCGCCAGTGCAGATTTGCTCCCTGGAGTCTACTTTCTAGACCTCCGTTCGGTTTAATTCAAACGGCTGCAACGGCAGGGCCTCTTGCCCATGGGGGAGACTATTCTGCAGCCTGATAGCCCTAGCTGTCATTTAGCAAATGTTTCCTGAGATCCGGGTTACCACTTCCCTTGCTTGGGATCCATCCCCATTACTTTTAATTATGTGCCCCTTAAGCCTGCTCCCTCCTTGATCATCACATCCATCCAGGGCTGGTAAAGTCCCACCCTGAGCAGCTAGCTAGACACCTGCAGTTCTTTCAATCTTCCTCTCTGGATATTTAATTGTTTCTGCTGGTCACTTGGGATGATTAGTTTGCGTGTTCCTGACACTGTAGGCACGTGTTTGAGCATGTTGGCACCCACCTCTGCCTACCATGTCTAGATGTGCGTATCTTGTATGTACGTCCTGGCGTGGTGTGAATGCATGTGTGTGTCTGTGTCCCCGTACAGGCTGTGCCACCAGGGTGACTCAAATCCAAGCCAGCACCGAGGCCCAAGATGTGAGGTCATTTTGAGAGCAGCGTGCGCCCTGGGGCCTAGTGGTAGGAGTGGGTCCCTTCAAGCCATGTACTGAGTGGGAAATGGATGAGCTGTGATTCAAACACTGTCCAGCCTAGGGGAGCAGCAGCCAGCATGAAGCCATTCTTCGGAGGAGGTGTCTGAGTCCAGGCGTTGAACTGGCCCAGGAGCGAGCAGCTCTGCAGTCTAGGTCCAGGGTTAGGTCCCCAGGTCCGGATGCAGAAGCAGAGCAGGGGGTGAGCCTGGATCCAGTCTAGATGGGGAGGAGGCACCTCGGTGCTGAACATGAGCCAGAGTTTTCTCTCTCATGTGTGGAGGCAGCTGGGTGGGTGACCCGCTGTCACTAGCTCCCTGGCAGCTCCCAGTGTACGTTGTCCTGGCACCAAGGAGCCTAAGACTGGGGTGAGAATTCACACACAGAGTCCCCATTTCCAGCATGGAGACTCCCTGACTCAGGCTGTGCTGTAGCCCCCTGAAACTGCCATCAAAAAAATTCCTTGGGGGCTGCCGGCCAACGCTTCCCTGATTCAGCCCAAAGGGGGAATCTCTCCACGATCTGCTGGGTCTGTACCCTGGGTTCCACCCCTTTGATTGTGCCTCCCCAGATCAGACTCGGGGCACCACACCTGGATCGAGCTCCTGTTTTCCCTTCTGCAGGGTTTGGTCCTACTCCCTACCCCAGCCCGTCTCCACGGCTTTCTGGGGTCATGCCTCATTGATCCTGCCTCTCTTGTCCTTTGGCAGGATTAAGCCACCTGTATTTGGGCATCTGGGGAAAGGCTGGAGGAATCTGACCCATGGGGGGGAGGGGGGGAAATGAGAAGAGCAGGCCTGCTGCTGGTGCTTCCATCTCAGGGGGTGGGAATCGCTCCAACCTGAATGCACAGGAATAGCCAGCACGAACAGAGAGCTCCGCCCCCCCTCACCCAGCTCCCAGGCAGCTTGGCTGCATCCACAGTCCATTCACCTCTCAAGCACCCTCCCATCCTCTGCATTAGGCAAATAATGTCCCCCTCCCAAAACAAACACACACCCCCAGCCCCAAACAACCCCCCAGCAAGGGTAAAAATAACATGGGCAGACGTCCAGCAGCAGAGTGGGGGCTAGCCAGTGATTACCTCCCTGGTAGGGGATGGCGTATGTGCACATTCGGTGCAAGCAGCTCATAGCCGTCAGAGACAGACTCCTGCGGCCAGAGTGGCCGAACCGGAGTTGCTAAGGGAGACAGAGAAGTACATGGATGAGACTTTCCGGGACACGGTAGAATGGTCCCATCCCCAGTCTGACAGCCTCTGTGCTGCTGAGGAGGATGAAGGTCTCAGGGAAGGAGAACATCAAGCTGGAGCAGAGGGAAACAATCCCATAGTTGGGCCCCTCCTTCCAGATGATGTCAGGATATCCTCTCGCACTGAGAAAATAGAGAGAGTTGGGTTTGTGATGACCGGGAGAACTGCATGGTGAATCGCCTTCCTGGTGCGAAGATTGCAGACCTCTCGAGACATCTGGACAGACTATTGTGCAGGGCTGGGGAGGAGCTGGTGGTCGTGGTACAAGTAGGTGCCAGTGACATACGGAAAGGTAGGCAAGAGGGCCTGGAGGCCAAACGTAGGCTGCTAGGTAAGAGATTAAAGTCCAGGACCTACTCAGTAGCCTTCTTTGAAATGCTTCCAATTCCACGCGCAGGGCTAGTTAGACAGGCAGAACCTCCGGGTCTCAATACGTGGATGAGATGATGGTGTAGGGAGGAGAGATTTAGGAACATTTTGGGAAAGGAGGAGCCTATACAGGAAGGATGGGCTCCAGCTAAACCAAAGTAGACCCAGATTGCTGGCATGTAAAATGAAAAAGCTCATAGAGGGTAGGGTAGGGTAGGGTAGGGTGGAAGGAAGGGAAGGGATGGGGGTGGTCCCTGGGCTGTGGAAGATCCTTGTTCCAATCTCCTTGTAGAGGGGGGATTGGAACTGGGATCTCCCACAGCCCAGATGGGTATCCTGACCAGCGGGAACAGAAGAGGGATTTGCATTTTTTGCTGTGGCCCAATTAAAAGCAGAAGCTGAGGCAGCAAATCCCTCTTCTTCCTCAGGCCAAGGGGTGGAATTGAATCTACCTCTCCAACATTCCAGTGGAGAGCCCTCATCACTAGGCTATAGAGGGCTTCTGGCACTAGCCTTTTCCTGTGGCCCAATTAATATTTAACTAAAGCGGGACAGCTTTACCAGGAAGGATTCAGTGAGCTCCTTGTTGAAATTCCCTCTTTTGAGGGACCCAAGGAGTGAATGCAACCAGGATCTCTAACACCCCAGCCAAGCACCCTCACCTACAGAGGGCTCTTTGGAGCTGAGTCTTCCTTTGGCCCACTTAATGTTTAATTAAAGTGGCACTGCTTCAACAAGAAAAGTCTCAGTGAGCTCCCTACTGAAATCCCACATCTTTCTCAGATAGAGGGAGAGATTGAACCAGGCTTTCTAGGATCCCAGGGGAGCACTCCAACCACTGGACTATTCAGAGCTTCCTGGGGTTGGTGTGTCCATTAGCCCAATTAACAGTTAAAGTGGAACAGGAAAAACTTGATCAAGCTCCATACTCAAATCTACTCTTTGTTAGGAAGAGGGAAGAAGGGAAGCAGGGTGCTCGACAGCCCACAAGAGCACCGTAACTCCTGATCCATAAAGGGCTTCTTGCACTTGGCTCTTGCTTTGGCCTAATTAATATTTAATTAAAGTGGAACAACTTCAACAGGAAAAATCCCCCCTCTTCATCACACAGTGGGAGGAACTGAATCAGGAGTTCATGGAGGTTAGGTCCGTCAGTAGCTATTAGCCAAGAGGGTCAGGGCCACAACTCCACGTTTTGGGTGTCCCGCAACCTCTGGCTGCCAGAAGCTGGGATTGGATGACAAGGGATCACTCGATAGTTGCCCTGTTCTGTTCATTCCTTCCGTAGTATCTGGCACTGGCCACTGTCGGAAGACACTATATGAAGCTAGATGGCCCATTGGTCTGATGCAGTATGTCCGTTCTTATGAATCTCTCATCTCCCGCGGAGCCTTGCTGCAGTGCATAGGTCTGTGGCCACAAGGGCTGTACAAGGGGGGAGGTTTTTGCCTGGATGGCAACTGGTGCCTTAAATGCATGGCTTCAACTGAGTTCTGTTTACTCTGTTTCAAGGGGCAGTGCACAACTTCGCCACTAGGTGGCATGAGAGCAATTAACAGCTAACAGCAGCTTTTGGAATTTAACCACCATGCTGTGAAGATAAACTTCCTGGTCCAAATTCCTCCCTGGCCCAGGGCATAATTAACTCCCTTGAATGTTTTTTGACTCTGTTTTTAGGAATGGCCTTATCTCCATTATCCATCTCTGCTGAGCTAATTAAAACCAGCAAAACTCCCAAAGTAATGGAAGAGGCACAAGTTTGTGCATAAAATGGGCTCGCTTTTCCTCCCATTTAAGTATAAAGGGGCCCTACTACGTGGCGATATATGTATTATATGCCTGCATGAAAGTCAAACAATAACAGGACTAGAGCAGTGGTGCTCAACCAAGGATCCAGGGCCCCCTAAGGGGCCGCAAGCAGGCTTCAGGGGGATGGGGCCACCAAGCAGGGCCAGCATTAGACTCACTGGGACCCTCGGCAGAAAGTCGAAGCCGGCTGAAGCCCAGGGCCCTGACCCCGCCTCCCGGGGCTGAAGCCAAAGCCCGAGCAATGTAGCTTCACAGGAGCCCCTGTGGCATGAGGCCCCAAGCAACTGCCCTGCTTGCTACCCCCTAACACTGGCCCTGGCTTTTATAGGCAGAAACCAGTTGTTGTGGCACAGGTGGGCCGTGGAGTTTTTATAGCATGTTGCGGGGGACTCAGAAAGAAAATGGTTGAGAACCACTGGACTAGAGCACAGCTAATAACAGGGTGAAATTCTCATTCTTTCTTTCCTTCCCAGCCTCGCTTGGGCAATAATTGCTCTGTTTGTTTTGGCAGAGGATCTGGCTGTGGGTGAGGTTTTACTGTACCTGTCTTTGCTAAACACATGTGTCCATATATAGAGTGACTGAGATCAGTACCTATGTGAGAAATAAACAATCCTTGGAGTACAGGCAGTGAGGCATTGCCATAGCTGATCAAACCAGGGGCCCATCTAGCCCGGTATTTGGTCTCTGACAGTGGCCAATACCAGCTGCTTAACAGGGAGGTGTAAAATCCCCCTCATGGACTAACCTGCCTAAGGCAAAGTTTCTTACTGACTCCCAGGCAATTAGTGGTTGGATTGTGCCCTGAAGTAGGAGGGCTTATCTCACTTGTGTATTGCAACTGTGGCTGTTCTCATTGGCTATATAAAGCTTTTTTTGCAGCTTGTTAAGCTCTTGGTCTCAATAATGGAACGGCCTCCACCCAGAGGAAATTATACTGGGGGAGTGAAAGCAATTGAAACCTCTCTGTTGTCCAAAAAGTCCAGTACATTATTGCATTGATAAAAATAAATCAATCTATTTGCTTTAGCCGGCAAATGGCCCATCTGGGGGACTTGTGTGAAGCGTATAAGGTGCTCCAGCAGGTAGTGTGGCAAGGTACATTTTGTGTTGGAAAAAGAAGGGCCATCACCACATAGAGCAGAAACATACAGAAATCAAAGAACAGGGATGTCTCATTAGGCCCCGATCTTGCAATGAGCTTTGTGTAGGCAGATCCCTGCACCTGTCCTTGGCTACAGCTGGACTCTACGTGCTTGTGGGGGGCTGTAGGAGCAGATTGGATTGCAGAATTGAGACCTAATGTTGTAGTTTAAATGTTGGTAAAGGTGCCTACAGCCTAGGATAAATGATGATGCTTTTGCACATATGATGAGCTGTTGGGTAAAAATCAAGCCTCTTACTTAGGGACCTGATCCAAAGCCCATTGACATCAGTAGAAAGACTTCCATGGCCTTCAGTTAACTTTGAATCAGATCCCAGATACCTAAATATGGCCATAAGAGCCTAATTTTGGGCTCCCATTCTGAAAATCGTAGCCTTTCTGTTTAAGGCTGGCCCCATGGCCAAAAAGCTATTGAATAACTAGTGATGGAAAACATCCTGTTATGCTAGAAGATGTAGATGGCTGTCATCATGTGCGTCTTTGATTCACAGATCAGTCACAAACCTGGTTAAAGCTGATGGCCATGCTAATCACCTTTCTTTCAGACTAAAGGGTAGGAGCAATTAACAAGGCCCCTTTATGTTGTGATAGCTGGAAACAATAGGAAGCCAAAGCCCAAGGCCATAGGCCACCTGGCAAGACCGGTCAAAGCTGAGCTGCGTTGACAGAGGGGTTTCCTTGGTACTGATTGTAAAGCACAGGGGCTGAGGTATAGATTGGTAGCAGCTCTGTGCGTGAGAGGCAGACAGCAGACAATAACCA
The DNA here is from genome assembly GCA_003942145.1 of Platysternon megacephalum. Taxonomy (NCBI): domain Eukaryota; kingdom Metazoa; phylum Chordata; order Testudines; family Platysternidae; genus Platysternon; species Platysternon megacephalum. The sequence continues at coordinate 336,110 of QXTE01000303.1, forward strand.
GCAGCCAACAAGACAGTGACCCTAGGATGAAGCCAAGAGATAGAGCTTCTTATGAGCACATTACTCACTGGAGAGGCAGACTTGGATTTCTGAGAAAGCAAATGGCCTGCTGTTTCAGGGAAACATATTTCCTTTTTGTAAATGAACTGGATTTCGCCAAAGCATAAATATGATGTGTATCATCCATGTCTCCTCCTAATGGAAAGTAACTGGCAAGGGCTCAAATATTGACTAACCGCTCGAGCCAAAAGGGGCAATGAAACAAACATCATAATCAGTAGATCATCTAGGTTTCAAAACGCACTTATTGCCCTCTGGCTGCATTGATTGGAGTTTATGAAGCTGTTGCTTTTGTGGTTGCTCGGAATAAGGACGTTTTTTTTCTCCCAGTGAAACTCACGAACCCCAGGATGCCAAATATGGACTTCCCTATGTACTGCTGACATGCACTTGCAGGGCGGAGGTGCTGGCTGAGAGACCAGCGGCAGGTGTTATCAACCTTTCTGCTACCTGAGTGGTTGGTAAAAATAAACATCTTGCTCAGTATGAAGCCGGCTGTAGTATAAAAAGAACTGCACTGGTTCCCGGGAGTCCTATAAACATTAGCGCTTTGTGGCTAAGGCACCTATCTTGAAACAGGCCAAGAAAGGCAGGAGTACTAGCAGAAAGGTAAATAAAATACAATCAGACTAAAGATGATTTGTCTTCAATCTATCAGAATCAATAGCAACAAAATGAACTTGCTTTGTTAAACTTGCGGGTGATATAAGCCGTCCTGGGGTTGATTGATGCTTTTGATGCCTGTGAATCTACAGCATGTCTCCCTGCTCTAGAGAAAGTTCTGACGTTCGGAGGGGTGGGGTGGTCTTACCGCCTTTGACTCTAGTTGTGATCTAAAACTTGCACTGGTGTAGTGCCATTGATGTCAGCTGGGGTTTGCACCCGTGAAAGCCCCATCATGCTTTTATTTCGGCTGCAGCTTTCCCGTGCTGTCTGCGGCGATTGTGATTTTGGATTTTGTGTACCATGCCTTTAATTTCTAGCGAGGGAAGTATCCTTTGGGCCTGATTCTCCTCTCAGTCACAGTGAAATTGACCTCGTAGGCAAGGCACAGAGAGCCAGCAGAGAGCCCTGTAACGCTTTAAGTCCCAGTTGAGCCCTCAAAAGAGGGCTTAAGTGGTGCAAAGACTTTGTGCTGGGTCTCTGCGCAGGGCTGAATTTCACCTTACAATGGGGTAAATCAGCAGTAACTCCACTGAAGGGAACGGAGTTGCCCAACTAGTGTCAAAGAAAAATTAGGATTTTTTTTTTAGTTGCAGCGTTTCATGGTGTAGGTACAAGAAAAGGGGAATAAGTTACTGATCAGCTGGTTTGAGTAACAATCGTCATCATCAGCTAATGATTATAATGTAAGAGAGAGCAGTCACACAGGCTGTACTAGTGACACTGCCCCCAGCCCTCACCTGCAGGGACCACCTCTAGGGGAAAGCAGGGAGCTCAGATTTAATTGTCCTCTCCGTCCATGGTCTCTGTGCCGAACCCACCAGCTGTGCTGGTCATGAGTTTTGCTGTGTAGACACCTGTCCACCAGGAAGTGGGCTGAGACCACCAACTCCAGTGAACAGCTGCGAGGCACCTTTGATCAAGTCACAGGCCTGACAGGAGTGGAAAACATCCTGATTTGTCTGGTAAATGGCTTGCTTATCGTCTGATTTGAGGGAGTGTCTGTTATTTCAAGGTCAGATAGCGCGTTAATCACCGGGGCTAGGAACCATGCTAGAAAACGGAGATTACCAGCATGTAGCATTTTATTTTAGCTTTGGAGGTTTATGAACCATTAGACCTTAAAATCACATTATGCGGATTATACTCCTGCAAATCCATTGTGTCCTGTACAGCCTCCCGGCTTATGACCCAGCCAGTCTGCCCCCTGGGAGCTGCTCTTAGGATAGAAACATATGGACTTGCGCTGAAAGCATCTTGCTCATCCCCCTGACTCTTCCAGTCCCTCCGCTCAATTTTTCTTTCTGAATCTTTCTGATCTTTATCCTGGTTTGCGTGACAAAGCTGCACAAGAAATACATATACAACCTAGATAAGAATTTGTTTGAGTAATAACAATAAAGACTGTCGATCATTGACCAGCGGTATCAGAGGGCCAAAGCTTCAACTGATGGCCTTCAGTTGAACCATGTTGATTTACACCAGCTGTCCCACTGAGTCTAATCCAGCTCTGTGGCTACCTGAAACATTCTTTTCCTTTGTTGTAGCATCTAAGCCATGGAAACCCAAAGGAGGAGACCATGGGAAACAGAGAGCCATCCCAGGGGAAAGTTCCTATCTCTAGACAAGAAAGATGCCAAGAAGGTGTTGGAAATTTATGTCAAGCGCACACTGAGCAACTGTGAGGATTCCTTTGCTGCTAAGAAGAGGGTGGAGGAGGCCAACGGCGCACAGGGGAAGAAGATGACTAAGCTCCGAAGAGCAGCAAGTGACTTCTACGGGTACTCAGGTTCCAAGACAGTCATGAGGAAGGGCCAAGCAGGCAGAGCCCAGGCCCTGAGGCTGGAAGACGCACTCAGCGAGAAGAGCAAACCATTGGCTTGTGGGAATGCTACAGAAGATGAGCAGAAGCCAAAGGGGAAAGGATTGAAGAGGTTGTCCCAGGGGAAAAATCAGCACCCCTGGATCAAGACTCTCCTGAATTTCTTCTACCGGAAAAACACTGATGACTATAAAGAACACTCTGATAAAAAGACGAAGGAAAAAGAGGCCAGCATGGAGCAGGCTCCTAGCTGCATGGAAGCAGAAGCGGCTACAAGAACTGGAGCAGACTCCAGTTCATTGCCGCGGCCTGGGAAAACCATTAAAAAGAGATCCACCCTCAGGAGAGCTTTCTCCCTTAAGAAACATGCCACCGAGGAGGAAAAGAAAGCAGGGACGGAAGCAGGAATAAAAGCAAAGAGGCCCAGCTTTCTTCCACTGCGGAGCATTCACAGGCCGTCCTCACAAGGTAGGAGCATAGAACATTTGTAGCTAAATAGCTCCGTGCTCCCTGGGGGGACCATGGGCAGAATTTTAAAGTGGGATTATGTTCAGAAAAGTGACTGTAACCGTGACACATACTGGGAGATTTGCAGAGGCATGAATAGATGCCAAAGACCTTGTTTACACTGGAAAGGGTTTGCTTGTGCAGATATACCGGGATAGCTATACCAGCAAATCTTCCTAGTTTTGATGCAGCTTATACTGGCAAAAAATTCTTTTGCTGGTGTAACTTATACCAGTTCTCGGAACAAAATAAGCCATACTGGGAAAAGGACTCTTTTGCTGGTACAGTTGCATCTACAGGTGGAGTTTTTGCCGGTATGAAGTCGTAAAGAATCACACCCCAAACTCACATTATTATACTGGCAAAATTTCTAGTGTAGACCTGGCCTTAATCCCATTGGCTTAAAATGATCTGTGACTTTCGGTGGGAGTTACAGGACTGTCTGACATTTGTGCCTTTGACGATCTCCCTCTGGGTGTCTGCGGAGTCCTCTCTCCTTCGGGCCTGCTGCCACAAGAAAGCTGCACCGCTTTGACTATCCTGGTATAGTGAAAATGGCAAATCTCCCCTCTTCTATGGGTATAACTTATTCCGGTTTGGGATGTGCAAAAACTATACCGGTAGCCGGTACCTCTATACTGATATAACTGAGTCCACAATGGGGCATTTCCTGGAATCATTTTATCAGTTAAAAATCACACCCCTAACCGACATAGTTATACCAGAACAACTTAGTGTAGGCCAGCCCATAGTTTATAGACACATTTTAAGAATCATTTCTTCCCTGCTACACAGTCTTTATGAAGCGGCTGGTAAATTTTCAGCATATGTTTGCGAGGCTCAGTGATTGTCTTTGTAGCAAAAGCCAGGGCTTGAAAAGCACCATGTGATTGTCATGCTCAGTTGCTGGCCAGTTTCACACGAATTCGTGAGCCAGGGGAAGCGTGAGCAGCGTCAGCTGGAATTTTGCTACTGGAAGGTGGCATGTCTGACAATTCCCTTTCAGTCAGCAAGGTCACACCGATTAAAAACCTCGCCCTCTTTGTCTTTGCAGACAGGGAAGAACATGAGCTTTACTGCACACAAGTCTCTGAAGAGATACAGCTGATAATCCAGGGCAATGAAGCCAAGAGAAAAAGAAAACACAGTTACAAAGAGCCACTGAGACCTGCCGGCACTCCTGAATCTGGTCAGTATCATCTCATTCCAGGACATGTACAGTCATGGGCCACCCTTGATCTATGCACAAAAAACCATCAGTGGGATGAGATTCGTCCCTATTCAGAGAGCCAGCCCAAGGCCTGTGCTTTGCATAAGCCCTGTGTTGAGGACTGAGTGGCACTAGCTGTAGTGTGATGCCCCTGGATGGGTTGTCAGCAGCAGGGATGGACCTTGGGACCCCGAGGTCTAAAACCAGGAGCCAACAGTGCCTGAACTAAAAGGCCTGGCTCTGCTATCCACAGCTGTTACAGGCTCATCAACCTCTCTATGTCGCCCAATCACCACTAGAGGAGGACAGAGTACCACGCTGAGTGGGTGTGGGGTACATTACTGCAGCATAGGCCGCTGCCCAGGACTGAGTTTCATCCCAGTAGGAATTGCCCGTGCAGACTGAGCAGGGCATGTGGCCCTTGTAAGCAAGGTGGCTGGCTCTGAGCAAAGAAGGGGCTACTTGTTGGCTGATTGGCAGTGCGGCCAACATGCAATTTTATAACGAATCTCGTGATATCTGGAGCATTTTAAAGCCCGTTTATGGGTGCACGGGGCTGAAAATTGGCTGTTGGGTTAGCAATGACTAACAAAATGCTGACAATCTAACTATTGGAAAAGACACAACAGAGAGACACCCACACAGATGGACTGGGGAGTACAAGGAAACAATCAGTCAATGTTAGTCAGCACAATTGGAATCGGCTACTGCCTGTGAGCTAACAGACCAGGTCCTTTGTGGGGAATTTATAAAAGTCCTGCTACAAACAGAGGGGGACCCAGAGCCACATTGTACACCTGCAACTGGGCAGCAAGGCCAAAATTCCCAGTCCTACGAGCTCCATGCCAGGGGCTGACTCTGCAGAGCTCATGCTGGGATCAGGACCGTCATGGCTCAGAATGTAAGGGTGCTTTTCTGTTGCCCTTGACACGTAAATCGCTTTTCTGAAAATAACCTCTAAGTGCCTGCATTGAAAACCCAGTCTTCAATGTCTAGGGCAGAAGGACTTGGGCTTGTAGAAGAGACGGTCTGAAATTCTGGAAGTAATTCTCTTTCTCTGTCTGCAGAAGAAGCCGTTATAAGAAAAATAGTTGCCCTGCTCAAGAGCACTGGAGATCACTTGGACGAGAAGGTAAGGGGAGGACTTTGTTTGGTGGACTATAGATGTTTTGGGTCAAATTCTCTGCTGTTTAAACTGGGGCAGCATCATTGACTTCAGTGGAGTATCATAGAGTTATCTATTAAGGACTTTGCTCTGACACCTCTCCTAAGCTACTTCTGAATCTGGACTCCATCCCCAGCCCTTTTGCAAAATCTGAGTGACCTGCTATACACATCACTGAAAGTCACTCAAAGCCTGGCTAACCTACAATGTGGCTTTCCATCCAAAGGGATTGCCAAAGGTGCTCGGTGCTTCTCACAACTTCTTATCATCTGGGGCTGAACCAAAGACCATTGAAGCCAGAGGAAAGATTCCCACTGACTTCAGTGAGCTTCGGATCAGACCTCAGATGAGGTTGGAGAGATGAAGTGATGGGTAAGTCCTAAGGGAATCTGACAGACAGAAGGGGCCAGAACAAAGTCTATGCACCACTTAGGGCTTAAAATGGAACTTAAGCAGTGCATTGACCTGGTGCTGGCTTTCTGCGCAGGATGAGTTTCAGGCTAGCAGAGGAAGGAGATGGTTGTCTGGGAATGGATAGGAATGGACCGAATGGGTAGGAAGCCAGTACGATTTTGGGAGTGGGTCAGCTTGTGAGGTTGGTGGTGACACACAGATTAGGGGCAATACGTATTATATTCATGAATGTGCGTGCTACTGGTTTCCCTCTTAAACAGATAAAAGAAGACACAAATCTCACCACGTTCTTCAAAGATATCTCCTACAGCTCCTTCAAGCACTTAGCCGACGTCTACGTCAATAAAGAAGTGACGGCCCAAGTGCCTGAGATGTCTCCCGAGGAGATAACATTTGCATTCGCTGTGCACTTAACTGCCAAGGTGGCCGGCATCTGTAACCACGCGGTGAACAGGATCATGGGCTTTGGAGACCAATATCTCCAGGATACTTTTGTGCAGTTTTCCTACAGCAAGAACGTCAGGGTAAGAGGGAGAAACGAGTGTGTGATGCAGCCCATGACAGCATGCTGAGGCAGATCCTCAGGGGGTGTAAACCAGTGATGCTCCATAAGGATCAATGGAGTTATGCCAGATTACACCAGCTGAGCATCTGACCCCACCATTGTTATTTGTGTTATTGTCACACTTAGCGACCCCAGCTGAGATCAGGGTCCCATTGTGCCAGGTGCTGTACAGTCACTTAATGAGGAACAGTCTTTGCCCTGAAGAGCTCACAATTTGAATAGGCAAGAGAGACAAAGGAATGGATTATTAGCTCCATTTTACATATGGGGAAACCAAGGCACAGAGATGAAGTGACTTGCTTAAGGTCACACAGGGAGTTCATAGCAGAAATCAGAACTGAACCCAGATCTCCTGAGTCCCTATCCAGTGCCTTAACCATAAGACCATCCCCTCTCTCTCACACCTCCCTCTCTGATGGTCCTGATTTATATTGTAATAGTTCTAAAACCCTCCAGTATCACTCAATCCAGCCTCCGTGGCTGGCATCTGCAGCTGGTTGGGAAATGATTTTGGTCCCACGTAAACCACTTCGCCAGAACGAAAACAATATTTATTTCCTTCAAAGACTTTTGGCCAAAAATTTGGGGATTTTGTCAGAAAAGTCAAAATGTGTTCTGTTTTCAGCAACCCCAAACATGTCAATTTGGGGGGTTTCAGGGTTTTTCCTCCACTATTTTCCTCTAAAACTATTTTTTAAAATGGTTTTCAACAAAACCCAACTTTTGACAAAAGAAAATAATGTTGTCAAAACCGTTTTGACACATCACCGTGGAGGTGTGTAGTATCAGCCCCATAAAACAGATCATTGCCAGACAGATAAACTAAGACCTGGGGTAACAGCCATCAAAAGAGCATGAGAAAACAGAAGACTTAAAAAAGTTTCCATTTCCACTGGGCTCAGGTGTGGTCTTTTTTCTGGGTGGTCCCTTGACTGTTCTCTGATCATTCAGACACTGTGCCTAATGGGTCCTGGGATGTTATTTATCCCTCTGCCAATGCCCTCCTGTGTGTATCTGAAGTCTTCCAAAGAGGCTGGAGCTAGGCTGTTCTCAGTGGTGGCAGATGACAGAACAAGGAGCAATGGTCTCAAGTTGCAGTGGGGGAGGTCTAGGTTGGATATTAGGAAACACTATTTCACTAGGAGGATGGTGAAGGACTGTAATGGGTTACCTAGGGAGGTGGTGGAATCTCCTTCCTTAGAGGTTTTTAAGGCCTGGCTTGACAAAGCCCTGGCTGGGATGATTTAGTTGGTGTTGGTCCTGCTTTGAGCAGGAGATTGGACTAGATGACCTCCTGAGGTCCCTTCCAACCCTAATATTCCATGATTCTATGATTTTTGTCCCTAGGCCTCTTATGTCTTTTGCTCTTTACACAACAATATGAAGAAACGACATGGGCACAGTTGGGTCCCAAATAGCTCTATGCAGACATGCCTGGCCTAGCTACACACAATGCTGCTCTGGTTGGTTTCTGGTGACTTCTAAAACATAGAACACAGTAAGCGCCAATGGAGGGCTTGCAAACCATTTAAAAGAACACTACCCTATTCCTATGTACTACACTGCCAAATTTAGTGCCACTTGCCTCCAACAGGCAGACCAACACAGGGAAGCTTTTCACTTCTTGCTCTTTGGTGGGCTGCGCTGGGACAGAGGGTCGAGAGTGTTCGCGCATGGTGCAGAGCAACAGAAAGGGTTAATGCATCACTGGTCAGGATGGGCTTGATGCACCGAATTCCTGCAAGGTGTGATTCGACTGAGAGGATTCTGGGAGCTCATGCAGGGGACGTGGCCTCTACGGGAACTCTCTGGGGACTCTGCTGTGTGGGAGCTGCCTTCACCCCAGCACACCAAGGGGCTTGAGCAGGGCAGGGGGCTGGTGAACCTGTGACTCCATAGGTCCATCAGTCATTTCCTCCTGAGGAACTGGGCTGCATCGATTCTGGAGCACTGAGCCTGCAGGAGCTGCCGAGAAGCATCCCTGCAGCTGCTGCTGTGTGGCGGATTCCTTCCTTCTCTGGCCCCTGCAGATCTGCCAATGCCTGGCCCAGTCCCTCTAGTTGGGCACTGGAGGTACATTGCGGGGAAGGAAGTGCCAGGCTGGATCAGGCAATCTAGTCTGCTCAGTGCCAATGGCTCCACAGGACAGAAACCCCGCAGGAGGCAGAAATGGGATAAACCTGCCCACGGGGAAATTTTCCTCCTAACCCCCAATAGTTAGAGGTTGGTTTATGCCAATGGCATTGCCATCAGTTCCCATATGCTCCTCATAACCCGCCAAGGTCTGTGCTCACCAGCGTCACACACCCATCCCCTTTGTGGAGCGGATCCTCACCTGTGGTTTATTCTGTCTCAACAGGACCATGAGAAGTTCAACACTAGCAGCTGTGAAAGCCCAGACTGAAAACTGCTCCCCAGGAGTTCATTTTCTGGACTGCTGCCGGTACCTACGGTATCTTCAACTTCAGCCCCACCTCTGTGAAGCAGAAAGCCATCCTGGGCTGGGAGGGACCAGCTGTCAGTGATTCCTGCATTTGGTAGAATTTCGTGAAGCATGGATTAAAAACCACGGAAGAAAATAAGTAACGTGGGGGTCAACACGGAGAACATAAAAGACAGCTAGCTAAGGATGAATATTCAGTAGCTAATGCTAATACTACCTTCATCTGACTAATCTGTGATTGTCCTCTATTGATGAAATCTTTGCATATGATAGCTCAGGCTTATGAACTATTTTAACTCCAGGATATAAAAATATATTTACTTCTTCTACCATTCAAGGCCCTGGTAAAAAAAATCACTTAAGCACATGCTTAATATTAAGCACATGTGCTTAAGTGCTCTCCATGAATAGGATGCTTTACTAAATTGGGCTCCAATCCTGTTGGTATGTCTTTTATTTATTATAATTAATGCTATTCAAATTCTGCAAGGGAGATTAAACCTCATGTCTCAGGGTTTAGCCAATCTCCAAGTATTAGAGATTGGGATGAAACCAACGAGGTCAGATTATCTGCCATCGGCTACTGCTGGGATACTGAACTAGAGGGGCCGCAGCTCTGAGCTTCTAGGGCAATTCCTGTATTCCTATGTTGTCGGTTTGTAATGCAAATGATGTTACAGTGCAATGCCCGGGAAGATGCTAGATGTGATGGTGCCAAACTGTTGCATCCAATAGCATGTGATTCTTTCAAACATAGATGTGAGGGGCATGGAATTTCTGTGGAATGAAGGGACCTTTTGGGACAAAAATGGGCAATACTTCTCAGAATGAAGGACATCTGAGAGTTCCATTTCCCCATCAGAGGACTGTGATGTAACCATTCTGCAATGGGGACTGGAAATCATTTGGCTCTGTCAACACTCGCAACCAAACCATTCTCAACACTGGTTGAGAGTCCACCGAGGACCTGTCTTCAACCACGAGCCATTTTCCTACTGTAGACAGCAGGGCCATAAACTCTGCTAAGCTACAGCGTCTCATCACATTTTGGAGCGGGTTATGGATTGGGCGCACGTGAACTGACAAATGGATTGCCGCTGGAGTCACGACATTATGTACTGAACTATCAGGTTTTCTGCCAAATGATTTGAGGATCTACAGTTTCTTGTACATTAATCAACACAGAGAGGAACAAACATTCCCAAGTGCTGTTATGAATATCTTGGAGAGCATGTACTTGAGTGTATCCCTCTCCCAGATGCCGGGTGAAATGTGGAGAGTGGGGTGGGGCAGAATGCAAGTGAATATTATGTTACAGGTGGAGTAAAGTGTGTCTTAATACACCTATGTGATGTTCCCCTCTGGTGTTATCTGGACCGGTGATCTGCTAGGTCACTCCAATCCTCGACTCTGGGAGCCAGCCTTACCCTGCTCTGCTGTGAGAACTCCCACTCCCGGGCTGTTCACGCACAGCCTCTGGCATGTCAGCTGCTCCCAGCTACGTGAATGAGCACTTTCGGCCAGCCGCGGCTTAGATTGTGCAACCGAATGACACTAGCCAATATCTCCAGTCCCAGATACAACCCTAGGAACCTCCATCTTGCAGTGTCACGTTATGCCCACTGGATGCTACAAGCTTATATGAGTTTGTCAATTTAACAAAGAAATTGATATGTACCAGGCTTGTTATCGCAAGGGGAGGCTCTGACACGCTTCAAACCAAACACACTGCTTCAGGTAGAATAAACAAAGAAATGTATTAACTACAAAAGATAGATTTTAAGTGATTATAAATCAAAGCACAAGAAGTCAGATTTGGTCAAATGAAATAAAAGCAAAACGCATTCGAAGCTGATCTTAACACTTTCAGTGCCCTTACAAAATTAGATGCTTCTCACCACAGGCTGGCTGGTTGCCCTTCAGCCAGGCTCTCCCCTTTGATCAGTGCTTCAGTTGCTTGGTGGTGGTATCTGTAGATGGAGGTGGAAGAAAGAGAGCATGGCAAATGTTCTTTCATCCCTCTTGGCTTTGCCCCCCCTCCCCCACTTCAGAGTCAGGTGAGCATTACCTCATTGTAGTCCCAAACTGACCAAGGGCAGGGGGGTGACTCACTCGAGAGTCCAACAGATCCTTTGTTGCCGCCTAGGCCAGTGTCCTTTGTTCCTGGGAGGCTGGGCTGGGTTTGTCCCATACATGCCCTGATGGGATGTGAACTGCCCCTCTGCTCCTGGAGAGTTTTGCCTGGGCTTGTTTTAAGCCATGAGGACAAATTTTCAGCCTCATAACTATATACATGAAATTACAACCTATAACATTACTATAACAACAATGCTCAGTGCATCATGAGCCTTCCGAAGACACCCGACATGACAAACTTTGCATTGGATACCACACAATCATATTATAAGGATGAACATGGGCGTGCAGGGTGTTCCCCCGAGGTGCAGAATGTCACAGCCTAATGTGGGCCCTGTGCCTGTTCTTTTATATTAGATAAAAAGTAGGATAAGAGGCATAATATTTTGGCAGGTGGCCATCGGTGTGTGTTGTTTTATTGCATGATCATAGCTGCCTCTGCTCTTATAAGGAGGACGTTACAGAAATTCCAGCACAGTGATATCAGTGACTTATTAGTAAGTAGAAGATGGTTGACCTGACACCAAAGTACAGAGGGAGGTGGTTCACAGGTGGGCTAGAGCCCGTGCTGGCATGAATTGGCATTGCCCCATGCACCCGCCAATTGACACCCGCTGAGGTTGTGGCCCAGCATGTCTAAGAAGATGCACAATGTGAAAGAGATTAAACAATAAGCACTGGGAATGGGTCCTAAATCTTGCCCCATTGCAAAGACCCCCTCAGCAGGAGAATAGGTCTCTGGATGAAGGCCACAGATCCTGGCGCGGTGCCAGTGGCGAGTGCCAGAGAATTCCGGAAGGACCCCTGACAGAAGTAGTTTGGGAAGGTCCCTGCTGCAGGGGACATACCTTAGTCAAACAGATCTGACTGGGCTCCATGCAGGGGTAACTGGATGAAATTCTCTGGCCTGTGTTATACAGAAGGTCAGCCTGGATGATCCAATGGTTCCTATTGGCCTTAAAAAAAAATCTACAAAAGGGAGCATGTTGGTATGAAGAACACATGCTCATGCCTACGAGGGTACATCTCTACTGCAAGAAAAAACCCATACCACCGCGCCTCAGAGCCTGGGTTGATTGACCAGGGCTCAGGCTGTAGGCCTAAAAATAACTGTGTGTAGATGTTTGGGCTCAGGCTGGAACCTGGGCTGTGAGACCCTCGTGGAGTTTCAGAGCCTAGGCTACAATGCTATTTTTAGCCCCTCAACCCGCGAGCCTGCGTCAACTGACCTGGGCCAGCCACAGCCGTGCCGCGGGGCTTTTACTGCAGTGTGATAAGGCCTGATAAGATTGGCATGGCGTGAGAGCACCTGACACCATCAAACCTTCATTCTAACAAGCCAAAAATTCATCCTTGGCGTAGATTCCACCAAGACTGGTGGGTTGATAAACAGGTCGTTGGAGACAGGAATTTTCCTTTAATCATTGGCTTTCTCAGCCAGTGTGTAAGCATGTGTGTGTGTGCGTGAGTCCGATAGGCAGCACTGCAGCACGTTCCATGGCCATAATGCTGCCTGCTAGGAAATCCATCTTCCAAGACCAATGCAATACTAGCCCATTCCTTCCAAAGCCAACATATCCCATTACCTAGAGGCTCTTGTTCCTACTATCTCGTGCTATGGGGCTTTGCAGCTCAGAGTTGGTTTTATGCCTAGCCAAAGCAAAGGCAACAGACAGAAGACTGAAGAATTCTCACACTGGATGTTGACAGATGTTCTGCTTTCCCACTGGCGAACATGCCAAGAGCAAAGCAAAGTGTTCAGCTCGTGGGAAACGCCTAGTGTGTAAACAGATGTCAAAAGAAGGGACAAAGCTACCATTCATTGATACTTCCTTTCCTCCCCCAGGGTTATTTATAGCTCCAGATCATAGAATATCAAGGTTAGAAGGGACCTCAGGAGGTCATCTAGTCCAACCCCCTGCTCAAAGCAGGACCAATCCCCAAACAGATTTTTGCCCCAGATCCCTAAATGGCCCCCTTAAGGAGTGAACTCACAACCCTGGGTTTAATAGGCCAATGCTCAAACCACTGAGCTATCACGCCCCCCCTTTGGTGGTGAAGGTCTTGATCCTGGTGGTTAGTGGTCTCAGCTCCTCTCAGTGGGTTGGATCCAGTGTCCACTGANTTCCCCCCCCCCCCTTTTGGTGGTGAAGGTCTTGATCCTGGTGGTTAGTGGTCTCAGCTCCTCTCAGTGGGTTGGATCCAGTGTCCACTGAAGTCAGTGGCTACCCTTTGTTGCCTACACCAGCTACTCACAGCATGGGTATGTGAGGGGTGGGGAAGGGCAGCCGCCATGAGACTGCCCTGTTCCCCCCGTGCATGGGGCCAGGAGTTGACACGAAGAGGTGGGCGATGCAGTAGGGTACTGGGGGACATGTGCTGGACAAAGCTGGCACAGGGTATGTCCCACCCTGGAACAGGGGGAACTGTGTGGCAGATTGGGATTGTCGGAGTCATTTTGTGCTATCCTACATGGGGGGATTTTGGCAGAGCCACCGCTGAGCCCTTGGTCCTCTCTCAGGCAAAACTCCCACTGACGCTGATGTGAGCTTTGACTGAATAAAGACTATGAGACAGATCCTGACACCGTTATCCACCTTCCGTGGGACCTTACTCTGCAAGTAGCCCTGGTAGCCTTTTCTCCTAAGAATGGGCCAAGCAGAGATGGCAGGATTTGACCGCAAACTAACAAACACCCTTATTTTTTTAATAGCACCCACTGGGCTCATGGGATCTGTAATCATTTCTGGTTTCTCTAGTCATTCCTGACTGATAGAGCACTGGAATGGGACTCAGGAGACCTGAATTCTGTTCCTGGTTCTGCCACTGGCCTGCTGGGTGACCTCAGGCACTGCTCTGTGCCTCAGTTTCCCACTCTGTAAAATGGGGATAATGTTACCGACCCTCTTTGTAAAGATCCACTATTGAGCTCCACTGCGGAGAAGCACCATATCAGAGCTAGGTATTATTTTATTCTGGTAACTGATCAAGGCTGATGAGGGTGAAACCAGACCCATCAGGACTGGTTAAAAACCAATATGATTGCATCATGTCATTTGCATAGCATCAGACGTGCGTGTGACATTTGACTGAGCTGACAATTTAGGTGGAGTGGGAATAGGAAGGCGTATCACACAGGTGCGGAGGTTGCTTGCTTTGCTTTGCATGCTGCACTGTGGGGTTTTGTTCTCTGTGCATTCGGGACCTTCCTGACCAGGCAAATGAACATTTGCATAACAAAGTCTCTCCCCCATGCCCATCTGACGTGGTCTCTCCAACACCACGGGGGAAGCCAGTGTTCTGGTTCTGTAGCAGCTATAGTCCATTCCCTCCCGCCCACCCGAGGAGTCTCACATGGAGGGGGAAACAGGGGCACTGGCTCTAGCCAGGGGCTGATTGCTGTAGCTGCAGGGCAGCCTGGTGAGGGACCCAAGCAGAGCTGCTCTCTACCAAGAGGCTGCACTCAAGATCCTGGCCTGGGGCTTCCCACAGGCCTGGAAGAGGACAATGCCTCCCTCCCCAAGGGCTGATGGCTCTTGCCAGGAGAGTGGAGAGAAGAGATGGGGAGGAGCAAAGTGAGCAAGCCTGACTCATGGGAAGTGCTGGAGGTGGAGGAAAGAGACATTTCCCAGTTGTTGCAGGGGAAATAAATTTTATCAGCTGGATGAAACCTTATTATGGGGGGAGGTAAAACCTCATTGAGATTGATAGGTGGGCACTCATCTGTCAATTAACATCACTGTAAGGAGAAGCTCCCACCTAAGACAAAAGGAGTATATGAACCCACCCAGGAGCTTTTACTGAAGACAGAGCAGGAAAAAACGCCTGGGCGAGGCTGACAGACAAGACAGCTGGAAGGAGCAGCTGAAAGCAGGGTGGCTGAGCCCGGTAGAAAGCAGGGGAGAGGCTTTGGGGCAGGGGAGTGCAGGCTGAAAAGATTGCTCTTGGTGCTGTGAGGTGAGCAAAAGAAGCTGTTTCCTGCTGTTGGATTCCTTCTGTGCTCAGTGACACAGGACTTGGTACATTCTTTGTAAATAAAGAAAACTGCGCCTAAGTGTCACCAATCTCTACTCCCAGGTGGAACATCCTCCTCAGGGCCCCAACCTGCTCCTGTGCGCAAGGGCTTGGAGCAACTCACCCTTAGCTCAGTGCATGGATCGCTCTCTCGCAATCATATTTTCTCCCTCTAAAGCAGGGGCGGGCAAACTTTTTGGCCTGAGGGCCATGTTGGGTTTCAGAAATTGTATGGAGGGCCGGTTAGGGGAGGCTGTGCCACCCCAAGCAGCCAGGCGTGGCCCGGCCCCCTCCCCCTATCCGATCCCCCCCGCTTCTCGCCCCTGACAGCCCCCAGGACTTCTGCCCCATCCAACCCGCCCTGTTCCCTGACGGCCCGCCCGGGCTCCTGCCCCATCCACTCCCCCTTCTCCCTGTCCCCTGACCACCTCCAGAACCCCACCCCTGACTGCCCCCAGCCGCCCCATCCAACCCCTCCTCTCATTCCTGACTGCCCCCCAGGACCCCTGCCCCATCCACCCCCCCTGCTCCCTGATGGCCCCCAGAACCCCCACCCCTGACTGCCTCCTGCCACCCCATCCAACCCTTCCTCTCCTTCCTGACTGCCCCCCGGGACCTTCTGCCCCATCCAACCACCCCTTCTCCCTGACCGTCCCCAGAACCCCTGCCCCTATTCAACCCCCCTGTTCCATGCCCTCTGACCACCCTGACCCCTAGCCACACCCCCGGCCCCTGACCACCCCCCGAACTCCCCTGCCCTCTATCCAACCTCCCTCNCAGCCCCCAGGACTTCTGCCCCATCCAACCCGCCCTGTTCCCTGACGGCCCGCCCGGGCTCCTGCCCCATCCACTCCCCCTTCTCCCTGTCCCCTGACCACCTCCAGAACCCCACCCCTGACTGCCCCCAGCCGCCCCATCCAACCCCTCCTCTCATTCCTGACTGCCCCCCAGGACCCCTGCCCCATCCACCCCCCCTGCTCCCTGATGGCCCCCAGAACCCCCACCCCTGACTGCCTCCTGCCACCCCATCCAACCCTTCCTCTCCTTCCTGACTGCCCCCCGGGACCTTCTGCCCCATCCAACCACCCCTTCTCCCTGACCGTCCCCAGAACCCCTGCCCCTATTCAACCCCCCTGTTCCATGCCCTCTGACCACCCTGACCCCTAGCCACACCCCCGGCCCCTGACCACCCCCCGAACTCCCCTGCCCTCTATCCAACCTCCCTCCCCCGCTCCCTGCCCCCTTACCGTGCTGCCTGGAGCACCAGTGGCTGGCGGCACAGCTGCACCAGGACAGGCAGCCGCTCCGCCTGGCTGGAGCCAGCCACTCACCGTGCAGCACAGAGCACTGGGTCAGGCCGGGCTCTGGAGGTGCACTGCCCCAGGAGCTCGCAGCCCCGCCGCCCAGCTGAGGCGGCGGGGGAGGGAGAACAGCAGGGGAGGGGCCAGGGGCTAGCATCCCAGGCCAGGAGCTCAGGGGCTGGGGAGAACGGTCCCGCGGGCTGGATGTGGCCCGCGGGCCATAGGTTGCCCACCTCTGCTCTAAAGCAACCTCACATCACTAAGCATGGGAGTGAATTACAAGGAAATGGGGAACAGAAATTTGGTAATCGAGGGCTGTTCAGTTTAACAGACAGGTCTAGCAAGATCCAATGGCTGGGAGTTGAAGCTAGACAATTTTAGACTGGAAATAAGGACATATTTAACTGTGAGAGTAATTAACCAGCGGAACAACTTACCAAGGGTTGTGGTGGATTCTCCAGCATTGGAAATATTTAGATCAAGATGGGATGTTTTTCTAAAAATTTCTGCTTCAGTTCAACCAGGAATTAATTCAGGGACATCCTACGGCCTGCGTTGCACAGGACGGCAGACTGGATGATCACAGGGGTCTTCTGGCTTTAGAATCATTGAAATCCACGCAGGTCTCAGTAGCAGGAGGGCAGAGGGGCATTTAAGTGGCTGACAGAATGGGGGAAGAGGCTGAGATGTGGGGCTTGGGGCCCATCTAAATATTGCTCTGTCTCACAGCCTGGGGCTAGCTGGCACTGGGCCTCTCAAGGTGCAAATCTCTTGGATATCTTGCCCTGATTTCTTGGATATAAAATTGAGGGCCCGGTCACTTGTGGTCATTAAAGATCCCATGGTATTATGGAAGGGCAGATTATTAGCTCTGGTCAGTTTCCAATTCTGGGTATTACATTTATCCTACCTAAATTCCCCACCACAGTTTCAACCAGAGAAGAGTTTCTCTTCACCCTAAAGCGACTGCTGTGCAGGGTTACTGGGGCAGAACATCTGGGATGTTACCTCCCCAGGGGCCCAGGAGAAAAGCACCCCCTGCACATACCACCTGCAAAGGGCTCTGGGTTCTCTTGGTGCTTTACAAGAGTAAAGGGTTTATTAGTCTTAAAGTGTCCCAAGGGGCTTGAGGATCCTCTTATTTCAATGAGTGTTTGCCCTCACTAATCCTGCTTTTCAAGGTGCCAGGGGGCAGATTATAAAGTTCGCCTGGCATTTAATGAATCAATTAGTTCTAAATTCCTTGCTGATAAGAGGATGATGCCAGGATTGTGTCTTATATATATTATGGCATCGAACCAAGCACGGATCTATGGCAGTACTGCCCTCGCCAGTAATTATAGCTCTTTCTCAGGCACTGTGGATACACCACCGAACGGTTCGGCTCGTTTTGATATTGCTCGGTATGAAAAATAATAAAACACGCTGTAGATGGAGTCAAACTAGAGCAATAACACGGTAGGCAGACAGGGGAATGAGATAGAGATGTGCAATTTTAACCCGTTAGTTACTGGATTAACACGCTGCACATAGTATATAGTGACAGGTTTCAGAGTAGTAGACGTGTTAGTCTGTATCAGCAAAAACAATGAGGAGTCCTTGTGGCACTAACACATTTATTTGGGCATAAGCTTTTGTGGGCTAGAGCCCACTGCATCAGATGCATGAAGTGAAAAATACAGGAGCAGGTATAAATACATGAAAGGATGGGGGGTGCTTTACCAAGTGTGAGGTCAGCCTAACGAGATAAATCAATTAACAGCAGGATACCAAGGGAGGAAAAATAACTTTTGAAGTGGTAAGAGAGACAGTTGACAAGAAGGTGTTAGTAACACTAGGGAGAAATTAGTAATGGGGAAATTAAGTTGGGTGGGTATTGCAGTTTTAAGATTTCCACCCTACCATCAACCTCAGCCTGGACCAGTCCACACAAGAGGTCCACTTCCTAGACACTACTGTGCTAATAAGCGATAGTCACATAAACACNTCCCCGCAACCTGAAACAAATACTCACCAGTAACTACATACCACACAACAAAAATACCAATCCAGGAACCAAACCCTGCTACAAACCCCGGTGCCAACTCTGGCCACATGTCTATTCAAGGGACACCATCATAGGACCTAATCACATCAGCCACACCATCAGGGCTCATGCATCTGCACATCTACCAATGTGATATATGCCATCATGTGCCAGCCATGCCCCTCTGCCATGTACATTGGCCAAACCGGACAGTCTCTACTCAAAAGAATAAATGGACACAAATCTGACATCAGGAATCATAAAATTCAAAAACCAGTAGGAGAACACTTCAGTCTCTGTAGTCCCTCAATAACAGACCTAAAAGTGGCAATTCTTCAACAAAAAAACTTCAAAAACAGACTCCAACGTGAAGCTGCAGAACTGGAATTAATTTGCAAACTGGACACCATCAGATTAGGCGTGAATAAAGTTTGGGAGTGGTTGGGTCATTACAAAATCTAATCTTAATTTCCCCAATACTAATTTCTCCCTACTGTTACTCACACCTTCTTGTCTACTGTCTGTAATGGGCCACTCTCTTACCACTTCAAAAGTTATTTTTTCCTCCCTTGTATCCTGCTGCTAATTGATTTATCTTGTTAGACTGACCTCACACTTGGTAAAGCAACCCCCATCCTTTCATGTATTTATACCTGCTCCTGTATTTTTCACTTCCTGCATCTGCTGAAGTGGGCTCTAGCCCACGAAAGCTTATGCCCAAATAAATTTGATAGTATATAGTGCAGGGGTCGGCAACCTTTCAGAAGTGGTGTGCCGAGTCTTCATTTATTCACTCTAATTTAAGGTTTTGCGTGCCAGTCATACATTTTAACATTTTTAGAAGGTCTCTTTCTATAAGTCTATAATATATAACTAAACTATTGTTGTATGTAAAGTAAATAAGGTTTTTAAAATGTTTAAGAAGCTTCATTTAAAATTAAATTAAAATGCAGAGCCCTCCCGGACCGGTGACCAGGACCCGGGCAGTGTGAGTGCCACTGAAAATATAGCTTGCGTGCCGCCTTCGGCACGCGTGCCATAGATTGCCTACCCCTGATATAGTGTGTCGGGAAGGTGGACAGGGTGCTAGACCAAGGGGGAAAATGATAAGAGGAAGGAATAAGAGAACAGAAAGTGTGAGTGAAGGGTGGGGATAACAGTGAAGAGAGAATAGAAGGATGATTATCTATCATCCCCATACACAAGGCCATCTACCCATCCATCATCATCCCCACACAGCCATCTACCTACCAACCAACATCCCCAGACACACATCCATCCATTCATCATCCCCAGACACACAGCCATCTATCCATCCATTCATCATCCCCAGACACAAGGCCATCTACCCATCCATCATCATTCTCCTACACACACAGATCTACCTACCAAACAACATCCCCATACACACATCCATCCCTTCATCATCCCCAGACACATAGCCATCCACCATCCTCCTCCTACACACACGGATCTACCTACCAACCACCAACCCCATACACACATCCATCCATCCGTCTGTCTGTCATCCCCATACACACATCCATCTGTTTGTTACAATGCCCAATGAGAATCTAAGGGCTGATAAAGTGCAGTAATATGGGAGGGGCGCTCCAGTGAGAGGAGAAAGGAAGGAGGCAGCAACAGGGTGGGGTATGGGGCAGGGCTTGTGGATGGAAACAAGAGCTGGTGGCAGTGAGCAGAGAATAGGCAGAGGCAGGCATGGGAAAGAATCAAAGCACCACTGCAGCCTTTACCTTTAAGTCCCCAGTTCGAAACCAGCCCATGTTGCCGATGCCTGAAAGCGGCTGCTCGTTGCTGGCTGTTTAGTGGCTCATGGAAATGACTGGGTGGATTTCAATCTCCTTCCCTAGTGAACAGATGCTCACGCCACAAAAACAGCACTTCACCGACAGTCTCATTACAGAGGCCATGGCTGAGCGGGCAGGAAGACCGAATTATCCATTCACTGTTATGTGTGTTACAGTAGTGCCTGTGACCCCAGCTGAGATCGAAGCCCCATTGTGCGAGGTGCTGTACAGACCCCTAGTAAGAGACAGTCCCTGCCCTGGAGAGCTCACATCCCGAAGAGAGAAGACAGACAAGGGATGTATAATTACCCTTGTTTTGCAGATGAGGAACAGAAAGCTTCAGGTCACACAGAATCAGGGGCAGAGCCGGGAAATAAACCAGGCTTGGGTGCCTGAGTCACAGTCAAAGAAGCCCCTGCTGCTCAGGACTGCAGCGCCCTGGCAGGGCGCAGCGCGGGTCAGTTTGCAGTGCCCCTGCCTGCGACATGCTCGTTCTGCGGATGGAGGACTCCAGCCGGCTATCAAACCCAGCCTCCTTTGCCGGCACGGAACGTACACAATCATGCAGACGGATACAACCCCCCTTCCCCACCACAAACAGCCCGATGTGTCTCCCCTAGGAGGTACAGGAAGGGGCGCTTCAGATTAGAATCAAAAGGCTCATTGCCACTATTCCAGGCAAACCCAGCGTGCCCCCTTGCAGGTGGGCATGGTGTTGGGGGTGAGCCCTTACTTGATATATCCCTCACCCAGGGTATCAAAAGCCAACGCAGTTTATAAACAAAATCTTCACCCCAACATCTCCACTGGGTGACCAGGTTGTTCTTAGTCCATCTGTCCCCCCACCTGAGGCCATCGCTTGCCTCTCTCCAGGCTCTTCCCCAGGGGTTCTCTCGGTTCTGGCCTTTGCCCCTGGTATTAAACCTCTTGCCTCTACTGGAGTAAGGTCCTTCTCTAGAGTCCAGGGAGGTCTGCCCACTGCGACTCTTCGCAAGGGACAGCGGTTGGTTCTCGCCGGGCTGGGCTTCCGGCCAGTGTCTGGGAGACCCCCTGGCTGAGACCAGGCCTTCTCGGATACCTGCCAACTGCAGTCCTCCATCTAGGAGCCTCCCCTTCTAGGAGCTCTTCTTACCAGCTTCCATTCTGGTGGGTTCCCTCTCTAGGCTTCCCCTGCTCAGTCCTCTTACACAGCCCTCTTCTGGGAGAGCCTCTCCACAGCACCTTCCCGTCTCCCTTGGTAGCTCCCTTCTAACTGAGTGTGGGTACCCTTTATTAGATCCAGGTGCTCACTCACAAAGCAGCCACCTTGGGCTGCCACCAGGAGGGGTAGGGTTGTCAGGCGTCCAGTTCTTGACCGGAACGCTTGGTCGAAAAGGGACCCTGGTGGCTCCAGTCGGCACCCTAGAGCCCACACCCCCATCTGGAGCCCTCAATCCCCCCCACACACCCCAACCTCCTGCCCCAGCCCAGCCCCTTCCTTCACCCCAAACCCCTCATCCACGGCCCCACCCCATAGCCCACACCTCCAGCAGGAGCCTGCACCCCCGCACACCTCAACCCCTTGCCCCGGCCCAGAGACCTCTCCCGTATCCTGAACCCCTCATTTCTGGCCCCACCCAGAGCCCACACCCCCAGCCCAGAGCCCATACCCCCCTGAACCCCAACTCTCCGCCCCAGCCCAGACCCCTCTCCTGTACCCCAAACCCCTCATTCTTGGCCACACCCCACATCCTGCACCTCCAGCCAGAGCCCTCACCCCCCCCCCCCCGCACCCCAACCCCCTGCCCCAGCCTGGTGAAAGTGAGTGAGGGTGGGGGAGAGTGAGTGACAGAGGAAGGGGGATGGAGCAAGTGGGGCGGGGCCTCAAAGAAGGGGCAGGGCAGGGGGTGGGGCAGGGGTGTTCGGTTTTGTGCAATTAGAAAGTTGGCAACCCGAAGGTGGGGGCCTTCATAAAGGAGTCACGAGCATACAAAGCCCTAAACCCGCATAAAGGGCAGCGGCCCCATGAAGATCGTGTTTGAGAAAAACAAGACACTGATGTAGAATTTTATACTGAGGACAAATAGGATTTTTGACAAATATTAGACACAGTTAGGACATCATGTTCCTGGTTCAGAATTCAGACCATCTTTGGCAGCATGCAATTTCTAGCGTAGCATGTCAAATACAATGCGCATCTCCTTAGCAAATCTGTAGTACAGAGATCGTCCTTTTTTCATTGAAATCACAAGGGCCTCCATTCTCTGGATCACTGAATGGAGAATATTGATGTCCCATTTCATATTTTTCTTCATGGCAATTGCAAGTGAAAGGAACATAACATGTGAATACATTTTTATGCCCCAAAGCGTTGAGCTACTAGGGAATCTGTTCTGCAGCATTTCCTTGGGTCTGAATCAACACAGTGAAATATAGAATCATAGAAATGTAGGGGCGCAAGGCGCCGTAACAGGTCAAATCACAGGAAGGGATGCTGAATGATTTCAATTCAGCTGGGAAAGTAGATCTGAGAATCTGGCCAAAGGACAGTCCTGATTTAACATGCATAGCCGAGGTGAGCCATGCACGAAAGAAGTCAGCACTGGGCTAGCAGGAATTTTCATCCAACGAAACAAACGAAAGTAGGCCGCCACGTTTTCAAAAGTGACTATTATTTTCTGGAGGCCTCCATTTCTGGGTCACCCACCTGGTTTACAAAGGATGGGTGCTCAGCACTTTCTGAAGGTCAGGCCCCTTTTTAGGCCTCTCAAGTTAATCCTCCCAAAATTGCGATGCTCAGAATCCCCCATCACGCTTGAAAACGTAGGCTGGAGTTTGAGCAAATCATGAGAAGACTTGGGAAAGATCTGTCATCAGAAGCAGATCTCCTGATTCTGTTTGTCGTGTGGTATTGCCAACCTCCTCCCCAATCATGAGATTGGCTTAAAATCATGAATTTGAAAAAAAAATATAATAAACAATGGGTTCTTTTTGTTTGCCTTCTGGCCTTTGAGCCTTAAGGATGCACTTGGGTCACATTTGCAAGCTTTTCTCTGCAACCAGGAGGGCTAGAAACTTGCTTTATTTTCCCCCCTCAATGGAAGCTGAGATGATCAGCAAATCACTTGACTCCAGGAGCTGAAGCTTTAAGAAGAACGCTAAATATCACCCGACTCACAATAAGAATCATGAGAGTTGCCAGCGCTGGCAGTGGGTGACATATAAGGGAGATAAGCCTGATAACAACAACTACTTTTTAGGTACAGAGAAGAAGAGAGCTGATTCAACTTGGGGTGTCACATTCAGCAAAGCATGGGCCAGCCCCTGGGCAAAGAGGGGAGGCTGTAAGTCCCTGTGGACACATCTCCTGTACAAGGACAAGCCACGATTACAAGCGTTGTGCTCCCCTAGGGCAGGGGGAGCAGAGTGGAGTGCATTGCCATAGCTTCTCTAAGCGTAGCACAGTAAACGGCCTTCCTGGAGAGCGCCCCAGAGGTTCTATCGCATCACGTTACTGTTGTGCATCGCTAACAATAATAACGAAAGAGTCTACGAGCAGGACATACAGTTCTGTGGGTGCTGCATGAGACGGCATATACTGCAGCTCACTCTCCTCTCTGCAGCGCTAACAGGAGTGAAAAGCAGGCACGCACTGTTCTGGTTTGGCCACTGAAGTGGGATGTTACTCTGCTCCATGTGAGGAGCTGGGCTGCTGACTCAGAAGGTGCCATTTTTGCAGAGTTTTGAAGAGCAGAACTGCACTTTAGCTCCGTACCACGAGATCCCAGCCTGAGTCCATTGGGGCCTGATGAGAAGCCAGTAGAAAGATTCCCTAATAAACAACAGGTTTTGGATCGGGACCAGAGCTCCCCTGGGAAGCAGATGAGGGAGGAACTTGACCCACTGTCGGTAAATAAGAGCATCCTCATTTTACAGAGGTAAAGCAGCTTAAACCAGGCCACGCAGCCAGTTGGTGGCAGAGTTAGGACCAGAACCCAAGAATCTTAACACCAAGTCCTGTGCTCACTCCACTAGGCCAGGCTGCCTCAGTGGACAAAACAGGCAACTTACAAACTGCATCAGCAGAACAGCCAGCGTCACCGCGCTCAAATCAATCCCTAGAACATGACCCAGGTAGAGTGAAATTCATTCACCCCAGTGCAGAGGGCCAGTGCATAGTCCGGGCACTACTGAAGTTCCACATAAATTCTAGTCTGAGTTTTCAACGTGGGATTTCAGCGTTGCATTGGCTTTGAGATGGCCCGCTGCACAGGGCTGAAGTTCATCTCTGTAGAATCGTGGACACTACCACAGCCACCCAAATGCTCCAAATCTAAATTTAGCTCAGTACATGGCATTTTGTACTGTACATACTTAAGTGACTCATGTAAGTATGTGATAAACTGACCTCAAACGATACCCCCAACAGAGCTCCTTGATGCATAATCTACTTCTCCCAGGTCAATAGGTTTCAGAGAAACACAAGACAGAAGAATACATTCTTCCTCCTAGCCTTGACGTGTTTAAGAGCAAAAACATGCCAGCAGCCCTAACGTGGAACAGAACTTGTACCCAGTAGCTACCCAACACAGTAAGCGGTGCAGGTGAGGTTCAGACATTATTGGTAATGTGCTGATCAGATTCAAAATGCATCCCTTGTAAACTTGCTTCCAACTTCATTTCCTTGTCACAAAAGTCCATTTAAAATGGCACGTGCAACCTGCTTAGACTAGGCACGTCCAGGAGCGCCGCCAGCTTTTTCGCCGCCCTAGGCGGCGGAAGGTCCCGCCCCCAAAATTTCGCTGACGACCAGGGCGCCAGCGCCCGCCAAATATTAGCACCCTAGGCGACCACCTAGGTCGCCTGATGGGTTGCGCCGGCCCTGGGCATGTCATAGCAAGGCTGGCTGGAGATTCAAAGAAGCAAGTGCCTGCAATCTGCACAAGAAAGGCTCTCCCTGGATTCATACTCCTGTGACTAGGTTTTATGGGAGCAATGTTCCGAAGTGCTTAGCATCTCAAACTCCCATTGAAGCCTGTGGGAGTAAAAGGGCCCTAAATCCCACCCAGAAACCTCACAGGGCCAAATACTGAGTTGTGCTCCAAGCTGCACAGGCTCAGGGTCTCGCAGGATTTGGCCGTTGCGTCATGTGGCTGCAGGAACAGAACTGAGCAATCAGAGAACGAACATAAAGACTATTCATGGACATGGGAGGAAGCTCCAGGTGCCACCGAACCATCTTCATAGCTCCCACGCCGTCCCCAAATATAGGGTGCATGGTTGGAGGAAGATGGGCTGGCCAGGGAATGCTCCATCTGTCCACTCGTGGGCTGCCCCAGTGGCTCCCTGGAGGGCCCCTGGCAGCTGGTGTGAGTTAGAGCAGCTCTGAGGCTGCTCCAAGTTGCACTTGGGGAAGTGGCCCATCACCTGGCAGCACCAGCATCATAAGCCTCCGAAGCTGTTCTGGCTGTAGAAGGGCCAGTCTCCATGATTTGGGCCACTAGCTTCAGTGGCAGTCAGACTGGGGGTTGGAAGTAGACTCTCAAACTGACTAAACAATTTTCATTGTCCACGGTGCAATCACTGGTATTAAAAAGTACCAACAGAACCAGTGATAAGGCCATTAGATTTTAACAGCCCTTTCAGCTTTAATAAACTATTGCGCTGATAGCAACACAGGGAATGGAAGTTCTGAGATTTAAACCTGACAGAATCCTGTTGAAGTGACATGTCAAGCACACAGCTGGGTAGAGAATTCAAAGGAAATGGAAGTCTTTGAAGGTTGTGTCTTTATAAGAATGAAGTAACAGGCTCAAGGTCCATTTTCTCAGTGGATACAGACATTGCAATATAGGGTTAATTGAGCAAGTTTTCAAATATAACATCGCCCAGCCCTCTGTGTAATCCCTTGTGTAACACCCACTGGCTCTGAGCTCCTTGAGCAAATCTCTGCTCATTCATCACTGAGCTGTTCCTAAGACAGGATTGAGGGAGAATCCAATTTAGAAAAACACCCTCGAGGAAAAGCGGAGAAAAACAAAAAAGAGGAAATTTTGCAAGGGATGCTCGGAAAAAGCCAAGCTAGGGCCATGAGATGCAGGAGACTTCACACGCTCTAAAAGCGTGCGGGCTGTGGGAAGACTTATGAGTTATTGTCTTAAAAGGAGCTCCTTACTTAAGCCAGGAGCGTGATAGCTAGTTAGGGTCTAATCTAGCTAGAGCTGCTTTGATGGGGGCAGAGAGTTTTATTTTTAGCCAGAGAGGTAATTAAAGCAGGCATCGAATCTGAAAACATCTCAGGGATCTGGCACAGAAGGGCAAAAAGTGCATCTTATGCATTCGTGTGAACCGCGAAAGAAGCAGTGAATGTGTCAGAGAAGGGCAGAAAGAGAGTGGGCTCGGAGTTTAGCTAGTAACAGCAAAACTGAACATCGAAGTTACAGAGCGCCTGCCCACTAACAAAACCACGTCTCTGCAGACTGAGCAGCTGGGATGGCTGAAGAAGACCTAAGTGGCACCGGCACCCCCTTCTCTCTTTCTTTTTCAGGCAGCGGTTTTCTTGCACTTTACCAGATAGGGGTGGTCCAGTCGCTCTTGGAATTGGCACCTGAGATACTAAAATCAGCATCCAAAGTTTATGGCGCATCAGCTGGGTCACTTATAGCTGCAGCAGTGGTGTGTGAATCTAGCCTAGGTAAGAAAGGCTTTGGTTTATTCTGTGTATACGTTTATAATAATAATAATAATAGTAATAATAATAATAATAATAATGAAAACATGGATTTTAATGACATGAAAGGATCAGAAAGGAATGATTTGTATAATAATACAATAACTAATAACTTAATCATTCAGCATCAGGGGACCAACAGGGCCAGATCCTCAGCTGGCGTAAATCAGACTAGCTGTGTTTAAGTCAGTAGTGGTACATTGCTTTCCATCAGCTGAGGATCTAAACCATTGTTCTTCAGTGGAAGCTCATGGACCAGATCCAGCCCCCACAGGTCTTCCGTTTGGCCCACCGCCAGCCTTCTGGGAAGAAGCAGAGCTCTCGCCCCCTCCCCTCAGGAGCCTAGCTTATCCATCCCCTGGTCTCAGAGAGCCGAAGAACCCCAAAAAGAGCAGAGGTAAGGCTGGGGGCCCCACAACAGATGAGGGGGCTGGGCAGATGGCGGGCTAGCGGCAGGATTGATGGGGAGTTGGGCAGATGCAGCTCAGTTTATTTTCCCTCTGTTTACCATCCTGCCATGTACTTAATGTAAAACCTTTCCCTTTCCATTTAAACACCTTGGCGCTAGCCTGTGTTGATACATTTCGACTTCCAGCAGTACGCTTTTAATCAGGCGTTCATTCAGACACAAAGCGATCAGTAATTGATGTGCTTTCCGTAGCTAGCTTGATTGCTTTCTGCCTCATCCTTTTCCAGAAAAAAAAGATGATGCCAAGGAGTTGTCAAAATCGCAGGCAATCAGGGAAATTAGACGTGCCTGCATTTCTTGTGCGTTTTAAACTTATTTTCATTTTATAGCTTTAAGAGTAGAATTAATATTGACAGCATGATGTTTTAATAGCATTGTAGTCTATTTGTATAATCACTTGTTTATAAGATTTCATTGGAATATTGCCTATGGATACCCAGCTTTTTATTTTGAGATTATTAAATACAATCCAGCACATCACTCATGAAAGGTTGCGACCCCTGACTGCTGGCAGACTCCCTAGAGAGCACACATGTGAAGAGCACTTTGGCCTGTCCAGATCTGGACATTCCCTTACCTGGCCTGCCAGGAAATGCAATTCCATGCCACCGATCTAGACCAACATATATTAATATATTGTTTCACCTGTTCAGCTAGTGGCCCTGATCTTTAACAGGTGTAAATCAGTGCAGCTGCATTGAAATCAGTAAAGTGACCCTGATTTACACCAGCTGTGGATCTCGACCTGTGGATCCATCTAGATCATTGCACGTGCTCAGTGAGTCAAATCTTCAGCTGATATAAATCAATGTCCTTCCACTGAATGGAGCTACGCCAACTGATACCACGGGAGCCTCTGGCCTGGTACCGTCATATTCAGTGGTCAGGTTTTAGTGTTTCTTTGGACTAGTCAGTAGGGGTGGAGTACTCAAAAGGAATCAGGCGCCTTTGGCCCTGTTTTAACTGTCTAAGTCCCAGTGTTGGGAGCACTGTGATGCACAAAACTCCTGCTGAAACCGTAAGTGTTTGCAGTAAAGGATCCCTCAGTGCCTATGTTTCTGCCTCTGGGCACATGCCCTGCTGCCCCTCTGTGGTGTCCAGATGCCTATCTCCTGCCTAAGCTCCAGAGCGATTCATCAACTGGGGAAGATAATCGTTCGGCTGCCTAAGTTGTCTGAGGGGCCCAATCCAGCAGACACACTCAGAGGCTGCCTACCGGAGCGCCCCTCCCCCCATAGGTGAGCTCACACGAAACAGCTTGGGAGGAGGAGAGCCTTCATCACCACTTTTAGCCCCATGGGTAGGGTCCTCACCTGGGCGGGGGGAGACCTTTGGTTCAGAAGGGATTTGAACAGGGATCTGCCACTTCTCAGGTGAGTGCTCTAACCAGTGGGCTCTGGGACAGTCTAATGGAGGGGGCCCCTCAGTCTCTCCTGTTGAAGTGGTTGCACTGTGGATAAATGAACGGCTCCCTGGAACAGGGGGACTGGATCCTGGATCACCCACCGCCTGGGTGAGTGATTTCATAGCCTGGTGGCTGGCACATTCTCATTCTTGTGCTCTCACTCCTGCTCTCAAAGAATTATGCGGGCTAGAGAGAATAGCCCAATGGTTAGAGCAGCCACTTGAGAGGTGGCAAATCCCTGTTCAGATCAATACCCCACCTTCCCGAGGTGGAGAACACCTAAATCCTTTTGAACATTCAGCCCTAAATGCTTCCCCGCTCAGGAGAAGAGGATGCATCTTCCTTTCCAAGCCTTTTCCAGCCGCAACACTCTAAGGGTACGTACAGACTGCAATAAAAATCCCACGGCACGAGTCTCAGACCCTGCGTCAGCCGATTCAGGCGCACAGGGCTCAGGCTGCAGAGCTAAAAACTGCAGCGGTGACATTCCCCTCGTGGGGTTTCAGAGCCTGGGTTCCAGCCCGAGCCCGAAGCCCCGTGAGCCTGAGTCAGCTGATTCAGGCCAGCCCGAATTACAGTGTAGATCAGGGGTCTCAAACTCAAATGACCTCGAGGGCCACATGAGGACTAGTACATTGGGCCGAGGGCCGCATTTACTGACACCCCCCCCCCCCCGCCCTCGGCCCCGCCCCCACTCCACCCCTTCCATGAGGCCCCGCCCCTGCCCCACCTCTTCCCACCCCTTCCCTGCCCCCATTCTAACCCCTTCCCCGAAATCCCCACCCCAACTCTGCCCCCTCCCTGCCCCCAGTGGGCACAGGAGGGGTGTGGGGTGCGGTGGGGGCTCAGAGCAGGGGGTCGGGGTGCGGCAGGGAGCTCAGGGTAAGGGGTGCAGGGTGCAGCAGGGGGCTCAGGGCAGGGTGTCGGGATGTGGGGTGTGGCGGGGGCTCAGGGCAGGGTGTCGGGATGTGGGGTGTGGCTGGGGCTCAGCGCAGGGGGTCGGGGTGCAGGANAATCTAACTCAGTTGCCATAGCAACACAAGGTTCTATTACCACGACAACCAAATACACAACATATCCCTCCCCCCTTAATAAGAATGTCCCCTAAATAAAACAAACACTAAACTAGAGAAGGAGGGTAGACTGCCTCCATTCCCGGCTAAACCCCGGGGGATTATTTTGCCCCGTAACCGTGGGTTCGCCCTAGCTAAAGATCCAGCCGACGAGGAGGCCTTCTGTCTCTAGGTGGATTACGGCGGACTTCTGGTGTTGTTGCACCCGAAAGTGTCTTGGGCGCGGGCCCGACAATGGGTTCAGGGTTCGTAGGGCGAATGGGTGAAGATGGGGTATCAGCTCGTGCCGGGCAGAGGGGTATCTCTGCCGCTGGCAGTAATGGAGGGGAAAAGGCAGGAACAGGTGACTCTCGATTCGGTGTCTCGCCGGAGGTCGTGAAGTCAGGCAACTCAACAGAAGATGTGTCCTGAGGACTGGTATGACCTGGCAACAGCTGATCTACATGTCGCCGCCAGGTGAGATCCTCTGCAGTCCGGACTGTGTAGGAAACAGGTCCCGTTTGAGCGATGACAGTGGCAGGGACCCATTTAGCTCCAGAAGTATAATTCCGAGCCAAAACCGGCTGTCCTGGGCTAAAGGTTCGGTCTTTTGCTCTGGGTGCATGCCTGATGACTTGATCTTGCTGCTGACGTTGCACAATTTGTCGGGGTTCAGAAGGTTTCAGCAGATCAAAGCAAGTGCGCAGCTGTCGTCCCATCATTAGAAAGGCCGGGGATGCCTTGGTCGTAGCATGAGGTGTGTTTCTGTAGGATAGTAAGAAGGTGTCCAGACGCTTTTGAATGGATAATTGTCCCCTTGCCGATTTCAAAGCTTGTTTCATTGTCTGCACAAATCTTTCAGCTAATCCATTGGTGGATGGATGATATGGTGCTGAAGTGATGTGGTGTATCCCATTTGCCTTTATAAACCTTTGAAACTCCTGAGAGACGAACTGCCGTCCGTTGTCACTCACAAGTTGTTCTGGCAGACCGAAACGACTAAAGACTCCTCGTAGTGTTTGGATAGTACTCTCTGCAGTAGTGGACTGCATTATAGAGACTTCTGGCCATTTAGAATGGGCATCTACCACCACCAAGAACATGCTTCCTTCAAGGGGGCCAGTGAAGTCAACGTGAATACGTTCCCACGGGTTTTCAGGCCAGTCCCATGGATGTAGGGGTGCCCACTGGGGTGCATTCCTTACACCCTGACATGACATACAAGCTCTTGCCTTCTCCTCAATAGCACTGTCCAATCCAGGCCACCAAAAATAGCTTCGTGCAATTTCCTTCATGCGCACTATTCCACAGTGACCGGAATGGAGCTGTTCTAACATCTGTGATCTCAGTGGTGGTGGGATAATGACACGTCTCCCCCACAACAAACAACCAGATTGGATTGATAACTCCGTACGCCTGGACATGTAGGGAACAAGGGCGGGTGAGACCAGAGAGGTTCGTCGAGATGTTCCATGCATCACCAGGTCCATAACTTTGGACAATACTGGGTCAACTCGAGTTGCCTTCTTTACCTGAGTAGCGGTGATGGGTGTATTCTCTACCTGTTCAAAGTAAAAGATTTCCTTCTGGGCACTATCTCGACGGTTGACTGGCAAAGGCAGCCTTGAGAGACCATCCGCATTGCCGTGCAGAGTGGATTTCCGATATTTGATGTCATATGTGTGCGCGGAAAGCAACAGTGCCCACCGTTGCATACGACTAGCAGCTAATGGAGGAATGCCGGTGTGGGGTCCAAAAATTGAAGTCAGGGGTCGATGGTCTGTGAGAAGAGTAAACTTCCGTCCGAACAGGTACTGATGAAACTTCCGAATTCCGAAAACGATTCCCAATGCCTCACGTTCGATTTGGGCATAGTTAGTTTCTGCTTTGCTTAGAGTGCGTGAAGCGAAAGCAATAGGTCTCTCTTCTCCCGAAGGCATAATGTGTGACACGACTGCTCCCACTCCATAAGGGGACGCATCACAGGCCAACTGTAGGGGTAAGGATGGATCAAAGTGCGTCAGAACTTCAGAATTTAGCAATGCATCCTTAGCTTTGTTAAATGCAACATCACAGGCTTCAGTCCACTTCCAGGCCTTGTTCTGCCCAAGGAGTTCGTGAAGTGGTTTTAGCAGTGTGGCTAACTGTGAGATGAACTTTCCATAATAGTTCAATAGTCCTAGAAACGAGCGAAGCTGGCTAACATTTCGAGGAGGGGGAGCCTCCACAATAGCCTTAACTTTGGCAGGGGCCTTACGAAGACCGGTAGCATCAATGATGTGTCCCAAATATTCAACAGAGGGCTGGAAGAATTCACACTTGTCTTTGCGGACTCGCAGTCCGTACTCTTCCAGTCTTTGTAGGGTAGCCTCTAAATTCTTTAGGTGATCCTCCTCATTCCTTCCAGTGACCAGGATGTCATCCAGATAGCACTGGACTCCTGGCAAGCCACACAAGATCTGGTCCATAGCCCTCTGGAACAGGGCGGGAGCAGATGTTATTCCGAAGGGTAGGCGACAGTATCGATAAAGCCCCTTATGCGTCACAATAGTCAACAGCTCTTGGGACTTTTCATCAACGTGCATCTGTAAATACGCTTGACTCAGATCAATCTTACTGAACTTTTGTCCCCCAGCCAGGCCTGCGAAGAGGTCATCGATGCGGGGAAGCGGGTATTGCTCTGCACACAACACTGGGTTGACAGTGACCTTAAAATCACCGCAAATCCGGAGGGAGCCATCTTTCTTCACTATTGGAACAATAGGAGTTGCCCATGGGCTATGGGTAACTGGTATTAGGACTCCATTTGTGACCAGGCGCTCCAGGTCCGCTTCAACCTTCGGCCTGATGGCATATGGCACAGTTCTGGCTTTCAGATATTTTGGTTGACTGTCAGGTTTAATGTTCAATGTCACAGTGATTCCCTTCATACTTCCCAGATCCTCTCCAAAAACAGCAGCATGTTTCCTTAGTATAGTGGTCAGACCGGTTTCTTCTTTAGTCACTCGGTGCACTTCTGCCCAATTCAGCTGGATCTCCCTAAGCCAAGACCAACCCATTAAGGTTGGGTAATTACCTCTCACCAAACAGTGGCAATTTAGCAGCCTGTCCATTGAGCTCCACCTTAACATCAGTAGTGCCTAACATGGGCACAGCTTCTCCCGTATATGTCTTCAGCACTGTTTTTGTTGCTTTAAGCGGAAGATGCTGTAGCTTTTCTTTATACACAGTCTCTGAGAACAGCGAAACGGCTGCACCGGTGTCCAGTTCCATGCGTATAGGTTTGCCATCCAACAACGGGGTTACCCAGTATTTATGTGAGCCCACTGCCAACGACAAAACGTGGAGTGGCTCTTCTTGTGAGGAGGTGTCTCCTTGGCCATCCTGGGTCTGCTCTAGGGTATGCAGATTTCCCTTTTTGGTCGGCCAGACCACAGGCCTCTTTTTCTTTTGTTTACAGGCACACGCAATGTGTCCCTTTTTGCCACAGTGTCGACACACCAGGTCCTTACACCAGCATTCTGATGCAGGGTGACCTGGCTTACCACAGCGGTAACATTCCTGACTCCCCACAGTTTTGTGGGTAGGTTCTTGTGACACCTTATGCACCCTAGGGGATGCACCGATGGATTGTGCCTCCTTTGTAGCCAGTTCCATGGAGACAGCAATATCAATGGCCTTCTGTAAGGTAAGCTGAGCCTCTGTCAATAGGCGCTTCCGTATAGCTTCACTGTGCAGGCCACACACTAACCTGTCACGAAGGGCATCATTTAACATCTCCTTAAATTCACAGTGTTCTGCAAGCTTTCTTAAAGTTGCTACAAATTGTACAACCGTTTTGTCATCTTTCTGGTCTCTTTTGTGGAACCTATATCCTTCAGCAA
The DNA here is from genome assembly GCA_003942145.1 of Platysternon megacephalum. Taxonomy (NCBI): domain Eukaryota; kingdom Metazoa; phylum Chordata; order Testudines; family Platysternidae; genus Platysternon; species Platysternon megacephalum. Next base: position 369,766 of record QXTE01000303.1, read on the forward strand.
TTACCAGTGGTTTTGGAGAAAAATGGGACCCTAGAATTTCCACAATGTCACTGTAAGATTTAGTCTCTGGCTTAACAGGGTGTAGTAAGCTGCGTAGCAGGGAGTAGGTCTTAGCCCCTACAACACTTAAGAATATTGGCACCTTCTTCTCTTCTGTAATGTCATTTGCAATAACAAAAAGCTCAAAACGCTCAGTATATACATGCCATTGCACTATATTCTCCTCAAAAGGTTCCAGTGGCCCTGTAANGGGCCCAGCCAAACTGGCTGGGCTATCCCCTAACAATCTAACTCAGTTGCCATAGCAACACAAGGTTCTATTACCACGACAACCAAATACACAACATACCCCAAATCCCTGTGATCTTGTAACGTAAGGGCTTGATCTTGCCCCTGTTTAAGAAACAGCAAACGTCTCATTGGCATCAATGGGACCAAGAGGAGCAGCCCCTGGTGATTTGTCTATCTCCAGGTGCTGGTTTTAGTGTAGAAAATTAAAGGCACTATGTTAAAGTGCACTAGGGAACTTTTAGTTCACACCAGCAAGGTATACCGGACCAGTTAATATGCACTTTAGAAATCACACCCATGCAGTGCACAGTCCTGCTCCATGTAGACACACCCCAAGCCTTGCTGTTTTTAAAGAATTTTTTAAGGCAGAAAAAAAAAATGCATACCCATCTATGTACCAATATCTTAGCTGCTGCTTGTAAGACAGTGGCTCCTGACTGGCATATTCCCGTGCTTGCAAGGGGAAAGATACCTCTAGGAAATCTATAGCGGAGGCAGCTGTAATGGTACAGTCCAATAGCATCCTCCAGCTCACAGGTTGTCCCGCTCCTGGGCAATCACAGCCAGTAGCTCTGGCTCTCAGAGATCAGTTTGGAGCCCTCTTGTGTAGTCAGGCTGCAGACCAAAGGAAGGTCCATGCTGCCCTGGTTTATTATGGCAAAAATCACAAACGTTTGTCATTTGGTTTTCAAGCACCTTTGATCTGAAATTCAGCTCCATTACCACCTCACTTGACCCTGCAAAGCATTAGTTGTTATGTCACATGCCCGGAATATCTGCTCAAACATTTATAAATGCTCTTAATTCCTGGGTTGCTCCAGTGCCTTCAGGACACTAAGATATTTTTGCTGCATCTAATCTGTCTGTCTGCCCGTTTTTCTAGAGCAATCTCAGGGGTTGCTGCACTGGGACAGCCAGAACAGGGGCCCAAGTGAGCTTTGTTCTTGCCAGATTAGGCCCTAGCCCTGCAAAATCTTGTGCAGGTGGCTCAACTTTACACATGTGAGGAGCCTCCTGGATGCCGGTGGAACTGGTGCATGTGCAAACTTCAGCACGTGCAGAAATCTCTGCAGGATCACGGGCTGAATGTGCTTCCGGCCATACGTGAAATCATCTAGGGCTTGAATGGGGGCCCAAGGGTTTGCTTAATTCCCAATGATCTCGCTTCTGCGTGGCCAGATAGACAGATCCTAATCCAAAGCATCCTGCTTCAGCGTGTGAGCCAACCTCTAACTAACAGATGTCAGGAAGAAACTTCCCCTGGCAGCAGGTTATCCCATTGCTTACTCTCAAAGAGTTTCTTGCACCTTCCTGTGAAGCAGGAGACAGAATCTTGACCTAGATGGACCCCAGGTCTGATCTGGTCTGGCAGTTTCTAATCTACAGGAGCCGCAATGCCGATCCTGAGGTATTGCTCTTATTCACGGCTTCAGTGGGAGCCTGCCTACATCAGGAAAAAGTATAATTAAGCTGTAAGCAGCCGCATGCTGGAGCTGAAAGGCCATCAGCCATTCTTCCACAGCCCTCTCCTCTCTCTCTCTTCATGCTGCTGAAAAGGGACAGTGCTCTTAGCCCAGGACTGGGAACCAGGAACTCCTGAGCTCTGACATTGACTCTCTCGGGCAAGTCATGTCCCGGCTTTGTGCCTCAGTTTCCCCAGCTATCAAATGAGGAATATCCAGTCCCTATCGGCCTTGCAGGGCTGATGTAATTATTAACGACACCTTGTTTCCTCCCATGTGAAGTGGGGGATGATAATATTTACCTATCCTCACAGGGATGCGGTGATGAATAGTGCAGAGCCCACCCCTCCCTGTGATGAGAGGTCATGAGGGAATCACATGAGGATCCTCTCACAGCGATTTCTACTTCCTGAGCCACCCCAGTCAGGATTTTACCAGAAGACAGGATGATCTGACCCAAACAGATCAGTGGCACCACTCCCGCAGTTTCCCACATACACTCAGCTCCTCTGCTAAACTCGGGACCCATCCGAGCCTCCCGCTGAAACAACAGGGCTCAGCTAGATTTTCCTGAACTGTTCCAGTCCCAGCTGTGCCAGAAATGGCCCTGTGCAACTTCTCTGGGCCTCAGTTTCCGTGTCTTCAGACAGACTCCGGTACCGATGTGAGACTGTGCTCCCTAAGAAGGGATGTGAAATGCAGCTCATCAAAGGCCAGTCAGTGCAAGAGGCAAACCTAGACCTCACTTTCTCCTGGTGCTAGCCCAGTGTCCTGCCTCTAGGCCAAAGGGTATTGTGGGAGGAGGAGGCAGATCCATTCTGTGCCTCAAAGGAAGCCACAGCTCCATGCGGCTGCTTTGAGATGATGCCGAGGCTCCGAGGGGCCTGGCAGAATGCACAATCCAGTAGAACGCGAGTCTGCATTTTGATAAAATGTTCAATCATTGTGCAAACCCTAATGGGCCTTTGATTGCCACTCAAAGGATTATTTCCTGGGCCGAATTTAGATGAATTTTCTCTGGGAGAGCAAAAAGGCATTTCTGCAACCTCAGGGTTTTCCCCCTGCCAAATTTCACCTTCCTTCACCAAGCTGCTAAGGGTATGTCTACACTTTGAGCTCTGTGTGTGTGATTCTGTGACACAGAGGCTCTTAAGCAAAGGGTCCTCTGTTCTGCACAGACAACCCTCACCTCAGACCTGACAAACTCACTACACCAAGCACACATCTTACAGGATATTTCTCCATAAAGAGTAACATATAAGGTATCCACAGAAAGCTTGTCACTTGTCAAACTCATAATCTTTACAAGATGTCCGTACAGGTAATATTTAAGCAATAATGTATTTATAGTGAATGTATGTTTTAGGGACTGGGAGTAAAAATTAGTCACCAGGGGACAATCTTGGTGATGGTCCATTTAGGCAGGAAAGAGTTGCCTCCCTGCCCTGTTTAGCCGATGATGTAATGCAAAGCTCAATTGCTTAGCCTTGGCAATAACAAGACTTTAAATGGAAAACCATCAGAGGTAACTGTAAACAATCAAAACCACTGGAAGGTGAAAAAGGAACCTTATAAAACAGGCGTTTGCCCTGTTTGTGAATAGAAGCGAAAGACTGTTTCAGTATAACACAGAGGAGGGAGAAGTCCTCTGAATCCATTCACTGAGGAAACCCCTTGTGGCGAGGGGCTGTTTTCACGAACGTTTAAATCCTGGTTCTTGTGAAACCAGCCAGCTCTGCAACAGCCTGAACTCTGGGAGGGAAAAGGTTATTTTATTACATAGGAGAGGGAACTATTGATAAGTGTAGACCCAGGTTTGAATTTAATGATATTGTTTTGTATTGTAACCATTTGTTTCCAGCACTTTCTCTCTTGTCTAGTTAAAACTTTACCCTTTCTTAAATACACTTATAACAAAATAAAGGTACGTGCTCACAAGTGCTGTGTGTTGTACAGGAAAGGTGGTTAAATGTAAAACTGGACCTCTGGGGGCGGAGGATCTGGGATTTCTGTGAGCAGCCAGCATCAGGGGCTGCATATCACAGGGGAACATGCCAAAGGGACTCGGGGACGAGGGTACGCCTATTGCTAACCCACAAGGTGAAGTTGGGGCTGGTGTAGCTCAGAGGAGAGCGCTCGAGGGGCTGACAGGCTGGTGGTGTCAGTGAGGTGACACCCAGGCAGGCACAGAAATGACTCCTTCTCGGTGGAGGCAGAGGATAACATGGCGACTTTCAGTCCTGGGGGCCCGAGACCGTCACGGAGCCCCAGCCGGAGGAGACATACGCACACTAGCTCTCATGGAGCTTGATGAGAACTACTGTGGCTACGTCTCCTCAGGCTGGAATTCCTGGGAATCTCCCCCCCCACCAGCGCGAAATGTAGACATACCCTAAGACGCTACCACTGCTCAAAAGGACACCAAGAAATAATTAATGTTGACCAAACTGCCTGTTTGTCACTAACTTCTTTCTCAAAAGTGGCTGCTCTGTTGTCGATCAAACTTTCTGAAAATATTCCACTTAGGGCAGAGAGTGAATGTGGGAAATTTCCATCCAAAAGATTACAGCTCGCCAAAATGATACGTGACTGAAAACACAGGGTTATCATGTTGGGCAATCTTAGGACTATTGGGCCTTCAAGGAAAGCTGGTGATAAACGACCTCTGTTTTCCCTCCTTCTCTCAGAGGACCTAAAAGAATCTTTCCATGAAGCAGTGAGAGATGCCAGGAAAACGATTCTCGGCCCTCTGTCTCCTGGGTGCAACACACTCCGCACCATACAGAAGGGGTTGTACAAGATGTTGCCAGAGAACTCTCACCAGGTGGCTTCGGGGAGGCTGCACATTTCCCTCACCCGGGTGATGGACGGACAGAATGTCATGGTTTCCGAGTTCAGTTCGAAGGAGGATCTGATTCAGGTAACAGGGGTCTCCTCTCTGCTGCGCCTTCAATGCAATTAAATGAGAAAAAAACACAAGCTGAGTTCATGAGGGAGAGGTGAAGTCAACGTGCATGAACAGGCAGAGGGAGGAGAGAATTCCACCTCTGTCCCGGTCCAGAGATTCCACCCTGGTCCTAGGTTCAGAAGCACCATATTAAGTTACGAGCACCAGACGTGGCCAGAAAGTAGCTCTCATTGGTACCTGCTCCTGGAAACAGCCTGTTCTGTGTGTGCCAACTGCGGGAGTCCCCCTCATGCTAAGTGTTCCTAGCACCCCTCATTGTCAAGCTTTCTAACCTTATCGCAGGCTGCGACCTCTGCCTCCCAGCCACGGCACTTTCCAAACCTTGTCCCCCATTCAGTCTAAACAAGCCAAGTCCCCACATCTAGGGGCCTTTATGTCGAGGCTTCATTCCCCTTCCACAACTGCCAGGCTGCCTCTCTCAGTCCTGAGGCTCATACCATCTCCTCTGTTGGGGAAGGTAGGGGAGCCCCGCCTGCCCTCTCCTCTGGGCGCCAGCCCAGGGACCCTGTGTAAGGCAGGTCAGGATCGCTCTTTCCAATCCCTTGCCACCTTCCTGAGCTGCTCCTACCTTCTCCCCGCATCCCTCGCTAGAGTGAAGATTCCATTGCTCCTGCTCCGTGGTTTGGTCATCTTGGGGGGCTTCTTCCCATCCAGCTTCTGAGGAGCTTCTGCAAATCTTTCTGGCTGCTGGGTTGTGCTCTGTGGAGTTGCCCCATCTCTCCTTAGGACATAAATCCTCAGCCCCTTCCCTTGGAGCTAGGCTGCCTCCCAGACAGCTACTCCAGCCCTCCTCAAGGCAGTAGTTCCCCCCAGCTGCTCCCCTGGAGCTGGGCTCTCATTCAGGGCAGCTGCAGGCCCTCAGTCAGCCTCGGCTCCAGCTGGCCCTTTTCCCCCAATCAGCCTTTTTGTCTTTGGGCTTGGAGAATCCAGCAGGCCGCCTGTGCTGCTGTATTTCAACAAGGGGACAGAAGGCAGCCTATATGCTAGTCCCTTTCCCCCGCTCATCCCCAATAGGTTGGATTTAATGCTGTTCTTAGCAATGCCTGTCCTGATTTAAATACAGATTGATGCATCACCGACTAGGCCCTAAGATCCACCCCACATTTAAAAGACTGGATTAGAGCTGGTCAAAATTGTCTGATGAACATTTTTCTGTTGGAAAATGCCGATTTAGCCACATTGAAATGTTTCGTGGGAACGGACGGATTTAGCACAATTTGCAATGCAAAATTATCAAAATGTTTCATTTTGATATGGCCAAAGTGCTTCCTTTAGACGTTATCATTTCCACCCTGGTTCTATGATAGTCCAGTATTGAAATGAAGCACTTTGAACTCCCTGGGACATTTTGTTTCAATAGGGTCGTTTTGATATTTCTGAAACGAAAGTTTTGGAAATTTGGTTTTGCGGGAAATTTGGAATGAAATTTTGTGTTGGGATGAAAGAAAATTTTTGACATCAGAATTTCTCCCGGAATGAAAATTCCAAGGTTTGACCGGCTCTAGTTTGGATCCAGATCACAGCACCTCAGCCCCAGTTTATCTCCGTAAAGAAGCCTGAATCTCTGGGCAATAAATCCAATCACCTCTCAACTTGGGGAAGTTTGGGGGTGAAGTATGCTTTTCTGTGACCCTTCTGTGTGTCTCTTCTCCTCACAGGCACTGACCTGCAGCTGCTTTGTTCCTATCTATTGTGGATTCATCCCTCCCTCCTTCCGAGGTGTGGTAAGTGCTCTTTAGCAAATATTCCAGGGGATACGAGTTCTGTTCTCACCAATCTATTGCCAGACTCTGCTCTCAGACATAGATTCATACGGCCAAATCCTCAGCTGGCGTAAATAGGAGTTGCTCCACAGACTTCTGCCAGTTTACACTAGCTAAGGGTCTATCCATTCCATAGATCTAAAGGCTGCAATGGGCCATCAAGTCAGACCTCCAGCATAACCCAAGTCACTGAATTTCATCCATGAATTCCCTGCGGTGGGTGTGACCTATAGCGCAGGGAATCTTGCTGCTGGGGGTTCACTTGGATTATTCCTGTTTCAATGACTTTTAGTTTGATCTGTTTCAGTCCCTGTGGCTTCGCACTGTTTTGATTTTGGCTGTAAATTTCAGGGTCTCTTGAACCCCGCATGGAGAGGATAAAAGCCCAAATGTAACCCGCGAGTTGAATTCAGCTCAGTGTAGTTCCGTACGGAGTTCCCTAGGGGGTTGGAAGTGATTGTTCCATACAGAAATTGCCAAAGCCAGCATGAGTTCCGCTACAAAAAAGCACAAGACGTAGGATGTTGCCTTTAAGTAGCTCCTTAAATTCAGAGATCTCATAGTGCTCTGCCATGGGTCTAGTATTTACAGGCTTGACAAACAGGCTCATGAGTAGCTGGATATTCCTGTGGAGTAGCTGGGATAGTCCCTCCCACGCGGGCTAAAGCCTTCATGAGCCTCCCTGTTGCCTTTATAAAATCTTGACAACAAGCCTTTAATAATCACCGCGGATTGTGTCATCACGCTCATTGCAACAGGCCACTCGCTACCATAATGGCTGCTCTACAGTAACCTGTGTTTTTTAACTGGGGTGGGGTTTGGTTTAACTTTCCCATCCATTCTCATGTCCCACTGGCTACACCTCCCATGCAGGCAGGCCCTGGACTCCAGCCAATAAGTCTCTCTCCCAAGCTGCTCCTCTCAGCTCTTGGCCCGTAGCTATGTGGGGAGAACCTGGCAGTGGGAGGGGGTGTGCAGAAGCAAGACAGGTTGGGGGAATAGGCAAAGTTCCAAATCGGGGTAGGAGTATGGTGGGGCTAGCTCCTCCCAGGAATCCAGACCCCACTACAGACCTTTCCTCCCTCATTGGCACAATGCACCCTACAATTATCCATGTAGCGCAGCAAAGCAAACAGTGCAGCAAAGCGGCCAGCCCTGAAGGCACCCCAGTGCCTTAAGGATTCACAGGATGTTAAAAAAATAGGCATGCGTTGCACTTTGCTAGCACTTCCCCTACAAGGATTACAAAGCTCTTTTACAAGCAAGTAATGCATTCAGTCTCACAATACCCCTTGGGTGGTAGGCAGATTTCATTGTCCCCCACTGTGGTACCGACGGGGTAAGTGACTTGTCCAAGGTCACACAGGAAATCTGTGGCAGAGGCAAGAATAGAGCCCACATTTCCTAACTCCTGTTCCTGTGCCTTATCCACAAGCTGATCTTTTGCCCTTTGGGATCAGAGAGCAGTGGCCTGGGATTCAGGAGACCTGGTTTCTATTCCTGGCACTGGCCTGCAGGGTGACCTCCAGCAAGTCACATCACCTCTCCCTGACTCAGTTTCCCCAGCTATAAAATGGGGGTGATGACGCTGATCTCCTTGGTAAAGCACTTTGAGATCTACTGATGAAAAGCACTAGATAAGAGGTAGGGATTATTATACATGCTACTAATTTGCATATGATTTGCATAGGTTGCAGGTACCCTATTCAGACACCCACATGTAACGAACCAGGCCTGCATTGTTCACACGATCACTTGTTCTGATTGCTGTGATGCTCCTGCCTATTTGAAACTATGATCTTCTCCAAACAAACTCCCCTGTTGTTTCCACCCCTCACCCCAGCGCTACGTCGATGGAGGTTTCACTAACCTGCAGCCGTGTTCTGACCTGGAGGCTGTGATCACGGTGTCCCCATTCACGGGCGAGCTGGACATCTGTCCCCGGGACTGCCCGGCTATCTTCTACTCTTTTCAGATCCTTAACAGCAGCATTCAGATCTCAGTGGAAAACCTGTGCAGGATTAGCTATGCTCTTTTTCCACCTAGCTACCTGGTAAGTGGTCCCTACCAATGTATCCCAGTGCTTCTCAATGGTCTTGTCTACACTTGCGAGTTACAGCGCAATAAAGGAGCCCTGGGCACCCTAGCTCACTCCCCGTCCACACTGGCAAGGCACGTAGAGCGCTCTGACTCCGCGGCTCCAGCGCTGCTGGTACTCCACCTTGGCGAGTGGAATAACGTTTGCTGCGCCCCCGCACCAGTGTGAAAGAGGTGTTGCATTACTGCGCTCTGATCGGCCTCTGGAAATGTCCCATAATCCCCTTAAGTCAAGGGGCCACTCTTGTCATTGTTTTGAACTCACTGTAGGAATGCGGATATGCCCTTTCAAAGCTCCGTTGCTGACAGCTGGCTGCTTATCTGCTCCAGGACAAAGGAACCATTACTGAGGAATGCTGCTTGCTTTGAGCGAGTGAGTGAGTGAGTGAGTGAGTGAGTGAGAGAGGGGCGGGGAGGGGGGTGGTGGAGGGAGGTCTGCTGCTGTCTGAACTTACAAGACAGCATGCTGACACGCTCTCAGCCCCCCCAAAACCCACTCTCTCTCCCTCCACATACACACAACACACTCCCTGTCACACTCCACCCCACCCGCCCCGCATTTGTAAAGCACGTTGCAGCCACTTGCATGCTGGGATAGCTACCACAATGCACTGCTCTCTGTGGCGTTGCAAGAGCTGCTAATGTGGCCATGCCAGTGCACTTCCAGCCGAGAGCGTTTTCCCTGCTGTGGTCTCCGAAGGCGGATTTAACTCCCAGTCAGGGCCGGCGCTCCCATTAGGCGACCTAGGCGGTCGCCTAGGGTGCTGCTATTTTGGGGGCGCCGGCGCCCCCGCCGCCCGTAGAAATTTGGGGGCGGGACCTTCTGCCACCGCTGTTGGGGGCGGGATTTCGGGGGCGGGACCTTCCGCCGCCTAGGGCGCCGGCAAAGCTGGCGCCGATACTGCTCCCAGTGCTCTACAACTGCAAGTGTAGCCATGCCCTTACCCTCAGGTATGGTTCCCACTTCTCCAGGTTGTCCCAGGAGCGTCCCTTTTTTGAGGTCGCTGTCCCAGATGAAATAGCCTTTGCGCTGGTACTCCTACCCACTGGTGCTACTTCTATCAGAGCCAGTGAGCTCGGGCCCCACCATCCCATGCTTAAATCGATCTCTATTAGGGATTAGGCTGAAAACTTCAAAGGTGGGTGGTGGTGGTGGGGGAGATCATCCCACATCTGCTATTGTGGGGTTCTTACACCTTCCTCTGAAGCATCTGGGACTGTTCCCTGTCAGAGGTGGATACTGGATAGATCTTGGGTCTGCTCCAGTCTGGCGACCCCTACGTCCCTACGCTGCAGACGAGGGGCTAGAACCTCAGCTAACGTAATCAGCCTAGCCCCACTGAAGTCAATGCCAGTTTACACCAGCTGCGGCTCTGGCCCAGCACACCTCTGTTGCTGTGCCACCCAACCAGAATTGTGCCACGCAGTCCTGGGATTAATGTGCACCTCCAGTTCCGGACGCCATGGGCCCGATCCTCAGCTGGGGTAGACTGGCATAACTCTTGGCAACATCACAGCTGCCTGTTCTCTTGCTCCCCATCAATTCTGCCCTCACATCCATTTGCCGCCCTGCTCCTGCCTCACCTCCTCTTGCCGCCCCTGGGGTACTTCACCCCCCTTCCCAGACCTGCACCGGGGTCCCCTCCTCCCTTCCTTCTACGCTGGGTTGGGGGTGATCCCAGGGGTTCTTCTCCTCCCCTCCCCCATCCCGCTGTGGCATGGGGGGGAGTGGGGAGGAGCAGAGGTGCTGCCCCTGTTGCTCAGTGGAGGAGAAGGGGGAGGGTAGCTGCCCTGAGCTGGTAGGTTTTTTCTGCTCCCTCCTCCCCTCCAGTGCAAAGGGCTTTGGGGGAATTGGGGGTAGCTCTGCCTGTTTCCTGCAGCAGGACAAGAACCAGAAATTACAGCCCGATTGGCTGCTCTACCCCAGAAGGTGGGGAAGTGGGGAGGGCAAGTAATCAGAGGGGGTTTTCCTCCAGGCCATGCACCCCTCAGTGACCAGCTTGAGTTGCAGAAGTATTATTTGCCGGGTCTATGGCCCCTTTTGACCAGGGACCCTTTAAGCACTGAGGCCAACTGAGGATCAAGCCCCAGATGTTAATTCCCCACATGGCGTATCAAACAGCATTAGAGAAGACATGGCTTCTGCCCCTCGAAGAACACTTCCTGCAGCTGGAATTCTTTCTGATGCTGGGTGCTTTCCTCCACAGGTCCTGAATGAGTTTTTTTCTCGAGGGTATCAGGATGCTGTCCTTTTCTTACGCAGGAACAGTAAGTGTTACCCTGAGCCTGTAAACAGACAGGAGGCATTCTCTGTATGGCATTGCATTCCATACAGAGAATGAGGGGGGATTTGATAGCTGATTTCAACTACCTGAAAGGGGGTTCCAAAGAGGATGGATCTAGACTGTTCTCAGTGGTACCAGATGACAGAACAAGGAGTAATGGTCTCAAGTTTCAGTGGGGGAGGTTTAGGTTGGATATTAGGAAAAACTTTTTCACTAGGAGGGTGGTGAAGGACTGGAATGGGTTACCTAAGGAAGTGGTGGAATCTCCTTCCTTAGAGGTTTTTAAGGTCAGGGTTGACAAAGCCCTGGCTGGGATGATTTAATTGGGGATTAGGTCCTGCTTTGAGCAGGGGGTTGGACTAGATGACCTCCTGAGGTCCCTTCCAACCCTGATATTCTATGATTCTAAGATTGATATGCAGGAGGAATGATAAAACACATGGTTTCAAATCCCCTGCACCTCCACTACTGAGCAATAAAAGAAACAATGTAAATGACTTGCTTCTCACTAGGCTACTGGAGACATCTCTCTCTGCTCATGTTTATTAATTGAAAACTTCAAAACAAGAACCAGAAGTTACAGTTGCCTTAGGGACCGCACACAGATAGAAAAAGAGAACATCCAAATCCTCCATACCCCAAACTCTTTGTCCTATAAGACCTACAAGGTCAATTTGATATGGCTACAGACATCTCTCTGTTGTACTTTCTGTGACCATGGCCTTCCATGACAGCTACGTTCCTCTAGAACAGGGGGAACCGTCCAGCAACAAAGGGAGGCTTGTATCCACAGGCAATAGAACTTCCACAGGAGCCTATGGAACTCACTGCCTCATGAAATAAGAATCAACACTAACCTTGGTTTTGCTAAAGCCCCAGGAGATGTGGGTCAGAAGCTCAGACAAACCTGCTGGCCAGGTGCATTTAGGCTATGAGGGGGAAGTTAACAAAGGCACGGTAGGCTTCTAGTGGAAGTCAACAAGCCATGAAAGTTGATGGGAATTAGGTGTCCTAATGCTTCCAGGCTCATGAAGTGTCACCAGGTTCTTCCACATAATCCCCTGCAATCAAACATCACTTAGTTTTACCTGACTATTTATGAACAGTTTTACCCTTTGTTGTCATGTCTCATAGATGCCTTTGGCATAAATTATCCCGCCAACACGATGACCTTCCGGTTTGCCAGTTTGCTCAGTAAAAATGACTTGTCTCGAGCCAATGAGGAGTCCTCATGCTGGAACCCAGACACAGGGGGGCTGGAATCCAACGGGCCAGCTCCCAGAGACCTGCCCCCAAAGCAGACTCCTGCTGTGAGCGGGACATTCAATGGAAAAGACCAGAAAATACAGCCGCAGCTGCCCCCGCGCCAGCACAAAGGTAGAGGAGTCTGATTTCTTTCCTCCTGTTAGTTTTACACTAGCTGAGTAATGGTTCCCCTGGGATCTGTGGGGTGGTGCTGCGGGAAGAGAAGGGATGTGGCCTACCAGGTTTTGCTTTGTATTGTATGGGAGCGATGGGAAGGGATTCCAGGCCTCATTCAGCGAGGTGAAGGCCTTTGAGCCCAGCAGTCCAGTGGGATTTTTATGGCTTTACTATGTCTTTTATGGCTTTACTATGTCTTTTATATCGCTGTGCTTGAAATAAAGCAGCTAAGCCCTTCTTTCAATGGACAGATGCCTAATAAATATCATTACTGAGCCAAGTCCTGAAGCACTTACTTACCGGGACAGTTCTTGGGGCACCTCAGACAGTCACCTTGCTACCCCCTGTCTCCACGGAGAAGGGGTCTTCCTTGTGGTGGGTGGTTGTTGGTTACCTACCACCACCAGCCTTTCAGCCTCGGGCTACGCCAGCCCTAACTTCACCTGCAGGTGAACAATAGGTGCACCCCAGTCCCTGAGACCCTTTGATTTGTTCCCCCGTGATGTCCAGCCCCTGACGCTAGATGCTCACAGAAATCCCAGATCCTTTGCCTCCAGAGGTGCACCGTGTCCCATTTCACCTTAAACCACCCTTCCTGCATAACACACAGCACTTGTGAGCTCATGTAACAAAATAAAAGTAAGTTTGGTTAAGAAAGGGTACTAGAAACGAGAGAAAATGCTGGAAACAAATGGTTACAATACAAAGCAAAATCATAAAACGCAAACCTGGGTCTACACTTATCAAAAGTTCCCTCTCCTATCTCAGAAAGTAAGATTTCCCCTCAAAGTTTAGTCTGTTGCAGAGCTGGCTGGTTTCACAAGAACCAGGATCCAAACGTTCATGAAAGCCTAACCTTGCTCCTTAAGATGTTTCCTCAGTGAATGAATACAGAGTGCCTTTGCCTACCCTCTGTTAGACTGGAACAGTCTTTTGTTTCTGTTCATAGACAGGGTCAACCTGTGTCTTTTTGTAATGTTCTTTTTGTATCTTCCAGTGGTTTCAATTGTTTGGAATTGTCTTTGATTGTTTTCCATTGAAATATTGCATTGCATTGCATCACTGGCTAAGCAGGGTGGGGTGACAATTCTCTCCTGGCTAAATGGGCCATCACCAAGACACATTATCCCCTGATGACTAACTTTCCCTCCAACTCCGTAAAGCAGACTTTCAATATAAATACATTATCCTTTAAATATCTTCCGTACATACATCTCACACTGATCATGAGTCTTGATGAGCTTTCTGTAGATACTTTCATGTTATGCTTTATGGATAAATATCCTGCAAGACATGTTCGGTGTAATAAGTTTGTCAGGCGTGACATGAGAGTTGTGTGCAAAGAACAGGGGGAGGAGCCTTTGCCAAGGAGTGTCTGTGTCACATCTACTCAAGCCAATCTCTCATCGAAGCATGGAGGTGTGGACAGATATTCCAGGGGCCAACAAAGGACGATACCGCTGAGAACAGCTGACCTGTGGCTCCACCCCACTCAACCTACCTACTGTGGTTATCCAGTGGTGGCGCTCGGTGGGGTCAGGAGCAATGGGAGAGGGTGATGCTACGGTGATGACACTCATTTTGTTGTCATGGTCCCCATTCCAGATGCACAGCTGATCCAGCCTCCTGTGTCTGGGATGTGTGTTGCAGTTGGGGTAAATGCATGTTGGGAGAGTGAGTATGGTAAACGTTAGGGTTGTTACATTCATTGCTGCTCGATGGTGAACTATAGTAAATTGTGTTTGTGTGAATGCGCGTGTATACATATACATGGAAAGTGTGTATAAAGTAGCAGCCACAGATTGAAAATTCCTGACACATTTTTGGTGCATTCCAACCTCGTTTCCATTTCTCTGAAGTTCCGAGGGAACTAAAGACCCAGTCAATGACCATAGCACAGGTAAGCGACAAGTATAACACTAATATCTATTGCTATGAGCAACAGAGGGGGTCAAAGACCATCACTGGGCTAGAGCTACAACCAAAACTGGGGCGAAGGTGGGCTTTGCACAGGGGACAAATGGTTTGTGTCCAACTCCCATTGGGTGCCTAATTTCCCTACTTCCCTTTGACAGTTCAGCCTTTTAAAGGAAATTCTCTCTTGGAGGGTAGGCCAGGGTGTTTAGACTCAGCACAATTTTCAGGAAACTATTCATTTGGGGGTTTCCTTTAGCTGAATTTGCTCCATAAATTATGAGTCATTTTTTAAAGCCTTGTGTTTGTTTATCTGTTATTGGCATTTGGCTGTTACTCCAGCTGCCCGGGAGAGGCAGAAGGCATCTGGATTGCTGGACTCGGTGGCTGAGATAATATCACAGTGTCTTATGTCATATAAGCTTCCTACAAAGATGATGTTTTCTCTTAGTAAGAGGTGAGTCAAATGATGGGGTCTAAATTAGCTGTTACCACTGAAGAAAGAAATCTTGGCGTCATTGTCCATAGTTCTCTGAAAACATCTGCTCAATGTGCAGCGGCAGTCAAAAAAGCGAACAGAATGTTGCGAATCATTAAGAAAGGGATAGATAAGAAGACAGACAATATCATATTGCCTCTATATAAATCCATGGTACACCCACATCTTGAATACTGCATGCAGATGTGGTCACCCCATCTCAAAAAAGATATATTGGAATTGTAAAAGGTTCAGAAAAGGGCAACAAAAATTATTAGGGGTATGGAACGGCTTCTGTATGAGGAGAAATTGATAAGACTGGGACTTTTCAGCTTGGAAAAGAGAAGACTAAGGGCGGATATGATAGAAGTCTATAAAATCATCACTGGTGTGGAGAAAGTAAATAAGGAAGTGTTATTTACTCCTCATAACACAAGAACTAGGGGTCACCAAATGAAATTAATAGGCAGGAGGTTTAAAACAAACAGAAGGAAGTATTTCTTCACACAACGCACAGTCAGCCTGTGGAATTCTTTGCCAGAGGATGTTGTGAAGGCCAAGACTATAACAGGGTTCAAAAAAGAACTAGATAAGTTCATGGGGGATAGGTCCATCAATGGCTATTAGCCAGGATGGGCAGGGATGGTGTCCCTAGACTCTGTTTGCCAGAAGCTGGGAATGGGCGACAGGGGATGGATCTCTTGATTGCCTGTTCTGTTCATTCCCTCTGGGGCACCTGGCATTGGCCACTGTCAGAGGACAGGATACTGGATGGACCTTTGGTCTGACCCCCTATGGCCGTTCTTATGTTCTTATGAGTTTGTGTTGAATGAGAGTTTCTGGTGGCTTTTCAGCCGTGATTCTTTGGTGAGACCGTGTGGCCTACTGCAAGGGAGTAGGAGTTGGGAGACTTAGGGTTCTACTCCTAATTCTTAGGGCTGGTCAAAAATTTTCTATTGAAGCTGTTCTTTAATGGAAAACTGGGTTTTCAATTAAATGAAAAGTGTCTGCTTGCTGAGGAAAAGTTTGATTTTTTTCATCCAAAAGCAAAACACCGGAAAACTAAAATATTTTGGACAAAACCTGAACTATTTCAATTTGGATAACCCACCGGAATGGCTCATGGGAACTGTCGTTCATTTTCCTCACGTCCCCAATCTCCTCTAGAGGCCTGGCTCTGCATTCACAGCACAGTGACCGCAGTCCATGTCTTTGCTTTTAAAGGATAGAACAGCTCTGGGGCTTGTTGGACGAGATGTGCTGGATGGCACAACAGTTCAAAAGGACCGGGCGTTTGGTCAGAAACACTGCTGCTGGTTTGTCAAATGGAGTGGTGTCAGAGAGGTAAGAGGTTCTGTTGCTTTACAACCTTGATGGAGAATTGGGATCTCCTGAGGAGGGAGGGGCATTAGGAGAAGATATTCAAAGGCACAGCACCTAAATACCTTTGAAGATCTGGGCTTAAGTGCCTAACTCCCATTGATTTCAGTAGGAGCTAAGCACCTGAATACCTTGGAGGATCTGGATCCTAGCTTTCATTGAAAGTCAAGGTGAGTTAGGTGCCTTACAACCATTGGTGCCTTTGACAATCTCCCCCATGGAGTTTCATGGGGAGATGAGTCAGCCCTGCAGGAGAGTCATTGGCCATGGAACCGTCTAAGCACTTCAGCTACAATGTACAAGCCTGCATGCCTAGGAGGAGGTTCTAAAGGAAAAGTGGCCCCATTTTCCAAGATATTGAGTGCCTGCAGCTCTCACTGACTTTTGAGAGTGCTCCAACCATGAGAAAAATCAGGCTACTTAGGAGGCTAATTTTAAGGTATAAAAATTTTGGGGCTCAGCAACTCTGTAGAGACATACTAAGCGGGGAGAAGACAGACTTTAGCTTCCTTCAGTGAGATCCCCCAATGTCACTTCACAGAACTTGGACCAATTGGACAACTAGCCCATCTTCACTGTAATGTCTTCCCTCAGCCCATGCCTGATGGTTCTGTGTGATATCCTCATCAGAGCTTTGTCCAGCCTGGTTTCTAGCTTCGTAGAGGGCTCCTTTTTTCAGCTAGAAAATTTGCTTTGGGCACTTAAAGCCTGATCCAAAGCCTATAGAAATCTATGAGTTTTCTCACTGATTTCAGCAGGGCCATGATGATATTGAAGAACCTCTACTGAGTCATTATGCTCCATCTCTCCTGGTCCCCGGGGAACACATATCATTTTAAGCAGAGCAGCAGAAAGGTTTAGCCCATCACTCTCATAACAATGTGTTAGGTTGGGAATTTTTCACTGAAACTTTTTTCATCAGAAAATGTTGATTCATTAAAACCGAAACTTCACGCGGGAATGCGTCAAATTTGACAAATTGTTCCTTTCAAAAAAAACAATTGCGGGGGGGTGGAATTGTCCCATTTCAACATTTTTGGAATAAAATGATTTGATTTTTGGTTCAAAATAACTTTTCATTTGAAATATTAGTTTCATTTAAACATTTAAAAAAAAAGGGCAGTATCAAAATAAAATGTTTTGATCAACCCAAACTGAAGTTGGGTTTTTTTGGGGGCGTGGGGGGAGAGGGGGAGGGTTCTGTTAATGAAATTTGACTTTCTGTCCTTGTGGGAATGGGAGATTTTTGAAACTCTCAAAAATTCTCACAGGATAGGAAAACCACTTCCTGCCCAGCTCTCATTTTAGGAGGCACGTGGTGACATGCCCAGCTTTTCTTCGGAAGTGGATCATATGTAATAAATGCCCATTTGCTTTCTTTAGGAGACTGTCATCACTGGGCATGCTGCAGTATTAACGCTCGGGTGACTCTGCAACTGTGCTGCTGATTGAATGGCTTAAGCAGCGACGGCTGAAATTGGGACTCAGTTCACACAGTCACTATTGCCTCTCTGAGGATATGTTCTTTATGGCGGAGGGGGCAACCTTGATTTCTAATGCTGCCAAGAGCTTACCCCTTCTATGAGAAGTATTCAAGAAAAGGTTGTCACACTCAGCCTGCCCCAGTGCACCATATTCCAAGGAGAGAGATGTTCTGGTGAGATGGAAATCAATGCATCTTTATAATTATTAAATGGCAAAAAACGTCATTGACACAGAGTTAAGGCTGCCCCGTGATTGCTTATGCCTTTCCACAACATCGACTTCAACAAAACTCAAATGTCCCCAAACCAGGAAGTACAGAGTTAAGGTGAATGCCCACACAACCTTAACTCTGCCCCCCAGCGCTGGCAATAGGCACTGGGAATTATCTGCAGTCACTCCAGCTGCATTTACTATGCTGGACATAGCTGTACTGAATGATGGAGAAATAGGCTGGAGTAGCTTGGAAGAGCTGTGATTGTGATATGAGGAGCTCTGGGTTTGAGTCCCCCCACGTGGAAGCAAGAGGTGTGCATGTACCTTGAGGTTCCAGTCTGCCTCATTACCACACAGAATTGTGTAGATTGTGTCAGGGCACTGGGGGTCTTCTTGCCATTGGTATTGTCAGCAGGGAAATAGGATATGAGAGAAGACTGGATTTAATGATGGGTTGGGGAATGCCCAGGTTTGGGTGGTACCCTATGTGAAAGGGTTGTAAAAGGGTAAGAAGTGGTGGTTACATTTCACAATTGTGGTATTATGGTGGGGAAGCAGGCTCAGTGTTTCAGAGTACAGAAAAGTGCAGCTAGCGTCTGTCCACTACCGTGAAATGGCAGAGTGGGAGTCTGTGTGTTGTGGGCATTGTGGGTGCTCAAAGAGGGCAGAGTTAAGGTGGTGTGAGCATTTACCTTAACTCTGTATTTCTTGGCTTTCAGAAGTTTGAGTTTTGCTGACCTCAATGTTCTGGAAGGGCACAAGCTATCACTGGGCAACCTTACTTTAACAATTTTTTTTGCCATTTAATTTCCTAGCTTTCTAAACAGAAAGAGAAATGTTCATTGGGAGGAGTTACTGATCATTTAGGCAGTTGTAGTTCTCGCCTAGATTTGCAGTTGATATGCAACTAAAGCTAGGTAATAACCCCAAAACCTAGGTTTTATATACTTCTTTTCATCAGTACATCTCAAAGAACTTTACATCATCTCCATTTTACAGATGGGAAACTGAGGCACAGAGAGGTGAAGTGACTTGCCCAAGGTCACACAGCAGGCCAGTGGCAGAGCTAGCGATAGTCCCAGTCCAGTGGTTGTTCCACTAGGCCACGCGGTTGCTATGTGATTTGAAATGTTGGCAATGTGCAGTTGCTAACAGGGCCAATGAAAGAAATCTTATCCCTGGTCTATGTCCCCCAACCTGGCAGTGTTAGTACATGGTGGTTACAGTAACTGTAAGCATGTGAGAGAAGACTGGTGTGGTGTGTCTCTCTCCTTCCCTACGCCCTGCCCCACTAGTCCCTGCAACATGTAGCCCCCCACCGCCAACATTTCCAGCTCCCTCTCCCCTCCCCGTCCCATTAAGCCTTTAGCTGGCGCAGTAGAAGCCATTACCATGTAAGAAGTTGCCCCTTGCTGTCTCCTGCCCTGTGTTGCTGTGTGCACATAACACAGATATCAGCTTACCCGAGGACCACATGCTACTTTGGTTCTGTAGCCTGAGCTGCACACTGAGCCGGGCCCTGCCTCCCAATTCCCACCCCCAGCTGGGACTCCGGCCCCTGCTTCAGCCAGGCTTCCCCAGTCATGTTCCAGCTCCACCCAGCCCACCACACCTCCAAAGTGCCCCCCCCATGCTCTGCCCAGCTCCACCACCAGTGGCCACTGAGGCATTCCCAAAATATTAGACATGCCAATACTTTTGGGAACATCTGTCAGCCCCACCATTGCCCTCCGAGATCCTGGCATACACACAAGTGGCAGGGAGTGGGGCTCAGATACCACTGGTGGGGGCACGGACCCCCAAATTCCATAGGAGGTAGGGGAAGGGCTCAGATCCCCCCCCCATCCCAGAAAAGCAAACCCCCAGAACCTTGCTCACATGAGGAGAGGCAAGGAGAGGGGTCAGATCACTTCAGATGGGCAGGGGCCTCCAGATCGTGGCATGCACATGGGAGGGCAATGTGGGGCTGACAGATGTCCCTACATCAGCCTCTACTCTGCCCCATTCCCCTTGTCATTCACACCCATGTCCCCCTTCCCAGTCTCGCGCCCTTCCCCTCCCTCATCCCCTAGTCCCCATCCCCTAACCCCTCAGCCTCCTCCCCCTCTTCCCACCTACACTTCCACCCCTAATCTCACAACAAACTTCCTAACTGTAAGAACAGCAGGACAATGGGACAGATGCCTTGGGAGGTTGTGTAAGCTCCTTCACTGGAGGTTTTTAAAAGGAGGCTGGATGGCCATCTGCCTTGGATGGTTTACACACAACAAATCCTGCATCTTAGCAGGGGGTTAGACTAGATGACCCTTGCGACCTCTTCTAACCCTCTGATTCTAATAATCATCCTCCCCTCCCAGCGAACCTTTGCTTATGTAGTTTATTTTCTTTCCAACAATAGTTTCAGCATCTTTTGACTATTCTGCTGTATTCAGATTACATTTCCCCCAAATAAAACCCCCTTTGCTAGAGGCAGATTGGAGCAATACACCCGTTTTTTTTTTTCTCGTTTTAACTTCAGACGTCTGCCCTGGGCTGGATTTGAAATCAAAATTCCTAGATTGGTGCTTCTATTTAACACTCACGACAGTCCCTCAGAGCCACCCGGGTCCTATGATAAAGAGAGAGTTCTCCAGGTAGCTAGCACCTGCTCCCTTTAATTCAACAGGGCTTGTGAACTTAACTAGAGAAGCAAACTCTTTTTGAAATGACATTTCATTTCACCGCACACACACAATTTGATAGTCAAGTAGTCTGGTTTCCGTGTTTCTTTCCCATATTCATTCAATGGGTCCCACATCAACAGAAGATACTGCGTTTTCCCACCTGAGAAACAAGATGCTTTCCCCACGTGTGATACTGTAGGTTTCTCAGAACTATCCCCAACATGTCTCGTGTGTACCGAAGCACTGGCTTTAGGTTGTGATGTGTGTAATGACGGAGGGGGGTGTGTGTGTGTCATTGCTGCAGTTACAAGGCGCATCACATTTTACTGCCCTCACATGGACTCCTGGATTGTGACCACGATGGGCCAAACTCTTCCCTACTGTAATTCCATTCATGGCAGTAGAGCTGCATCAGAAATAAACTCAGCCCAATATTTCTATGACTTGTCGCAATTTTAGGCTGGAGGAGGGTTGGTGAAAATTGATTTAAAAAAAAAAGATCCTAAAGCTTTCGGAAAATGAATGCCCGATTTAAACTGGCATTGAAGGAAATGGAACTATGTTGATCTACTCCAGCTGAGAATCTGTCCCTGAGTGTGAAAGAAATGGCTTGTCCCTACTCCGAGGGCTCCTTGTATTCTGTCCTCCCACATCCTCTTACACATTGCTGGACTGAGCTGGGTACAGTCCAGCCTGCAACTTTTCCCCACTTGCTTCTGCCTCTGCCTAGTCAGATATCCATTAATCACACCCAAACCCTTCTATGCCACTCTTCAGCACCAGTCCCTCTGCACCCAGACCCCTCGGGGCCAGTCCATGGGGGACTTACAGATTTTTATAACTAGACAAAGGCCCCAATTCAGGGAACCACTAAACCACATACTTTCCCCTGGATTGCCATGGGGCTGAAGCACACACTTAAGAACTGTCTTCAGTAGAGATGCTTTTCTGAACCGGGGCTGAAATGATGATACGATGTTTAAGGCTGGGATTCTCAACGCAGTCTAAGGGAGTTAGGTGTCCAAATCCCATTGACCTTCAATGGGAATTGGGTGCCTTTGATGATCTCAGCCTAATTCAATAGCATTTTTCTTTAACAAGTTGCAGAAGACAACATCACAAAGTAATTGAGCAGAGAATGTTTTCCCACTCATCAATACTGGAATATACCTAGATCTTGAATCCATTTGACATATAAGCTATTCTGAGTTCATTGCTGCAGCATCTCGAAAGTTATTGAGTTAAGACTTTCCCATGTGTAAGTTTCCCTTTGCGTAATCTGTTGTCAAAATATCACACTAAAGGATCGTTAAAATGCATGTCATGCTGCTGTGATCTCTTAGTACCCCGCGGGGAGGAGGAGTTTGGGATATTTAAATGGAGCTGGGAGTGCTGAGTCCACAGCAGGTGCTGAGGCAAAGTATGATGGGAGTGCAGCAGATCCATTGCACCTGGGATGTACCTGAAATAGGTCAGCACAGCAGGTATGGTCATCTGGATGTACTTACAACAGTCAGTAGCAGGGGAGGATGTACCATCCGGGAAGCAGGAACAAAGTGTTTGGTGAAGGCAGGCTTTACTGATGTACTTGTTTTACAAAGACCCATGAGACGTTAGAATGTCATTATTGGGCATCTCCAGCTTTCCTTTCCCATTGCTGCCAGTTCAGAGGGATGAGCCCCAAATCCCCTGTATCTGCCTTCAAGTGAGAAGTGGAAGGGAGAGTGCAGGCTTCTCTGTATGAAATGTAAAAACCGGTGCATTGGATGAAGAGTTCAGTGGTAAATTAACTGAAGGAACCTGGAATAGGACCAGAACCTGTTAGGCTTGCCAAGCCTGGAGGTGGGCGGGCTCTTAAAAGGGAGGATCCCTGCTCAGGGCAGGGTGGCAGTTCAGCAGCTGATTGGGGAAACACAAACACACACACACACACAAACACACATGCCCTGAACAACACAGCTGGAGGGCAGTGCCCTGAACTCTGAGACAAGAGTAGCACCCATCCTCTCCCCAAGGAGGCGCTAGAGAAGTATATCTCACTACACACTGGAATTATGGGCCAGATTTTCAAAGAGACCAGCACATTGGAATCTTCTGAAAATCTGGCCTTAATTGTGAGAGCTGATCTCTTTTCAAAGTCATATTATAAGCCAGTACTTTCAGACATTTCCATGTAAACCTTTAGAAGCACAATTATATCACAATAATTATGAATAGACTATGTTTTAGAATTAGCAACACAAGGGGCAAGTATTAGTTACCGGTATATAGAGAATCAGTAAAAGCATTATACTCCTTATCAATGTTACACACCACTGCTGCAGCTGCAAGTGACCCACACGATATTCCAGACCGGAGGGATGCCTAGCTCAGTATTTCAGGTGCCAGTCCCCATAGACCCCGCATCACTCCTAGCTGACAATCCAGCAGAAATCCGCGACAGATTGGGGAGCGAGGGTCCCTTGGATTCAAATCAGCCATCCCCATTTACTCCAGGAGCTCAAACCTGCAGAGCAATGAGCACCATGCAGAGCGGTTTGGAGGTGCTCCTGATCAGCCCAGGCTCAATGGATGCCCAGAATGTGGAGAGCAGAAGTGGGAAGGCTCCAAGAACACTGCGCGCTCAGAATGGACATGGCTGTGGGCAGCGCTAGGGCTGGTACTGCTCATTTGCACAGGATGCAAAGCGCATTCAGAGCAGAAAGGGTTTATTCCTTCGGGACAATACAGTGCAAGCCCCATCCTAGTGCAGCGTGGAAGGGAGCTGCCAACATACTGGTACCCACTGATTGTATTTATAACCCACACTCCCATCACGGTAACAGCTAAACATCTCACAATCTTTTCATGTGCTTGTCCTCAAAGTCCCCCTGTGTGGTAGGACACTGATATTGTCCCCATCATACAGAAGCACAGAGAGATGAGGGCCCTGGTTTTTAAAGGCACTCAATGGTGCAATGCCTAGGTCTCATTTTCAAAAGTGGTTTAGGCACTTAGGAGCCTAAATCCCACTGACTGTATTGCTAAGTGACCTGCCCAAGGTCCCACAGGGAAGCTGTGGCAGAGAAGGGAGCAGGTCTGCCACAGAGCAGAGCAGGTCTCTGGTGCCCCTGTACAATCCTTCCTCTCTCCCTGTCAAAGTGAGGCTGTGGAATGTCTCAGAAGATTTTGTCTTCTGCTTGTCTGTTACTGTCATGGGAGGTGTAGCCTGATTTCCTTGCAATTACCTTAACAACCACACTTGGGATGTATCAGCGGCTGGGAAGCCCTGCCAGAGACAACTTGCTGTGGAAAATGGAGCCACAAGGATCAGGATGTTTGACTAGGCAAATCTAGTGATGGAGCCGGAGAATACAATGGAGCTACTCACATGATGTAGACCGCGCTGAAGCAAAAAAAAAAAGCCGCTCGGACTCCCGCCTGACAAAGAAAAAAAAAAAAAGCGCTCCTCCTGCCGTGCACCCCCAAGGTTCCTCTTGCGCACCCCCTGGGGTGCACGCACCCCACTTTGGAGACCACTGATGTAGACAGATGTTTAAGTACCTTGCTGAATCCACAGAAGAGTTGGGTTCAGATTGTAGGCTGGGCCCTAATTTGGTCCAACACTTCTGAAGAGCTGCAATGGGCAGAGCAGCTGCAGATCATCCTTGTTTTCATTTTCCATGATGGCCAGTTACCTTAGAAAAGGTGAGCGGAGACCAGTGAGTTTCAAGGATGTTTATGACAATTCTGCAGATGTGGCTCATGCTCAGAGAAATGGACAATGTCCCTTCAGTTCTCGTAAGCTGCCTTCAGTCCCTAAACATTACAGAAACTGCACAATTTTGATACAGGAATTTTTTTTTTGGATTAAAACCACACAGGACTTTTCACGATTTCCTCCTCCTCCCATGCGCTCACCAGCTGTAGTGGCCACACATCTCCATCAGATGGAACCTCTGAGCTGAGTAAGGATGGCTCATGTGAATACCGGTGTGCAAGATCAGGACCACAGCTGTTAAGATCTTGGATGCATGGACTTTGTCTTTCTACTTGTTTGCAAAGCCTTCTCTAAACAGCTGCCCCTACGTAAGTGATAATTAATAATAGAAACACAGTCTACCTCCCTGCCTGAGGACCGTTAGCCTCTGATAGACCCCACACCGCCTTTTCCTCCAATAGATCAATAGCTCCATCCCAATCCACAACCTCTCCAGCGGCGATTTAAAGCAATTCAACTTCTTACCGCAGCTGCTGCTTTACTTAGAGAAGCAAGCATGGCATTTTTGACACTGTCTGATTATTCTCAGCTGTCTGGCAGCCCAGCCTATGACTCTCAAGGAGCACCGGGACTGAACAATCCTGTCCAAACAAAGCAACAAACTGCGTAGGTGCCCATCGGTATCTATGGAGTCTCATGATTGCCAAGGTCTGACAAAAGGAAACTCACTATAGACTGTATTTCTTTCAAAGCACCCCCACAGAGCAGTTTGCACACTTATGCATTGCGGGCAAGTCATTGCACACTGGATAGGATCCAGTCTTAGGGTTTTGCCTTTACTACTTATGTAAACTTCAGCGAGGCAACATAAACCTCAGATGACACCTCGGGCTGAGCTTGACTGTTCATCGTCTTTGGGCCTGACCCTAATTGCCTCTGCTGAGAAACACACCACAACTCATGTTCCTAGGGTGAAATCCTGGTCCCACTGAAGTCAGTTTAGCAATTGACACTTCAATGGAGCCAGGATTTCACCCCTAGATTGTAAGGTGGGATCAGTTTGCTCCATCAGGGTGAGTCAGGAAAAGGGCTCTGCACCTCTATACAGAGCTCTAGAACTTGCCACTCTGGTACAGGTCAGCGTACAGTTCACACGCACGCCGACAGCAGGTGCTAATTATATTTTATAAATGATGTTGCACCTTTTTTCTGAAAGGAGATCGAAGTGTTTTACAAATAATCTGTTGCTGAAAATGCAAGCATCTGGCGAATAGAAACTCTGTGGCAGAATCATGAAAAGAATCCAGGTCTCCTGACGCTCAGTCAATTGCTCTAACCCCTAAGATTCTTTGCCATCCAACTCACTATGAGCCAAATCCTGTTCCCATTAGTTAGCGGCTCTACAGTTGCGCAAAGGCAGAAACTCTCCTGTGTCTGATTCCGACCTTTTACTCAGAGAAAGGGCAAGTTTCCCCGGGAGTTTGTCATGCCCAAGACCCTGTGATGAAATCTCAGTGACCGAGAGCAAGCCTGCTCTTGTCTTTTTTTTTTGTCTCCCCCTTGGGAGCTGCAGCCACAGACAAAAGCCAATAGGTGAGAAAGGCAAACAAAGAATAGGGATAAAGCTGAAAAACCTCATAAATGGCCCTTAAGCAAGTTCAGCCAAAGAAACCATTTCCTGAAAAATAGGCTGAATCCAAATGTCACTTGTGAAAAGGTAACTTTAACCTGTTGCTACAAGTGCTACTATGTAGTTGGCATTCATCCATCAAGAGAAATTTTAGATGCTGGTTTATACAGAACAGAGGAAGACAGGTATAATAGACATCTATCCACATGAAATGACATTGGCGGAGCTTTCCAAATTAGAAAGGACTCTGGACTAATTCTATCATAATGTACAGGACCATGTTCAGCCCCCAAATAAAAGTGCACAGATCCCAGTTGGGTACTTCTTTTAAGGCAGAGGTTTTACTACAGTATCTTCCCATTGATTCAACAGCTGGTTCGATTTTCCTCCATTCGATTTGATCTAAGTCCAAGAAACGAAGTCATTTGGATGAAAGAGAAATACAACATCCATCTTTTAGTTTGGATCCGTGTCACCCTCTTGAGGCAGATATGATACAATTTAATCACTAGCTATAGAAAACGGATGTTTAATTAGTAAGTTAAGGGCCTCAAATTTGGAATGAGAGAGAAGGGAAAAAGCAGAGCCGTAGGCAGAATCCCTGGTAATAAAAGATGTCTCAGTCCTATTATACAGAATTTGCAGTTGCTATGAAAGCATTGTCATGTGCTAGGCAAAGCTGTGATATGCCGCCCCCCGCCCCCTCCATGATCAAATGGATAATAAAATCACCAACTTGTTTCAAAGTAGCAGGAACAGTCCTGTCCAGAATGAGAGGCTGGGTCTGATCTGATCAGCACTGGTGCAAATACATTGAGTTCAGTGGATTTACTCCTGATTCACGTTGGTGTAAAGCAAGATGAGAATCAACCCTGCCACCGTATAGTCTCCAGGTCAGTTTAATGTACACAGAAGGGTGACAGCATCAGCTTTCTAAAGGGGAACTGGAACGCTGTCAACAATTCATCATTACTCTTCAGAGGAATAGCTTATACATGACTAATGTCATTGATCAAGTGGCCTTCCCCAGCTCAGTGGCTTGGGGCACTGCACCGGCAGCTGACATGTAATTTAGATTTGATTGTAAAGCCAGGCCTGTGCGAATTGAATTTAAAAGGGCATTTCAGCCATTAATGTCAACGGGGGCAGGAGCAGGTCCTTAGGTTACAGGCTAGTTTTATTTGGGATCCAGTCCTGCACTTGAGTAAATGACTCCCGTGAGCCATGCTCTAGATGCCAGAGGGCCTAGGCACAGGGCCGGCGCAACCCATTAGGCGACCTAGGCGGTCGCCTAGGACACTGCTATTTTGGGGGCGCCGGCGCCCCGTCCGTCCGTTCAATTTTGGGGGCGGGACCTTCCGCCGCCGCTGTTGGGGGCGGCATTTCGGGGGCGGGACCTTCCGCCGCCTAGGGCGCCGGAAGAGCTGGCACCGCTACTGCCTAGGCATGTATGTAAAATTACTCACAGGTGTATGCATTTGCAGCACCAGGCAACTGGGAGCTAGGACAATGAGGCATCTACTCCCCCTCCCTATAAGTCCCCCATTCCCTTGGGCCATTCAGCAGAGCCCCAACTCTCCCACCCGGTCCCTGAGGGGATGGGAGAGCGATGGAGGGGGGCCAAAGCCTGCCTCCCCCAGCAGGAGGATGGGTTTGGCACATCCCTGAGCTGCCCCGCCCGTAGGGCTCTGCCATGCCCCAGCAGTGGGACGCGCATAGGATGGTCCTTGACCTGCTTTATAGGGGGACTGTGCTCTGACCTGCTCAGGAGCATGATGGGCTCAGTGTGGTACTGACCTGCCCGTGGGGGGTGGGAGATTGGGGGTAGTGACCAGACAGGCCTCTTTGACCTTTTATGTGTCCCTGTAGCCATCAAATAACGATCAGGGGAGTCCAGCTTCATGAAGTACTTAATATAAACAATGAAATCACACAGAAGGGGGAGAGTCAGCCTGTGGTTATGGCATCCTCTGTCTGCTGGTATATTCGAAGCAGCAGGAAATCGTCCAGGTGAGGAGGTTACAGCGGTGCTCAGAGAGTGTAGGGCTGCTTCTCACAGCTAGCTTTTCTATGGCTATGTGCTGTCTGGCTTCATTATCCCAAAGGACGGGGCTTTCATCCAAATTAATAATGCCTAGCTCCTTTCATCCCTAGATCTCAAAGCCCGTTACAAAGGAGCTCCTTGTCATTATCCCCCCTTTACCCAGATAGGAAAACTGAGGCACATAGGTGCTGTTAAAACTGTCCATCTGTCTGGAATGAGACGTGGTAGACTCGACTCAGCCATGAAGCCAGAGGAATCGTGTCCCACAGGAACATGAGAGTCGCTTAGCGAGAAAGAGACCAAGAGACCTTCTCTGTTGGATCATATGAACTGGAACCATAAACTCCCTGAACATTAAATCTCACCAAATGAGAGTCAATTCATCCTCATCCTCATATCCACTCATTATACTCCACACCCGAACATAGCCACTCTATGAACTTCATACCCTCAAATCTCAATGCCTGTACTTTGACCCATCAACCTTTTACCCCCAATTGGGGATATTGCAGATTATGTATTCCTTATGCCACCCGATCTTAAACCAAACTTTGCACCCTCGATAATCTGTATGTTATTCCCTGATAACCAGAAACTTCTATGCTCAAACTCTGTTCACTTTTTTTTAACATCATCTTAATAAAATTTTTAAATTGAGTTGGCCTGGAAAGGAAATCTTCCGAGCCTGTGTTAAAGAGGGAGTTGCCTTCATGAGTCCTCTTTGTTCAGTCCTGTTGGAACTAGCTACACCCTGCTCAATAGGCACGCTGGGCCTTCAGCAACATAGTGTTTCCCAACCAGGGGTGGGGTAGGTGACAGACGAGTCCAGGGAGAGCAAGGTGCAGGAGAGGAGCAGTGAGTGGAGAATGCTGCTCCACAGAGGATGTACCCAATCCCCATGCATCTGCCTTCCTTGCTCCTGCAGCAGACCCTAATGCTCCTGTCCAGGGCTCAGCAGCCCAAGTTTCTTTTCTCTGCTCATGTGGCACCCTGGTCAGCCTCAGGAATGCACATGGCCTAACCACTGAAAGCCACTCATGGGCAGACACTTCCCTCTGCACGCTGGGCAGCATGTGGTCTACTGGCAAGCAAAGGAACACAGAGGAGAAGGGAAAGGAAAGGAAACAGAGGCAGAAAACATGAGAGAGAGAGAGAGAGAGAGGGAGGGAGAGAGAAAAAAAATAGATATGGTAGCAACTATGCCAGGCCATGGCCTGGGCTCATGGGGTGTACGTGGAGGGGCCAATCCACCAACCAGGAGGTTCCACTAGTGAAAGCTGGGGAAACCCTGGTTTAAGGACCTGAATCGCTGCTTTGCCAGACTCCAGGGCTGCTCTATGAATGGCTGCCAGCCTGGGCTCTAATCCCAACTCTGCCACTGACCTTCTAGTTGGATTTTCAAACCTCCCTAGGTGCCTAACTCCCACTAGGTGCTGATCTGCATCTTAGGAGCCTCAATACCTTTAAAAATCTGGCCCTAAGCTCCCTGGGGCAGGGAATGTCTCTTACTGTGTGTTTATAATGCACTTAACCCAATGGTCACACGGCACTAGGTCTGTTCCTGCTTTTGTTAAGTCAGTGGCAAAACTCCCAGTCTTCAAAGGGGCAGGATCAAACCCATAATAAACAAACACATAATTCTAATAAGTACGAAGAAATGCATTTCACTGCAACACAATCACCTTAACTCTGACCCATCGATTATTTTAAAAATTGAATTTTTTTTCCAACTTGCGTTTCAGTATCTAAACAGTTTCTTTCAAGGGATATGTTTCAGTGGGAAAGCTCATACACAGATACATACATCTTTCAACCCATAGAGCGCAAAGCCCTTTACAAAGGAGATGAGGGCCATTATTCCCATTTTATGATGGGGAAACTGAGGCATGGAGCATTGAAGTGACTTGCTCCAGGTCACCAGCAATGCTGGGAATAGAAACCAGGCTTGCCCAGGCTGTCATGCTTTCTATCTAATAGGCCAGCGGTCGTCAAACTGTGGGTTGGGACCCCATTTTAATGGGGTCGCTAAGGCTGGAGTTAGACGTGCCTGGGCCCAGGGCCGAAGTCAAAGCCAAAGCCCAAGGGCTTCATCCCTGGGTGGCGGGGCTCAGGTTACAGGCCCCCGGCTTTGGGCCCCCCAACCTGGGGCAGCGGGGTTCAGGCAGGCTTAGGTTTCGGTCCCTCCTCCTGGGGTCGTGTACTAATTTTTGTCAGAAGGGGGTTGTGGTGCAATGAAGTTTGAGAACCCCTGTTAGGCAATTCTGTCTCTTGACCTATTTAATCATCTGACAGTGGAATTTACTGGTACAGAAATTTTACATAGAATCATAGAAGATTATGGTTGAAAGAGACCTCAGGAGGTCATCTAGTCCATCCCCTGCTCAAAGCAGGACCAACCCCAACTCAATCATCCCAGCCAGGGCTTTGCCAAGCCGGGCCATAAAAATCTCTAAGGATGGAGATTCCACCACCTCCCTAGGGAACTCATTCCAGTGCTTCACCACCCTCCTAGTGAAATAGTTTTTCCTAATATCCAAGCTAGACCTCCCCCACTGCAACTTGAGACCATTACTCCTTGTTCTGTCATCTGCCAGCACTGAGAACAGCTGAGCTCCATCCTCTTTGGAACCCTCCTTCAGGTAGTTGAAGGCTGCTATCAAATCCCCCCTCATTCTTCTTTTATGCAGACGAAACAAGCCATTCCCTCAGCCTCTCCTTGTAAACCATGTGCTCCAGCCCCCTAATCATTTTCGTTGCCCTCCACTGGACTCTCTCCAATTTGTCCACATACTTTCTGTTGTGGGGGGCCCCAAACTGGACGCAGTACTCCAGATGTGACCTCACCAGTGCCGAATAGAGGGGAATAATCACTTCCCTCGATCTGCTGGCAAAGCTCCTACTAATGCAGCCCAATATGCCGTTAGCCTGCTTGGCAAGAAGGACACACTGTTGACTCATATCCACTTTCTCATCCACTATAATCCCCAGGTCCTTTTCTGCAGAACTGCTGCTTAGCCAGTCGATCCCCAGCCTGTAGCAGTGCATGGGATTCTTCCATCCTAAGTGCAGGACTCTGCACTTGTCCTTGCTGAACCTCATCATATTGCTTTTGGCCCAATCCTCCAATTTGTCTAGGTCACTCTGGACCCTATCCCTACCCTCCAGCATATCTACCTCTCCCCCCAGCTTAGTGTCATCCATGAACTTGCTGAGGGTGCAATCCATCCCATCATCCATCATTAATAAAGATGTTGAACAAAACCGGCCCCAGGACCGACCCCTGGGGCACTCCGCTTGATACTGGCTGCCAACTAGACATTGAGACGTTGATCACTACCCG
Organism: Platysternon megacephalum; assembly: GCA_003942145.1. Lineage (NCBI taxonomy): Eukaryota > Metazoa > Chordata > Testudines > Platysternidae > Platysternon > Platysternon megacephalum. The sequence continues at coordinate 400,902 of QXTE01000303.1, forward strand.
TTGAGCCCGACAATCTAGCCAGCTTTCTATCCACCTTATAGTCCATTCATCCAATCCATACTTCTTTAACTTACTGGCAAGAATACTGTAGGAGACCATATCAAAAGATTTGCTAAAGTCAAGGTATATCAGGTCCACCACTTTCCCCATATCCACAGAGCCAGTTATCTCATCATAGAAGGCAATCAAGTTGGTCAGGCATGACTTGCCCTTGGTGAGTCCATGTTGACTGTTTCTGATCACCTTTCTCTCCTCCAAGTGCTTCAAAATGGATTCCTTGAGGACCTGCTCCATGATTTTTCCAGGGACTGAGGTGAGGCTGACTGGTCTGTAGTTCCCCGGATCCTCCTTCTTCCCTTTTTTAAAGATGGGCACTATATTTGCCTTGTTCCAATCTTCCGGTATCTTCCCCAATCGCCACAAGTTTTAAAAAATAATGGCCAATGGCTCTGCAATCACATCAGCCAACTTCCTCAGCACCCTTGGATGCATTAGATCTGGACCCATGGACTTGTGCATGTCCAGCTTTTCTAAATAGTCCTTAACCTGTTCTTTCACCACTGAGGGCTGCTCACCTCCTCCCCATACTGTGCTGCCCAGTGCAGCAGTCTGGGAGCTGACCTTGTCTGTGAAGACCGAGGCAAAAAAAGCATTGAGTACTTCAGCTTTTTCCACATCACCTGTCACTAGGTTGCCTCCCCCATTCAGTAAGGGTCCCACACTTTCCCTGACCTTCTTCTTGTTGCTAACATACCTGAAGAAACCCTTCTTGTTACTCTTCACATCCCTTGCTAGCTGCAACTACAGTTGTGCTTTGGCCTTCCTGATTACACCCCTGCATGCTGGAGCAATATTTTTATACTCCTTCCTAGTCATCTGTATAAAGTTTCCACTAATGTATATGATGCCCATGTAGTGGATACGGAAACGGTTACTATATGGTAAAACTGTGCCAGTTCAGTGGAAATGCATTTGAAGTTTGTCACCGGGGTCATTAATGTTTGCACAAACAATGCAAATGTTTCTTTTTCATAAGGTTTTGTGTTGCGCTTGTACTCTGTAATTACCAAGGAAGAAGGCAACCTTGATAATTACTGAGTGCGAAGTGCTATGGAGTAATCCCACTGCTATGAGTTGATGAATGGCATCAGATAAAAAGACCAAGCGTCTTCTGACCCCACCCAACCCTGCCTACACCTCAGTGCTGACTGCTCGTCAGCAAAAGACAGACATTCTGTCACTGACTAGAAGCACAATCTGCTGAGTGCTGCTCGGCATCCCACAAACTCTTTTGCAAGCTGCACATTTGAGCTCCCAGTGTGGTTGGCAATGGCTGAAGAAGATCCAAAGGGCCCCAGAAGCCCAATCTCTCTTTCTTTTTCAGGTAGTGGGTATCTTATAAACTACCAGGTAGGAGTGGTGCAGGCTTTATGGGAATTGGCACCTGAAATAATGAGATCAGTATCCAAGGTCTACGGAGCATCGTGTGGGTCAATTGTAGCTACAGCAGTGGCGTGTGATGTTGACATAGGTAAGGAAGGTGTTGATTTACTTTATTCTGTATGTGTGTATTTTTAAACTTGGCTTCTTCTAGGGGTATTTCAATGGACACAGAATCAGAGAAATGGAAGGCTGGAAAGGACCTCAAGAGGTCATCTACACCAGTGTTTCCTCACAACCAGTCTGTGGACCGGTGCCGATCCCTGAGCTCTCCCTGTCACCATTTAAGAAGGCAGGAAGCCAGTCCCTGGTATCAAAAAGATTAAGATTTAATTGTCTTTTATTGTTTTATTGTCTGCGTGCTCTGTGTGGTGTTAGGTGTTGGGATACAGTAGGGGGAAGACGTTTCTTTTAACTCATCAATTCCTTTCTTTTAGACATGAGTGGTTTTGAGAGGAGGTTTGGCTGGTGAGATGTAAGGTTGGACCAAATCCAGGGACATTGTTGTGTGTGGGTGAAGCACACTGGGGAGTGTTAGGTACAGCCTAGTAGCAACATGTGCAAGTGTCTTCAGTTGCAAAAGTCGTCGTCTATGATGCAATCTTTAGATTCTGCTCCTGAGCTGAAATCTACAACATTGAGATCGCTGCCAATTTACGGTTGAACTAAAGCCCTCTAAAGTCTTTCCATTCACTTCAAAGTGCTTTGGATCAGATGTAGTCACCCCATCTCAAAAAAAGATCTATTGGAATTGGAAAAGGTTCAGATAGAGGACTATAAAATCATGATGGGTGTGGAGAAAGTAAATAAGCAAGTGTTATTTACTCCTTCTCATAACACAAGAACTAGAGTCACCAAATGAAATTAATAGCAGCAGGTTTAAAACAAACAAACAGGGCCGGTGCAACCACTAGGCGAATTAGGCGGTTGCCTAGGGCGCCAAGTGATTGGGGGCGTCCAAGATTTTTCCTCCCTCTCCTCCCTTCCCCTCACACAGAGTGCAGCGTGGCTGATTGGGCACCTGGGCCTGATTTAGCCGCTGCCATTGGCCTCCAGCAGGCAGAGTCCCTCCCCCGCTCCCCTCCTCCCCTTGCCTCAGCGTCTCGTCGCCAGCACGCTGGGGGGAGGGGCTGTGGGCTCCGCAGCCTGTTTGTTTTGGCTTCACGTGGAGCCAGTGGCTGGAGCGGCCTGGTGGTAAGGGGAGTCCGGGGGGTCTGTCTGGGGGTGGGGTGTGGATAAGGGTTGGGGCAGCCAGGGGACAGGTAGGGGGTAGAGTCCTAGGGGGGCAGATAGGGTGGGGGGGTCCCCGGAGGGGGCAGCCAGGGGACAAGGAGCAGGGGGGGGTTGGGCATTGTGAGGGGGGCGGGAAGTGGGAGGGAGTGGATGTGGGTGGGGCTCTCCCCCCGTCCTCTTTTTTGATTGCTGAAATATGGTAACCCTAAAAAAGCGGTGCCCTGGCTCGGAAGGGAGGAGCTGCCTTCCGGAGGCACCGGAGAGCCAGAGCGTTGGCTTGCGGGGGTGGCGAGCCCCAGCCATGGAGGAGCCGGTGCGGCACAGGGGGGCAGCACCCCGGCACAGGCGGCAGCACTGCTAGCGGGGAGCAGCCGCGCCCCTTGCCCCTCCTGCCCAGGCTGCGGCCCGGTGCACGCCCCCCCCCCCCGGGGGCTCCTGCAAGCTGCAGAAGTTGCATGTGGTTGGCGGCCCCCGTGCGCCCCCCGGCTCCCCTCTTGCTGTGCTCGGGCTCTGCGGCTCCCAGGCATGTGAGCTACCGGGACGCAGGGCCCTGAGCCTACTCTGGGAGGGGCAGCGCGCGGCAGTGGCGGCTCACACTCCCGGGAGCCGCAGAGCCCGAGCGTGGCAGGGGGGAGCCGGGAAGCGCACAGGGGCTGCCGCCCGCATGCATCCACTGCAGGAGCCCCCAGGGGGGCGCCAGGTGGGTTGCAGCCCAGGCAGGCACATCCCCTGGCTTACCCCTCACCGTGCTCGGGTTCTGCGGCTCCCGGGCGTGTGAGCCACCGTTGCCCCTCCCGGAGCAGGCTCAGGGCCCTGCGCCCCAGCGGCGGCTCACATGCCCGGGAGCTGCAGAGCCCGAGCACGGCGAGGGGGCAGCTGGGGGCCGCATGGGGGGCCTGCATCTGCTGCAGCCTGTAGGAGCCCCCGGGAGGGGGGCCCGGCCGCAGCCTGGGCAGGAGGGGCGGGGGGCGCAGCTGCTCCCCGCTAGGCGTGCCACTGCTTTTGCAGGGCTGCTGCCCCCCTGCGCCGCGCCGGCTCCTCCATGGCTGGGGCTCGCCGCCACCGCAAGCCGATGCTCTGGCTCTCTGGTGCCTCCAGAAGGCGGCTCCTCCCTGCTGAACTGCTGCAGCGCCCAAGCCCGGCAAAGCCAGTGAGTGGACTTGGGGCGGGGACCGCCGGGGTGGGGTGGGGCAGGACTCGTGGCGGGGGCTGTGCACCCTCCAGGGGAGTTCAGAGGGTGGGGAGGGGGGAACCTGGTCTGGGGAGCAGCCCCTGGGCACGGCTGGCCCCTGGGCTCTATAAAGGCTCGTTGGGATTTGCCCCGCAATGAACCGATGTGCGGGGGTGGGGCACAAGGTGGAAGTTTCGCCTAGGGCGCAAAATATCCTTGCACCGGCCCGGCAAACAAAAGAAGTGTTTCATCACACAACGCACAGTCAATCTGCAGAACTCCTTGCCAGAGGATGTTGTGAAGGCCAAGACTATAACAGGGTTCAAAAAAGAACTAGATAAGTTCATGGAGGATAGGTCCATCAGTGACTATTAGCCAGGATGGGCAGGGATGGTGTCCCTAGCCTCTGTTTGCCAGAAACTGGGAATGGGCGACAAGGAATGGATCACTTGATGGTTACCTGTTCTGTTCATTCCCTCTGGGGCACCTGGCACTGGCCATTGTCGGAAGACAGGATACTGGGCTAGATGAACCTTTGGTCTGACCTGGTATGGCCGTTCTTATGTCCTTAATGCTTTCTTGTGAAAATGCAGCTGTCAGGCAAATAGCAACTGCAGGGGAGAAAAGTTTGTTTCCCCCATGCCAAATTGTTTAATTTTTGTTTTCTCCCTGACTCCTGATATTTATCACACCACTCCGCCCAACTCCCCCTGCAGGAATCACTGGGGAAGCCCAGATTCACAGTTCATTCTTTTGCAACCGTGGCGAAGATATGCTCTGAGATTCTTCTTGGAAGCAGTTTTCACATAGATCCCAGTGCTGGGTGAGATCGCTTTATATTGCTAATTATTTATACATCACCATAAGCTACAATGAATCCAAATTTGCCTAACATATAATGGAGAGCATCAGCCCTGAAGATATTACCAATGGTGAGCAAAGTAACATCCATGTTACTATTACAAGGTCACAAACTGTGAACCTGCTCCCTGGGCTACACCCTAAATAAAACATTTATGGCCCAGATTGTGGGCCAGAGTGGACTGCAAATGCCTTATTCAGGGTGCCCCTCAATAATCTGATCAGGTCCTTAATAATAATAAATAATAATGGATATTGCCTAGCACATCATTCACAGCTGGGACTCTCTATTATTTGTTTGGCACATTTTGACTCACTAGACACATTGGACCTGTGTAAATACTTAGTCTCTCTTAACACAAATATTTGTGTTCCTGGGGTTCTGATCCAATTAAATGGAGGATAAAGTTACCCAGGTATCAAATTAACTGTAAGGTACTGTGAGCCAAATTCTATATGCGTACAAAACAGCTCCCCTTGACTCTCTTAATCTTAAGCGATAAGCTTAATGGAACAGGGACCATTTCATTACTTGCATGTACAACACCTAGCACTATGGAACCTTTGACTGGGAATTCTAGGTACTACCACAAGACAAGCAACAACGACATTCTTGTCTACAGATTTTAGAATATTCTATTCTATAGGTTCTCATACCACATTCATCACTGTAGCGCCTATTGGGACGTGAGAGAATTTGTTCCTTTCTGTCTATAAAAGCTGGTGATCGTGATTGGTTACTCCCTCCCAGGTCTGATAGAAGAATTTTTTCATGAAGCTATGGAAGAAGCCAGGAAAGCGCGTATTCTAACCCTTTGTCCAGGTTACTGTATGCTTCAGATGATAGAGAAGGGGCTGCGTAAAAAGCTGCCGGAGAACTCACACCAGCTGGCTTCGGGGAAGCTTTGCATTTCCCTCACGCGCTTGTTGGACTTACAGAACGTCATCATTTCAGAGTACAGATCGAAGGAGGAACTCATACAGGTAACGGTGGCTTTGTTTCCTATGTATTTAGAAGAGGGGGAAGTAATTAAACTGACGATGCGCTAGGAAAATAACAACTGAGTTTATTAGGGAGAGAGGAATCCTGTTGTGCTTAACTCAAACTGCAGGTGCAGGCTGGGACGGGAGAATTCCAGCCCGGTCCGGTTCCACAGAGACTCCACCCCCAGCTGAGCGTCAAGTTATAAGCAAAACATTCCATCAGCTCTAACTCTAGTTGGCTTATTTATCCAGAGGCCATTTGGATACGGAGGCAGCGGCCACATACAAATTAACCCATAGTGACTGACTCTGCCTGTTGCATGATCTGTGCCCATGAGTGAAAATGCCAGTTCCGCTCTGACCTAGCAATTTATAGAGCTGTCTGGCTGAATTCACCATCAGTTTCTCTGGAATTCTCCAATCAGGCAGCACAATGGGAATCAAACCTTTAACAGGCTCTTGGAATTCAGTCCTCATTTGAATCAGTTGCGACAATGTGTTGGCCGTAGACAAGTGGGCAGCACTGACCGTAGAAGAGCTGGCCCCGTATGGAAGAAAAGCATCGTTATGCCCAGTTTACAGATGGAAAAAGTGAAGTAGAGGGAGGGGAAGTGACTTGTAGAATGTCCCATAACAAGTCAGTGGCAGAGATGAGAATAGCCCCCACCTCACCTGGTCTGTTGCTCTACCTCAGATGGAAAGTGCAACTAACCAACAGCAGAGCAGCCAAAGAGCCTGTACACAAACTGCTGGCAATGGCACAGCATCAACACACTGAAATAAAGACAACCAGGTTTTTTCCCCTCTATGCTCGCCCCATCGTGTCAGTCTGAGGTGTTACTTGTAACAACAGGTGCAGCATTTTCAGAGGGAAACATTCTTTCTTGGTTGATGATGTGCCTCTAAATATTTATCTCTACTCACCTGTAACCCTCTACTCCTCTCCGCACAGGCAGTGATCTGTAGCTGCTTCCTTCCTGTCTATTGTGGATTCAACCCTCCCTCCTTCCAAGGCGTGGTGAGTGCTCTTTGCCAATGCTCCAGGCGGAAAATGTTCTGATCCCACCAGACGGTGGGCTGACATGGATCTCAGGCATGCAGCTGTGGTGTGCAGTCCTTACTGCCTGGCGTCCTAGTGGGTTATTATTCCAAGAAGCATTTTTGTCAGTTTCAGTCCATGGGACTTCACACCCCTTGAGTTTTAATGCAAGTTTCAGGTTGGCTAGGAGCTGTGGAGGAGGCAAAAGCGCAAACGAAACCAGCGAGCTGAGTTAAGCTCTGGGCATATGGATCCCTCCAGGTTGCAAGTGTTTGCTTGAGTCATTAGCACTATCATGTGCCCGGCTGGCACAAGTTTATACTCATTTGCAGTATGCATATAAGGGCCCGTCCTGAACCCAGAGATACACAATGGCATCTAGAATCTAGAGACCATGTTCTCACCTGGTGTGAATTGGAATTGCTCCAGTAAACGCAATGGACCTGTGCTGATTTACTTCAACTGAGGATCCGCTCCCTAGATCTCTTTACTCCCAATCCGTTGCCTTAACCACAAGACCCCCCTTCATTTAATGGCATTAGCTAAATAAGGGCTTGATTCTCATTTGCACTAAGACAGTGTAAAAAGGCCTTAAAATGGGCATCAATGTGATTTGCATTCCAGTGTTAAGCGGCCTTAAAGTAAATGAGAACCGGGCCCAAAAGTTCCCATTTTACATGCCTAAGTTGTGATCTGGACTTCCTAATGGGATTTGGCTCTCTTGTTAAGGCGTACACGAGATAAGCATGTGATCCACACAGAAGCTGTGATCCACACAGAAGATGAACCATTATCTGTTTCAAACCGCATGTCTTCTCAGCGCTACATTGATGGAGGTATGACTAACGTGCAGCCTGGCTCGGACTCGGAAACCATGATCACGGTATCCCCTTACACAGGAGAGGTCGACATCTGCCCGAGGGACTGCCCTGCCTATTTCAACTGCATTAGCTTCTTCCGAAGTACCTTCCAGCTCTCAGTTGAGAACTTGTGCAGGCTTAGTTATAGTATTTTCCCACCCAGTCCTCCGGTGAGTAGCCTCAGGGACTGCACAGTGCCAGATCATTTCAGTATTGCCAACCCCAAGCATGTGAGGATCATAAATCAGCCCCCACCCCAAATCATGAGATTGCTTAAAAATTGCCTTAGAAAAAAATTGCCTTAGGAAAAAATTCTGGGTAGGTTCTATTTGCCTTCTGATGTTTCAGCCTTTAGAATTCAAATTTTCAGGCTTTTCTCCACAGCAATGTTTTTTAATGAAAGCAGAGATGCTCACCAATAAATAAATAAAGTAAATAAAATTTAAAAAAGCCACATGACTCCAGTAGCTGGTGCTTTAAGAAAAACACCAAATATTGCGAGATGCACAATGAAATGGCAAGAGTTGGCAACACTGTGATTACTGCCTACAGGGGCACTTTTTTTGCAATTGAAATGACTGTCCTTTATAACGCTGAGTGGTTTCCCCTGCAGGTGCTACGTGAGTTTTATTTACAAGGATATCACGATGCCATTTTCTTCTTACAGAGGCACAGTAAGTGTTACAAAGATTGGTAGGCCTATGTGAATTAGGAATTCCTAGCTTGCGCCGTCTCACAAAGCATTACTGGGATTTTTTGCACAATCCCAGGTCATTACACATCACCCAAGTTCATGTGATTATTTGTGAACATGTAACTCTTGTAATTATAAATAGGGGAGAACTGGACAGTAAATGGAACGGACAAGAAAATACCGCAGCAGACGCCTGTGCACTGTGACAAAGGTAGAGGATCTGTATTTCTTCTCTCCCCTTGGTTTTCACTAGCTGAGTAACATTACACTGAGATCTCTATGGCATGCTGCAGGAAGTGAAAGGACATGGAGTACCTCCTTTGCAAACCCGTCAGGAACATGGTGAGGAGAACATCGGGAATGGGAGGGAGCATAGGTGTCAACTCTGTGGGTGCTCAGGCCTGGAAAAAAAAATAGTGGGAGCTTAGCACCCACCAACCATAGCTGTTTGGTGGCTCGGGGAGGGGCTTGGGGGAGGGCAGAGAGCAGTGAGGGCTTCGCGGGGGTGGGAGGGTGGGAAGAGGCAGAGTGAGGGCGGGGCCTTGGGGTAGGGGGCAGGGTGAGGGCGGGGCCTCGGGGCAGAGAGGGTTGTGGGGCACCTGCAAGGAAAAATAAAAGTCAGTGTCTATGGGAGGGAGTTAAGGCCATATTCACTAAAGTGACTGTTATTGGTACATCTTGCCGAGCTGGTTCTGTGTGAAATATCATCAAATACACAACTCTTCCCTGTTGCCCCATGGGCTGACTCAAGCCAATATCTCTGAGTGTCTGGGATCTTTCTCACTCCCTCAGGGCTGAGAGGCAGAGGTGGTTATCATAGAATATCAGGGTTGGAAGGGACCTCAGGAGATCATCTAGTCCAACCCTCTGCTCAAAGCAGGACCAATCCCCATACAGATTTTTTACCTCAGTTCCCTAAATGGCCCCCTCAAGGATTGAGCTCACAACCCTGGGTTTAGAAGGCCAATGCTCAAACCACTGAGCTATCCCTCCCAATCTTATATGGTGATTATTCATTACTTATGTAATATCATAGATGTGCATTGGGAGCCATGCCCAGCAGCAGCCCCAGAGGGGTCTTTGCGAGAGGAGCATGCACTCCAATATGAATATTGGATGGGTAGCTGGGGGGGGTGGTGGTGGTGGGGGAGTTGAGGATGATTCTATGGTGAATGGCTGGTCTGGAGCTTTATCTCGCTGCCCCTGGCACTGACCCCATAATAATAAGGGGGAGCAGATATTTGAGTTCCATCTTAATTGAATTTGCCTTTATTGACCACTTGTTATTTAAGGATTGTATTTGTTTGTTTCACCTCCGCTGGCTTTTAGCGGGAGCTCTGCCTGCCCCGAAGAGCCAGGAGATGCCTGGATCCTTGGGCTCAGCTGCTGAGATCACATCACAGCATTTTGTGCCATGCAAACTTCACATGGACACGTCACTTCCTCTCACTGACAGGTGAGAACGACCTGTATGAGGATTTTAGCTCTTTTCACAACAGCATTAGCCACGAAGGCCCTGTCTTCATCAGAAAAGAAGGGGGTGCTCTTCATTCGAGTTAGCAGCAGAGTGAAGACAAGGCTCCCCCCATAGTCTTTAACTCGACCAGTTCACTTGTGTGAAAACTACGCACTGCCTTGTCTTCCTCAGGGATGTTCAGCTAATTTGACGGAAGAACACACTTTTTTTCCCTAAGGAAGACACAGCCTAAGGAGAGAGTGGAACCGATTCTCAGCTGGTGTAAATCGGCATAGTGCCAATGACTCCAGTTAGAGTTATTCTGATTTACCCCAGCTGAGAATCTGACTCCAGTGTCCCTTAGTTGACAAGTAGCTAGGACACCTGGGTTCTGCTCCCAGTTCAGCCACTGAGTCGCTGTGTGACCTTGGATAAGTCACTTAGCTTGCATCTATCTCTGTATGGGTGTATAAGAATAAGTTCTAATAAGCTAAATCAATCAGTGGGAGTTGCTAATCCAGGGTTAAAATTGAAACTGGGTTTCTCTTTTACGTCCTATTTTGCCCTCCCCAAATATATTCCACAAGAAAAGTCATATCAGCTGCCTTATTGATTGGTTAGATCTAGTGCCAAAATATAACTTTTGTTTTGCAAAATTTGAATTGATTCGGACAAGGGGTCCTTGAATTATAACACTCTACAATAGAGATGTTAAATAATTCTAAGTCTTCCTATAAACTTCTTCTAACCTTTTATTGTCACTTTGTAAACCGCCCTCTCCAGCCCCCCCAAAACAATCCAAATTAGAAAGAAAAACAATTCAATGTAGGCCATGTCTACACTAGTACTTATGTTGGCAAAACTTTTGTCATTCAGGGGTGGGGGGGAAAAAACACACCCCGTGAGCAACATATGTTTTGCTGGCATAAGCGCTCGTGGGCACAGCGCTATGTCGGCAGAAGCCGCTCTCCTGCTGACATAGCTACCGCCGCTCTTGAGCTGGTTTTCCATGTCGACAGGAGAGCTCTCTCCCATCTGCATAATGCAGCTACACAAGCGCTTTTACAGCAGCACAGCTATATCGGTACAATGTGCCGCTGTACGCTTGTAACTGGAGAGATGGCCTTTCTTTATTAGAGCTACAGGGATCTATGCCAGGGGAGAAATGTTTGCTCGGTACAGGAAGACAACCAATAATCCAACTTCCAAGGAGGCCATTCCGACAGCAGCTGCATAACTACGCTCTCCAAGGGCCTGATCAAAGCCCACTGAAGTCAATGGGAGTCTTTCCGTTGACTTAATGGGCTCTGGATCAGGCCCGGAATGAGGACCAGGGCAGTCTGTTGTGCTGTCTAGTTGGCCACTGGGCCCACTCTGAAGTACATATGAAGTCACAGAGTTAAAGGCCAGAAGGGCCTGACCTCCTGTATCTCACAGGCCACTAACACCACCCAGCCACCCCAAGTGCATAAGTGAAGAATGAAATCTGGTTCCTAAACTTCCTTTCTAAATTTGTAGCAGAATCGGGAAAGACGGGTCAGAAATGAAACATGCAGATGGATAAATAGCGGCATTTACAGGGTGGTGGTATGGGCAACATGGAGGAATCAAAGTGGCGTTGGCCATTTTCTTGACCATATGATGGTCCAAAATATTATCACCGCTGGGAAGGGATCGTCTCTCTTTACTTCCTCTAGGTAACTGCTGACGAGGGCTGTTCTGGAAAATCTAAACCAGGGTGACTTCTTATTGAAAGCCTTCAAAAGTGATGGACCAAGTGAAGACGCTATTTCCTTGCTCAGAACCCACAGCTGCCATTGACTTCAGCTGAGATCATGGGTGCTCTGGAAATCAGGCTTTACATGTATAAATAATATATAGGTAAAGAAATGGGATTAACACAGCGTGAATTGTGATACCAGGTAACCTAATAGCCTGTGCACATCTCCCTCCCATTCCTACCCCACCTTGCCTGCCCTCTCTTCTCACGCTGCATTTTATCCAACTATCTGTGCAACCCTTGGGGTTCAGAGTCCAGCAAAGGACCCCTGGGGTGGCCTTTGGAATGAGGTCAGCTGCCCTACTCCTCTCTGATTGTAAGGACCTGGGGTAGAGGCTGTGTTTTTTGTTTGTTCTATGCATAGCTATGGTGCTGTAATATAAAATAATAATAATAAAGATTCCTCTTTCCTCCAATATATCAGAGCTGATTACATCTGTTGCGTTTCCCATACACAATGTGCAAACAGGTACTTTCAGCCAGGAAGAGCTTTTATTTCAGATTTAAGGGAACAACTAAGCAAGAAAGAACAAAAGTAAAGTCTTCAAGAGCGAGTACAGTGTGTGTCTTCTGAAACAATCTGCACTGAACTGCATGCTCTGCAGCTGCTGATCTCTGCACACCAGAGAGCCCTTATAAAGGGGTATTATACAGAAGGCAAAGGCGTAAAAGTTATACAATGAAATATAATGCAAAGCTTAAACAAATAGCCCTTCTGCACCTTAACTAACTCAGCCCCATCAGGGGAAGAGGAGAAGCCACAAATCTTAAGAGATGAGTGAGTGTGAAACAAATGTGTCTGTTAATCTGAGTCAAATCCTGTGGTCTTTACTTAAGCAAAACTCCCACTGAAGTCGCTGGGGAGTTTTGCCTAGCAAGAATGAAGGACTTTCCCTTGGTCTTAAAGTTAAGTCCTTTGTTGATGAACCACTGCTCAGTTAATGGGAAAAACCCTGTGGGAGACCAAATCAATGGGAGCTGCAAAATCATCTGTTTGTAAAGTCCAGTACTAGGCTCCAGTTCAGCAAAGCACGTGCTCAACTTTAAAACAAAAAGATGGTCCGTGCGCCAAAGAGTTTATAATCTCTGACTGTGACTTGTGTTTCCTTCAGCTCTTATCTTCAATGCAGTTATTCCTCTCGCTAGCCTTCAGATTCCAAGTTTGGTTCCGCTCTGGAAAGTGACACCATAGTGTTCCATGTTTATTGAGCCTTAGCGATTTTTGGTGTGGATTTGCTCAGTATACCAGTCAAATGATGGCGGGTTTTTTTCCCCTCACGGCCAAAGATGCACACGCATCCTGAGATTTGAAAGTCAAGCTGTTTCTTTTCTGGCTTGTGTCAAATCATCAGTAACAAAAATTGTATGGGCCAAACACTGGGTACTAAAGTGAGCAAGTAAGAATCCGAAATGTACAGAGGGGATAGAGCTGATGAGAACGTGCCATTCTTACATAGTCAGAGAAGAGCTGCCCTTAAAAAAATATTGCTTCAAACACAATGTGCGCCACTGCGATGCAGCCACCTCTGAAGTGAAATGCAGCAGTTTTTAAACTGAGCACAATGTTACACAGCACCATAAGAGAGGAAGAATATTGCATCCAGTTCAAGCTATAAGGAGGAGTGTTTAATACCTTTAGGCAGAATAAAATTACCTAACTTAAGAATTTAGCCAGGACACTGGGGTTAACACCCCTGCTCTGACAACACCTATTGTGGGATGTTTAAGGTAATAGGACACTAATAACTCTACACACTTCCATGGCATCTTCCAACCCAGAACATCAAAGCACAAAGGTGGACAAGTATAATTCAGATGCTATAGTGACAGGGCCCGTAGAGGACCTAGGGACAGTCTTATTATCATAGTATGATATGTAGGGAAACTGAGGCACAGAGCAGTTAAAGGACTGTCCCAAGATCATTCGGTGGCAGAATCAGGAACAGAGCCCTGGATTTTTGATGTTACTAACCCACTGTCCCTTGCTGTAACTACCACGACACACTGCCTCCTCCTCTAATGACCACAGGAGGTGTGAAAAGGCTATAAACCCCAGCTGAAACTCTCATTCAAGTTGCTCTTACCTCTAACTGAGAGAAAACACTGTGTTCTCAGGCAGCTTGTCTGCAGCTGAGCCCAGTAATCCAGGTGCCTTCTGGGCAACTGAAACTTCGACTGAAAGCTGATGGGTGTGAAACAAACATGAATGAACAAACACAAGCCTTAAAAAAATGACTAATGGTCTGTAGAGCAAATTCAGCTAAAGGAACCCCTAAAATCGATAGGTGTCTGGATATCAGGCTCAGCCCAAACACGCCTGCCCCCAAATAGCACAGCCGCCCTCTCCCCCAGTAGTTAGAATTTCCATTATGCAGCTGAACTGATAGAGCAGCTTGAGTCTACAGATCCCAGTTTTGGTTAGTTTTGGTCACAGATCCAAGGCAAGGCATAGTTACCAGGCTTTGAGGCTATCCAACAATCTGTGTGACATTCTTCCTCTGTCCTGACATTCTCCTCGCAATGTTTGCAAGCCTCCCCTGCATTTCCCACAGAGATCTCAGAGTAGATGAAACAGGGCTAGTGAAAACCAAAGGCACCAAAGGAAAGCCAGAGCCTTTACCTGCAGTAGCAGCTGTTGCTCTTCTTGTCTATTCCATTTAGGGTCCTGTTCTCACCTGCTGGAAATGGTGACAAAGGGCCACACACTAAAAACCATTCAAAGAAAATATTTTTTTCCCCACACAAGATATATTTAGACTGGGGAACTCCTTGCCACATTATGTCACCGAGGCCGGGAATTTAGCAATGTTCAAAGAAGGACTGGACATTTAAAAGTTAAAAAGACTAGCCAGAGTTATCATAGTAAATATTACCAAAAAAGCATGGGAAAGGACCTCATGCTACAGGGTTTAGACCAATCTCTAGCTACTATGGATTAGGGGGCAGATTATCCCAAATCTGCCTATGGTCGGGTTTCTTGCACCTTCCTCTGAAGCCGGCCGCTGGCAGAGGCATAATTCTGGCTTAGATCTAATGGTATTTGTATGCTTCCCATTACCATCACACATTGGAGCGCCTCACAATCTGTTAACATTCCTATCTTCACAAGCCCTTGGGAGGCAGGATGGTGCTGGGATTAAGCAGAAGGTTTCCATGAGCACAGCACTTACTGTTGCTTTCTAAGACAATGTCGGCATCCTGATACCCTTGGGAATGAACCTCCCTCAGCACCTGTTGCCTGTGCTACAGAGGTAGCTTCCCTCTCACTCTTGTACGAGTCAGTCAGCAGTTACCCCCCCAAGAGAGACATCTAGGACATTTCGGCAGGAAACAGTCTCTCCTCTGCAATAAACACATGCTTAAGGACCTGATCCAAAGCCCACTGAAGTCAAGGGGAAGACTCCCTGTTGACTTCGAGAGGCAGGATGGTCCAGTGGGTAGGGCACTAGCTGGATTTAAGAGACCCAGGGTCAGTTCCCTGCTCTGCTACAAACTCCCTGTGTGACCTTGGGTCACTTAGGTTCCTGAAGGGCTTCTAAATACCTTTAATAATCTGGCCCTAACTCACATTGGAGTTAGGTACCTGGATGCTGACCCGTGTCTTTAGGCTCCGATATACTGTTAAAAAGCAGACCCTTAGTATCTCTGGGCCTCCATATCTCCAATGGGGATAATAGCACTGCCCTGCCACACAAGGGTGCTGCAAGAAGAAATACATTAAAGATTAAGGCACTTAGATACCATGGTAACGGGGCCCACAAAAGTACCTCCTATAGATGGACTTCGGATTCCGCCCCACAATAAGGCTAATTATTGCTCCCTTTCCCTCCACTAAGCCCAAGGCCGAGGACTTTTTGTGGAGGGACACAGAACTGCTCTTCCAGACCCTGCAGTAGGGTGGGACAGGGACATGTTCTCCAAGTCCCAGCAACAGGAAGCTTTACGACCAGTACACCCGCATCACTGCAGACTCATGCCCCTGCCCTAGCCTCCCCCTCTTATAGGAACGTCACCCAGTCCCCCTGAGAAGGCAGCACAGAATTGTTCACTGCTGGGTGATTTGCTACTGCTTTGCCCAATTTAATTTTAAAATAACCCTAGGCATGGATCAGGCACCTGAATTCCTACATGAAGGCGCTCATCTCTCCTGGACAATCTGGCTATTGTGGTAAAAATCCTGCTCCATTTTAGATAGGACCTAAGACCCAGATCTTGAAAGGAATTTAGGGGCACCTAACTGCCATTGAAATTAAGGTGCCTAAATTCCTTTGAGGATCTGGGCCGAAGTGTGTTTTAACTATAGGGTACGTCTACACTACGGGATTAATCCGAATTTACAGAATTCGATTTTTGGCAACCGATTGTATACATTCGAGTGCAGTCGGCCACACTAAGCAGATTAATTCAGTGGTGCGCGTCCATGTACCGAGACTAGCGTCGAATTCCGGAGTGTTGCACTGTGGGTAGCTATCCCATAGCTATCCCATAGTTCCCGCAGTCTCCCCCGCCCATTGGAATGATGGGTTGAGATCCCAATGCCTGATGGGGCAAAAAACATTGTTGCGGGCGGTTCTGGAAACATCCTCCCACTCCTTCCGTGAAAGCAACAGCAGACAACCGTTTCACGCCTTTTTTCCTGGGTGAACTGTGCAGACACCATACCTCGGCAAGCATGGAGCCCGCTCAGCCCAAGACAGCAGTCATGAACATTGTAAACACCACGCGCATTATCGTGCAGTTTATGCTGAACCAGGACCTGAAAAACCAGGCGAGGAGGAGGCGGCTACGGCAGCGCAGTGACGAGAGTGATGAGGACATGGACATGGACAGAGAATTGTCTCGCGCCACGGGCCCCGGCACTTTGGAGATCATGTTGTTAATGGGGCAGCTTCTCGCTGTGGAACGCCGATTCTGGGCCCGGGAAACAAGCACAGACTGGTGGGACCGCAGTGTTGCAGGTGTGGGACGATTCCCCATGGCTGCGAAACTTTCGCATGCGTAAGGGCACTTTCATGGAACTTTGTGACTTGCTTTCCCCTGCCCTGAAGCGCCAGAATACCAAGATGAGAGCAGCCCTCACAGTTGAGAAGCGAGTGGCGATAGCCCTGTGGAAGCTTGCAACGCCAGACAGCTACCGGTCAGTCGGTAATCAATTTGGAGTGGGAAAATCTACTGTGGGGGCTGCTGTGATGCAAGTAGCCAAAGCAATCGCTGAGCTGCTGCTACCAAAGGTAGTGACTCTGGGAAATGTGCAGGTCATAGTGGATGGCTTTGCTGCAATGGGATTCCCTAACTGTGGTGGGGCGATAGATGGAACCCATATCCCTATCTTGGCACCGGAGCACCAGGGCAGCCAGTACATAAACCGCAAGGGGTACTTTTCAATGGTGCTGCAAGCACTGGTGGATCACAAGGGACGTTTCACCAACATCAACGTGGGATGGCCGGGAAGGGTTCATGACGCTCGCGTCTTCAGGAACACTAGTCTGTTTAAACGGCTGCAGCAAGGGATTTACTTCCCAGACCGGAAAATAACCGTTGGGGATGTTGAGATGCCTATAGTTATCCTTGGGGACCCAGCCTACCCCTTAATGCCATGGCTCATGAAGCCATACACAGGCAGCCTGGACAGTAGTCAGGAGCTGTTCAACTACAGGCTGAGCAAGTGCAGAATGGTGGTAGAATGTGCCTTTGGACGTTTAAAGGGTCGCTGGCGCTCGTTACTGACTCGCTCAGACCTCAGCCAAACCAACATTCCCATTGCTATTGCTGCTTGCTGTGTGCTCCACAATCTCTGTGAGAGTAAGGGGGAGACCTTTATGGCGGGGTGGGAGGCTGAGGCAAACCGCCTGGCCGCTGATTACGCGCAGCCAGACACCAGGGCGATTAGAAGAGCACACCGGGAAGCGGTGCGCATCAGAGAAGCTTTGAAAACAAGTTTCATTGCTGGCCAGGCTCCTGTGTGAAAGTTCTGTTTGTTTGTCCCTGATGAAAACCCGCCCCCTTGATTGACTCATTCCCTGTAAGCAACCCACCCTCCCCCCTTCGATCCCAGCTTGCTTTGAAAAAAATAAAGTCAGTATCGTTTAGAACTCATGCATTCTTTATTAACGGGTAATAAACATAGGGAGAGAACTGACAAGGTAGTCCGGGTGGGGTTTGGGAGGAGGATAGGAGGGAAGGAACAGGTCACTGAAAAAATTCAAAATAATGACAGCCTTTTGCTTGGGCTGTCCACTGGGGTGGAGTGGCAGGGTGCACGGAGCCTCCCCCCCCCCCCCCCCGCGTTCTTACACGTCGGGGTGAGGAGGCTATGGAACTTGGGGAGGGGGGAGGGTGGTTATACAGGGGCTGCAGCAGCACTCTGTGATCCTGCTGCTGCCGTTCCTGAAGCTCCACCAGACGCCGGAGCATGTCTGTTTGCTCACGCAGCAGCCCCAGCGTTGCATCCCGCCACTTCTCGTCTCGAGCGTCCCTTCTCTCCTCCCGTTGGTCCCTCATGTCCTCACGTTGGTCCCTCTTGTCCTCACGATCACTGGCATCTTTCCTGAACTTTGAGACCGTGTCCTTCCATTCATTCAAATGAGCTCTCTCATCGCGGGTCGATTGCATTATTTCTGAGAACATGTCGTCTCGCGTGCGTTTCTTTCGCCGCCTTATCTGGGAGAGCCTTCGGGACGGAGGAGGGAGGATTGAAAAATTTGCAGCTGCAGGAGGAGGGAAAAAAAGGGAGAGAAGTATGTAAAAAGATACATTTTATAGAACAATGCTTATACTCTTTCACGGTGAACAACACTATTCACATTACATAGCACATGTGATTTCAGTACAAGGTCGCATTTTGCATCTTATATTGAGTGCCTGCGGCTTTGGTGTTAGAGATCACAGACGCAGGGCCGGGCAACAGAATTCGGCTTGTATGCAGCCATGGTAAGCCATTGTCTTTCGGCTTCTGCATTAAATCAGCGCCCTCCTTTCCCATAGCAAGCAAAGCCCATTAAGTGCTGCGGTTTTCCTGTTACCGTGCAGCAGCAGAAAACAAAATAACCCCCCCCCCCCCACCACCCATTCAATTCTGTGGGATGATCGCTTTACCCCTCCCCCCACCACGTGGCTGGTATCAGGGAAGATCCATGCAGATACCAAACTAACCCCCCCCCATCCAATTCTGTGGGATGATCGCTTTACCCCTCCCCCCACCGCGTGGCTGGTATCAGGGAAGACCCCTGCTAGCCAAACGCGAAAACCTCAGCGCCATTGTCCACCCACTCCCCCCCGCCCGCTTGGCTAACTGCAGGGAAGGATTTCTTTTCAGCTACAGGCAAACAGCCCAGTAGGAACGGGGCCACCTCTGTCCCCTTAATTACATTCCCGTATTTCAACCAGGTTACCCTGAACGATATCACTCTCCTGAGGATAACACAGCAAGATAAAGAACGGATGTTGCTTGAATGCCAGCAAACACCGGGACCATACGCTGCCAAGCTTTGTCATGCAATGATACCAGATTACTTGCTGCTAGCATGGCGTGGTCAAGTGTCCTACCATGGAGGACGGAATAAGGCTGCCCTGCCCAGAAACCTTCTGCAAAAGCTTTTGGAGTACCTCCAGGAGAGTTTCATGGAGATGTCCCTGGAGGATTTCCGCTCCATCCCCAGACACGTTAACAGACTTTTCCAGTAGCTGTACTGGCCGCGAATGCATCCCAAGTCCCCAGGGCAAATTAATCATTAAAAAATGCTTGTTTTAAACCATGTTTGATATTTAAAAAGGTACACTCACCAGAGGTCCCTTCCAGGGGGTCTGCGATACCGCCTTGGGAGGGTTCGGAGGGTACTTCAGTCAGGGTGAGAAAAAGATCCTGGCTGTTGGGGAGAACGGAGTGCTGTGTGCTCTCCGCAAGCTCGTCCTCGTCCTCCTCCTCCTCTTCCCCGTCCGCAGAATCCTCATGCATGGATGAGATTAACCCCTCCTCGGAATCCACGGTCAGGGGTGGGGTAGTGGTGGCGGCCCCCCCTAGAATTGCATGCAGCTCCTCGTAGAAGCGGCATGTCTGCGGCTCTGCCCCGGACCGTCCGTTTGCCTCCTTGGTTTTCTGGTAGGCTTGTCGGAGCTCCTTCACTTTAACACGGCACTGATATGAGTCCCTATTGTGGCCTCTCTCCATCATGCCCTTGGAGATCTTGTCAAAAGTTTTGGCATTTCGTCTCTTGGACCGTAGTTCTGCTAGCACTGAATCCTCTCCCCATATAGCGATCAGATCCAGTACCTCACGTGTGGTCCATGCTGGTGCTCTTTTTCGGTTCTCGGACTGCATGGCTACCTGTGCTGTTCAGCTCTGTGTGGTCACCTGTGCTCTCCACGCTGGGCTAACAGGAAATGAAATTCAAAAGTTCGCGGGGCTTTTCCTGTCCACCTGGCCAGAGCATCCGAGTTTAGATTGCTGTCCAGAGCGGTCACAATGGTGCACTGTGGGATAGCTCCCGGAGGCCAATACCATCGAATGTCGTCCACACTAACCCTAATTCGAACCGGCAATACCGATATCAGCGCTACTCCCCTCGTCGGAGAGGAGTACAGAAACCGATTTTAAGAGCCCTTTATATCGAAGTAAATGGCTTCGTTGTGTGGACGGGTGCAGGGTTAATTCGCTATAACACTGCTAAATTCGAACTAAAATCGTAGTGTAGACCAGGCCTATGACCCTATTATAGCCCTGTTGTGTCCAAAGTGGTAACTTTTGTTCAGGTACATGATTAAAACACAGTTGGGTCCTGGCTACATTACGGTAAGAAACCGAGCATTAACCAAGTCAGGGAACAAATATTTCATAACTAGCAGCCCCAAATGCATTGCTTCTACAGCTTCGATGGAGCCAGAATGTCCAGGATCTACCGCAAGGAAGCAAATTCTGACGGCAAAGTAGGATGACAGAAGAGCCATTTTATGCCAATTTTCAACAAGCCCACCTCCAGCCTGAAAATCCAAGAAATGACAGATGTTGGGCTATATTCACCCCTGGCTGATATTAATGGAGTTTCACCTGCGACCAAGCTGGGCAGAAGTTGTGAGCTTCTCCTTTTCCATGTCAGGGAATGTAGCAAGGCAGCTCGAATGATCCTGGCATCACTTTTGGGCTTTTCATTGGTAAAGCCGGGTCAAATCTTTGATGGGGTCAGGGGCTTTTCCAGTTGCACAATTCCCAGCAGCTGCATCCTTATCTTATGCCAACCCCTCAATGGCAGCCCAGGCTCTTTTAATCAGGTGACTGGGTTACTGCACTGCCCTTTTCAGGAGGGCTGTGCAGGCATTTGAACGTTGTTCAGAAGGCACCGGAGCGACTGCTCGCTGGTTTGAGCTACTGTTATTGTTTTCCTTAGCTGGCAGGCTACCTATGAAGTGACAGCTGTGAGTTAGAAGTAGCATTATTTTTAGCGCTCTGAATTGCCTTGTTTCCAACGTGCTCCTTGAGGTTATACCAAACAGTTGCGATACTCGCATGCCGTATGCTTAAGGGTCCCATCATCACAGCTAAAGACAGCAGGTGAAAGTGGGGTTGTTTTTTTTGTGTGGCTATGGCAGGTCTCTATAGTCCTAATACAAAAAGCATCAGTCAATGGAAAGACTCCCACTGATTTCAATGGGCTTTCAATTGGGTCCTTAGTAGACAGACTTGCTCCTCACAGAAATCCCTCCCTCCCTTTTTTTTTTTTTTAAAAAGTGTTTATTTCACCCTGGTACTTATCACAAACATTAATGAACTTCCAAAACACTTGAGCGCCTCACAAACATGAATGGATTTAACTCTATGATGTACCTAGGAGGTAGGCACACTGAAGATGAAATCCTAGCCCTATTGAAATCAATGGGAGTTCTGCCATTTACTTCAATAGTACCAGGATTTCACTCTAAATCAGGGGTAGGCAACCTATGGCACGGGTGCCGAAGGCGGCACGCGAGCTGGTTTTCAGTGGCACCCACAGTGCTCAGGTCCTGGCCACCGGTCCGGGATGCTCTGCATTTTAATTTAATTTTAAATGAAGCTTCTTAAACATTTTAAAAACCTTATTTACTTTACATACAACAATAGTTTAGTTATATATTATAGACTTATAGAAAGAGACCTTCTAAAAACGTTAAAATGTATTACTGGCACGCAAAACCTTAAATTAGAGTGAATAAATGAAGACTCGGCACATCAGTTCTGAAAGGTTGCCGACCCCTGCTCTAAATGTTGTTAATCCCATTCTACAGATAGGGAAACTAAGGCACAGAGAAGTAGAGCCTGGCCTGATAACACTCAGCACCTCTGAAAATCAGGCCACTCTATTTAGATGTGGCACTTCAGGCACCCAGGTTTGAAAACTCTCCGGGGTGTGTGTGGTTTACAGCCACTGAAATCCAAAATGGTTCATCTTGTACTAGGACCAGATCTAGGTGGTCAAGTTACACCAGAACAGTGATCAATCAAAAATAAAGCCATGACATCAAGTGTGAAACTTCTGAGAAGTGATAGAGGCACAGACGTTGCAGCTTCAGACCCAACCTCAAATATCTTGACTACACTTGGAAGAAATGGTTATTTTAAAGATTCCTTTGACTAGATCCTGCCTTTGCTTAGGGTAATTAACTTGATGATTGAATAGGACTTTGTCCATTTTTAGCTACTATAATCCTCCAGGAACCTATCTTCCTACAGAGCCACTTGGAGAGACATCCCAAGCAGATGCATCCTTTTGAACTTTAGCATTAAATACCATGTAATTTATATTACTGGGTCTGCATGACAAAGAATCTGCCCCCCCCCCTTTTCATATTTATATGTGTATTTATAATCCACACAAAGTCTTGCAGACAGGAGATGCTATTTAGAGAGCAACGAAAAAGCAGAACAAAATGAGCCACATGCAATTTTTTTCTTTTTTTGCATAGCCTTTATATGCAGAGAGGGATCGCTTTGTGGATTAGAGGGATTTAAGTGCTAATTCTTGCATTTAATTATTTGCTCCCTGACTATAAAGATTTGTGAGTAGGACATTGTGCCAAAATTTACCATGCAACTTGGCTTATTGATGCCCTTCATTATTGGTGTAGTACCAATAATGTACAAAACATTCCCCACAGGTCTGGAAAAGATTAGGGACCACTTTCTGCTCTCAATTACACTAGATTGCATTGAGTTCAAAGGAGTCACTCCGGTGTTACAGAATAGCAAATGAAATCAGAGAGAAATAAAGTCTCTGCCTAAAGATGTTACTAACATTAGACAAAGCATACACAAGGAAAGGGATGTAACAAAGGTGATAGGAATTGGGTTATTTAATAATGGCTTGCCTTGTTACTGCCAGATTCAATAGCTGCTTGGATCCTGGTATATTAAAGTCACTGGCCACAGAACCACGGCACAGAATTTTTGTTTGAAAAGAAAAAGTTGTTGCCAATTGTCATGGTTGAGAATACCACCTTAAAAATATTAATTGACTGCAAGCCCACGCTGAATTGTCTTCCTGAGTCTGCAAACTGGAAAAAAAAATGGCTGTTTCAAATTAACCTGTTCAATTCATGACAATGCTAAAGTTAACTGCACATACCAACATTAATTATTTCACTGGTTTTATTATTTTTTTTAAAAACGCCACTAGCCATCACCCATAGCCTCCAATTAAAACCTCTCCAACGCATCATCAAGGATCTACAACCTATCCTGAAGAACGATCCCTCACTCTCACAGATCTTGGGAGACAGGCCAGTCCTCGCTTACAGATAGCCCCCCAACCTGAAGCAAATACTCACCAGCAACTAACACCACACAACAAAAACACTAACCCAGGAACCAATCCCTGCAACAGACCCCGCTGCCAACTCTGTCCGCATATCTAGTCAAGGGACACCATCATAGGACCTAACCACATCAGCCACACCATCAGGGGCTCGTTCACCTGCACATCTACCAATGTGGTATGTGCCAGCAATGCCCCTCTGCCATGTAAATTGGACAAAATTGAGAGTCTCTACGCAAAAGAATAAATGGACACAAATCGGACATCAAGAATTAGAACATTCAAAAACCAGAACACTACTTCAGTCTCCCTAGACACTCAACAACAGACTTAAAAGTGACAATTTTTCAACAAAAAAAACTTCAAAAAACAGACTCCAACGAGAAACTGCAGAACTGGAATTCATTTGCAAACTGGACACCATCAAATTAGGCCTGAATAAAGACTGGGAGTGTATGGGGCACTACGATAACTAATTTCCCCGTTGATACTCTCACCTTCTTAACTGTTTGAATTGAGCCACCTTGATTACATTGGCCTCATTAGTATTCACCCCTTCTTGTCAACTGTTGAGAATAGCCCACTTCCACCTTAATTGAATTGGCAAGGCAACTCCCATCTTTTCATGTGCTGGGTATTTATACCTGCCGCTGTATTTTCCACTCCATGCATCTGATGAAGTGGGTTCTAGCCCACGAAAGCTTATGCCCAAATAAATTTGTTAGTCTCTAAGGTGCCACAAGGACTCCTAGTTGTTTTTGCTGATACAGACTAACACGGCTACCACTCTGAAACCCGCTAATGTGTTTATTCCATAATCACATGCACCCACCATGCGGCACTTGGCTTTTGTTGTATGTGAGAGTGCAATTAATGCCTCCATTTTAAAATGCAAATAAAGATGCCCCAGAATCACCAGTCATAGGATCATAGGACTGGAAGGGACCTCAATAAGTCATCTAGTACAGTGGTTCTCAACCTTTTTTCATTTACGGACCCCTAAAAATGTCAAGTGGAGGTGCGAACCCCTCTGGAAATCTTAAGACATGGTCCGCAGATCACAGGCTGAGAACCACCAATCTAGTCCACTCCCCTACACTTAAGGCAGGCCGAAATAATAACTAGACCATTCCTGACAGGTGTTTGTCTAACCTGTTCTTAAAAACCTCCAATGACAGATTCCACAAACTCCCTAGTCAATTTGTTCCAGTGCTTAACTACCCTGAGAGGAAGTTTTTCCTTTAGTCCAACCTAACCTCCCTTGCTGCAATTTAAGACCATTGCTTCTTGTCCTATCCTCAGAGGTTAAGGAGAACAATTTTTCACCCTTCTCTTTGTAACAACCTTTTATGTACTTGAAAACTGTTATGTCCCCCCTCAGTCTTCTCTTCTCCAGATTGAACAAACCCATTTTTTCCCCATCTTCCCTCACAGATCATGTTTTCTAGACCTTTAATCATTTTTGTTGCTTTCGTCTGAGCTTTCTCCAATTTGTCCAGATCTTTTCTGAAATGTGTCCACTTCTGGGCGCCATAATACTCCAGCTGAGGCCTAATCAGCGCCAAGGGAAAGAATCACTTCTCATGTCTTGCTTACAACACTCAGTCTGGTCCACCCAAGTGCAAGGTCAGATGAGGCACAAGAGCAAACGATTTGTGGCGAGAGGTAAACAGACTAGCCAAGAGAAATTTTAGGACATGGAGGAAAACAAAGTTGCCTGGCACATGGAAAAAGGGAGGATGTTCCATGTGTAGCCACAGTGGAGAGGCATGGAGGATGAAATGAAAGGTTGGGAGTTGTCTTGGTTATTAAATATAGGATGGATGCACAAGGCAGCCTGCAAGGAATAATTACAACAGAGAAGGAATATTTAGAAAAGCTCCCAACTATCAGGAAAATCTCTCATTTGAGTTGTCCCGGAGAGGGAATTACAAATGTTTACATGATGTTCAACACTATAATACACATTACAGCTTAAAATCCTGTTACGAGGAAGGCACTTTAGACTAATCACTGCATTACCAGTCAATGCAAGGCTCACGCCTTAACCCTATTTTAAAGTACAAGGGCATAGGTTAACAAGAGCAAAAGAGAAGGGAGATGAAGACTAGCTTTCTAAACAGAGTCAAAGAAGGGTAGGTACACTGCTCTGACCTTCATTGATCCTCTACATTAGAAAGGGTTTCACTGTTACCTATATAGACATCAGGGCAATGAATAATGTATTGACACCAGAAATGTTGAATTTCAAATCAGAGGTGATGGAAAACGTGATACATTTTAAGGAACAGAATCCTACCTTCTGCTGAGCAATCAGTTGTACTTTCCCCTGTTCTACCACTGCTGCTGTTATTGGGGAGGCAGCGTGGCCTAGTGGATAGAACAGTGGACTAATTAGAGACCAAGTTCCATTTCCAGATCTGCCATTGACCTGCTGTGTGACCATGGGCAAGTCATTTCACTGCCATATACCTGTTTCCCCAGCTGTAAAATGGACATTTATCTTCTTTGAAAAGCAGAACAGAAGAGTTAGATTTTTAGTTCTTCCATGAATCAAATTGTTTTACAAAGTTGACTGCATTTTTAAGTGCAATAAAAGGAGTTTTGTGATCCTACAGGATAAGGAAGCTGTAGAACATGGGAAACTGGATGGTTATATAGCAGAATAGACTGGCTAGGTTTCTGTAATCAAACCAGTCTGTTTTATAAAGCCAGGAAGCAATATGTGGATATTTATTAAGTATACGGTGCTTAGTAGTGCCCCAGTACTGAATTGCATGCATGTTTGAACTGTACTGAGTAAAGCAAAAGCATACTGGCACCCAGTTGTGGAAGTTGCAGGTACTAAGTCCCATCTGTTACTTCTAGCATTCCAACACCCTTGTCTGGTGCGGAGAGTTCGAGCTTGTCCAGGTTCTGAATGCAACAGTTTGCATTTCTATAGTGCCTTTCATCCAAAGATATTAAAGTGCTTTATAAATATTACCCCTACCACACCTGTGAAGTACTATTCCCATTTTACAGCTGGGGAAAGTGAGACAGAGAGAGCAGTTAGGTTTCACAACCAAGGTCCCACAGCAGTGAAAGAAGCAAGAACACAGAGCTTATTTGGTTTTCAGCTGTCCAATAGGCCTGCCCAGCCCTATTTAATTCTAGAGATCATGTATATGCAAGGATCTGAAACCATTTCTTTCCCAAACTACTATATGCTCTTGGTAACTAAATATTGCACTGCAATAAACATGTTTCTGAAAACCTCATTAGTAGATTTCACTGAGGTTGATAAATCAGTATGAAAGCTGGGATTAGATCCCAGGGCCTGGGCTCCTCGTCTTTCCATAAAGAAGGGATGCTGGAATTTTCAGAGGAGCCTAAGGGAGTACCTTCTAAGATGTCTATCTTTAGTAGGTAAATCAAGTCTGTGCGTAAAATAGTTTTGGGTTTTGCTATTTTTATTGTTTTTCCAGAACAAAGTGATTAATCAAAGAGCCCGAATCCCATGTCCTCGTCAGACTCCTCAGATTCTTCCTTCTTCTCTTCCTCTTTTTTCTCTTCTGCAAGTCAAAGAAAGTGTAAATTAATATTTGAAAGTCCAGCAGCTCCTGCTGAGACAGAAGTCTGGATCACCCTTGTGTATGTTAATTTAGTGTTTGACTAATGAATACTGTGTGCATGTACACTGAGACAAATGTAGTATGTATGAATTTAAACAATCCTTTCCCTCCCCACCACTTGCAGGCAATAAAACTTGCGCTTTAAGGCAATAAAAGTTATGCCCCAGGAAAATAAATTTTGGGCAGGCAGACCCTCGTTTTTAAGGCTTATTTTGTGCAAACTGGGGGAGACTTTCAAAAGTGCCAAATGACATAGGTGCAAAAATCGAATTGATATTTAATGGGACATCTGAGCCTCTCACCCATGTAGCTTTTGAAAATACAATGCTCAGTCACCAAAGTGGTATGCTAAAATGAACAGTCACTCCTGTAAGATGTTTCCCAATCTAATCTTGGTTTAAAAGTTTGCACTGTTGTACATTAAATTTTTTTTTTTTTAAAAGAGCAGTTCTACATTTAAACCACCAATAGCAGCTCCTACAATTAGGAATGCTATGAAGGCTCATGCTTCAGGTCAGATTCTTCATGGATTTTCTGTTTATGGATAATAAGAGAACCTCTTTTAAGAGAGAAACATTCTCAGTCTCACACAGAACCCAGGAATTCCCCTCCCTCAAAAACAAGACCTACCTGCAGGTGTGCCTTCATCAGCAGCCGGAGATGCAGCAGTGGCTGGAGCAAGAGCACTGCCTGCTGGAACACAGGCTAACTTGGAGAGGCCTATGACACGAGAGACTTGTAAATAAAACACACACATGGCCTCATTCTAAGAGCCCTCAAAGTTAAGCAGAATGTGTTGTACCTAGGTAACGTCTTTCGTCTTATGATATGCCATACAAGGACAACATTTTACATACAGGGCACAAGTGCAACGCCTGAAGCAAGACAGCACTCTATGGGAAAGCACTTGAGACGAATGAAATGATTTTTAACCTTTGTCTCACATGTTTAATAGACACGTGGAGGCAACCACTCTGAAATGTATACACAGATAAACGCTGCCCAAACAGAAAATTCACAAGCAGCTGCACTAGATGTATTATGCAATAAACAAATCAGCATGGTACAAAATGGCCATTTTGAAATTCAGTTATTTCAAATCACTTTTGCTCACATGGGATGAAAGTTACTTAAAAGTGAACACTAATCTTGGAAGTGTCTGATTTGTGCTGGGAAATTATTTGGTGTGCAGAATGAGAATTGGGCTGAAAACTAGTTCACCAAAATGAAACTGGGTCTTCAACTTTGCGATTAATTTATTCCAATGCTCAAGGCCACAGTTTCTTAATTTAGAGTGTGGCTCTGAATTATACAAGTTAAACTGCACAGGAGTAAAATATCCGCAGGCAGTGAAGACCTGAATTTTAATCTTTCTGAAAGTCATCACTTGACAGTAAAATCAATGGTCTTTATAATGCAGCACAGAACCAAATCTGAAAGGAATATAATGAACTTAACACTCAGCACTTAAAACTTGTCTTCAAACTTTACAAACACTGATTAATTAAGCCTCCTATCGCTTCCCCACTCTCTGAGATGGGGATAGCACATTCAGAAAGATTAAGTGACTTGCTACAAAAGCAGTATCACAGGATTTCCTGAATCTCAACCTCTGCTCAATTTAGTACAGAATCTTGGCAGCAACTTTATTTTAATTTTAATGGTTACAAGCATGTAAGTAAGTGTTTTCATAATAGCAGGAAAAATTAACTGAAAGATTGCTACTGTATTCTGTTGGGGTATACATATAAATTTGATACTCCATTGTGGATCTGTAATTTAACAGAAGTGAACAGTGATTCAAAATTAGGCTGATTACTTCATAATACTAATCAAACATGCTCTAGTTACATTCTTGTGGTTTCCCATAGTCACAAGGGAAGTGTTTTTTCCATTTGAAGGGATAAAATAAAGAAATATCCAATTTCCACTTCAAATAAAGGGAAGTCAGAGTTGATTTTAAGCCTTCGCATAGAAGGCTCATCTTCTGATTTAGTGCAAGAATCTATACACCCTTATACAATAAACCACACTTTAACACCGACTCAGCTGTCGGGACAAACACCTACTGTATTTTAATAAGCTTGTAACAGACAACCTGCCTGGAGACTCCTCTGCAAATCAATATTTTAGCTGGTGTTTGCTTCAGTCAAGCAAACATGAAACCCAACATTTCTCTTCTGATAGGTTTTTACCTGAATTGACAACATCATCAACATCTTTGCCACTCAGTTCACTGATGACCTTTATTATGAGAGAGAAAAAGAAAGAGGTTAAAGATCAATCTTGGAATTTTGGGTGTTCGACATGTTTAGTAGTCTCTTGACACTGACAATTCCCCAACGTACGCATTACCACAAAGAGATAACAGAACAATTAAACAGAGCATTAAGGAGTTAAAGGGACAAAGAGTAGCTTAGAGACTAAAAGTAGGTTTTTGGAGAACGTTTACAAGATCAACTACTAACAGCAATATTAGCATAAAATTTAAGTAAGTTCTGAACAGACCACTTGTCAGGATAAAAACCATTACCCTGCAGTATCTGCAACCCAAACATTGCAGTATTGAATGACGTTAGTGCATTAGAAAGGGAAGGAGGTAAGTGACACCGACATTGACCAGTGCTAAAAGTAATGACATAGCATAAACAGCAAAGAACAAACCAGATTTGAAATTTTAGACACATGCAGGTAAGGAGGTGGTTTAACATCCCCCCCCCCCCCAAAAAAAAATAAATAGACTTCTAGTATAACATTTTCTTTTACTAGAAACTATAAACTACATGTTCCAAAACTTAGGAGTAATAACTAAGTTTCGTAACGAGTCACTGCATACTCATTTGCTCAACGTGCTTTCATCTTATGGTGCAATATCAGGCGTCACTGAACTCGTCAAGGCTTTTGACATTTTAACACTAAAAAAGCTGATCCGAAGTCTTAAAGTTAAATTATTCCTTTGTTTAAAATTTCTCATAGCATGCAATTGCTTAAAGCTATTTGGGAACACAACAGTTTGGGGAGGTAGGACACTGGACTATGAGTTATGAGACCCTGGGTTCTATCCCGGCTCTGCCACTGAACTATTCTGTAACCTTGAACAAGGTTGTTCCCTCCTTCTGTTTCCCTCCTATTTTTTGTCCATCTACTCCACCTTTCTCAGAACAGCACCTACCTGGTATAGCACCTATTACAATGAGGACTCAATTTCAGCTGGAGCCTCTAGGCACCATAAATAATAAATTAACTGAACAGCCCATATCACCCATATACATGGAGTCTCATGCTGATGTTGACGTATAAGGACTCAGCAAATACTACAGGTGAACATGTAAATGCGAGGTCAGATCAATGCGAGAACTGCAAACACGGTTACACGTGGGATAGACAAGATTGTTCCGGACGATTGCAGACTGCTATATACTTGCTTTCTGTCGTTCACGTTTTTCACATAAGGTATTAATGTGCCTTGCTTCAACGTGGCTACGGGTCACATGACAAATCTGCTGCCACTTTGCTCTGACGCGGGCTGTTGTTTTCCAGTTGCCATACCCACATAGTACAGCTAAGAAAGGTTACATCACATACAGATCTTTATCTATAAACAGACGTTTATATATAAAGTGTGTGTGTTTCTCTCTTTACCCATATGCCCTCCCCGCTCCTCCTCCCTTCAGGGGTAGGCATCAATAGGACAGTCAATTACTGAAGAAAATCAGGAATAGTATTTCAGTACAGTGTTTTCCCAGCAGTAATTAATACTACAGTTCATACTATGAATCAGTAGCTGACAATCAATATTAAAGCTTTTAGAGCAGGCAAAAGGTGAAACTCATAGGAGAGAACATTTGCAGATGGGTTTATGTACTCAGTTACTGACAGAGATTATATATAGTGACAAAAGTACATTGGGAAGAAAAAAAAACAAAAAAAAACAGTTGTCAGAGATTCTTCTGGATTTCCGCCCAGCCCACAAGTCTCAAAAAATTTCATAGTGCATAGTCTCCTGCTGATATCTGGATACAATGAGTATCTTTGCCTTGACTAAGTTCAAATGCCTACAAGCATTCAGAAGTCACGGATACCATCTTCACAGGACTCTCCGTCTCCAGCAGTCTGGGAAGGTAAGGGCCTGAACTTTGCTCCCTTCCACAGCAGCACTTTGCACTCAAGTGCCACAATTTTTATTCCCCTGGCCAAGATTCCTCTGATATTTGAACCCATGTCATCACTGCAAGCGGGAGCTGTGGGGGTCTGGACTCAATGACTCAGGAGGTCTCTTCCAGTCCTATGTTTGCACTAAACACCAGTGAACTTCCAACTGGCAAGTTGTAAAAACTCTTAGGCTTTTCCAAAGCTATACAGACCAAGAAAGAAGTTTAACAAGTCCGTTTATTAAACTACAAGGGCATTATATTCTGTATGGTACTGGAGTGTAAGATGACTGCTTCAAATATTGTCTCAGAAGTGTGTTCCTGTAACAACTTCAAAAGGCAAGAGAGAGACTAATGCAAAGAAACCAACCTTGTTGACATGTTCGTCATCTGCATCGATACCAACGCTGTCGAGGATCTTCTTGATGTTCTTGGCTGTAGGGTTGTTGTTGCCACCCAGGACAGCAAGCAGGTAAGCGGCCACGTAACGCATTCTGAAACAGACGCCCACAGGAAAGAATTCAAGTTAATGTCTTGGATACAGAAGTGTTGCCTTAAAGAGCTCCCATGTCAGGATATAAGAACCTATGGTACATAGAACAGAATATAAACAATCTCATCTAAGCATTTAATGACTATTACTGAACTACAAATCCAGAGGGAAGAAACTGCTGGAGGAAAGGGCATCAGCTACAGACACCTCCTTGGTGCTCACAAACTTTAGCAGGCAAGGTTTTATACTGTCTTTATACTAGGAGGGTTTTCCCGGCATAGTTACACCAGCAAAACCTTCTAGTGTGGATGCAGTTGTGTAAGCACTTTTATACTAAGTATAACTTAGGGCTTGTCTAACTTAAAACGCTACAGTGGCACAGCTGATAATGCGCCACTGTAGCACTTCAGCATAGACCAGGGGTAGGCAACCTATGGCACGCGTGCCGAAGGCGGCACACGAGGTGATTTTCAGTGGCACTCACACTGCCTGGGTCCTGGCCACTGGTCCAGGGGGCTCTGCATTTTAATTTAATTTTAAATGAAGCTTCTTAAACATTTTGAAACCTTATTTACTTTCCATACAACAATAGTTTAGTTATATATTATAGACTTATAGAAAGAGACCTTCTAAAAACATTAAAATGTATTACTGGCACGCGAAATCTTAAATTAGAGTGAACAAATGAAGACTCGGCACACCACTTCTGAAAGGTTGCCGACCCCTGGCATAGACACTACCTACATGAACGGGAGGGATTCTCCCATCTGTGTAGGTAATCCGTCTCCCTGAGAGGTGGTAACTAGGTTGACACTATGTACAGAGAGATTTAGGGGGGATGAACTATGCTGCTCAGTGGATTTTTCAGACCCCAACTGACATAGTTAATCTGAACTAATGATCTAGTGTACACCAGGCCATATGCTGGTTCAGGGAAGCAGCATACACTGTACCAGTATAAGCAGAGTTAGGCTACATCTACACTGGGGTGCTTTACAAGTATGGAATACTCGTATACCGTACTGGCCAAGCGCTCCTAAGGTGGACATGGACATCCTGGGAAAGCTGCACTTTGAACTGCTATGGTAAAAGCGCAGTTTTGTAAGTATAGTTCCACCTGCATTACAGACTTCTGCCGGCAGAACTATGTCAGTCAAGGATCACACCCCCGACCAACACAGCTGTGCCGGCATCAGTCTGTAGTGCAGATGTTGCTATACTGTTGCTGACACCTTAAATATAAGAAGGGTAAATTATTGTCCGGCATCTAATAGGTGTTTCTGGAAATTAGTCCTTTCCACATCTTCCATAATGAGTAAACAAATCACTACATTTAGTTTTCTAGACCAATGTTTCTCAACCTTTTTGATACCAGGGAGTGGCTTGTTGCCTTCCTAAACTGTGTCAGAGAGATCTGAGGGACCAGTCATTGAGAAACAGCATTCAAGAATGTACACTTGTGTCTTTTATAGCACCAAATACAATTGTTGGTGCTTAATCATTTTCTCTCAATAGACCGCCTACCACATTTTGTTTTCATGTCTGCCTCCCACTGCAGTTTTGACTAGGAGCCATAATTCTAAGTCTGAAACAGACATTTTGCAGCTGCTCCCTGAAGAGTCAGGAGCATTACGAATCGATTGGCTAGAACTGCATTTAAAGCACTGGTGCAGTTTGAAAATCAACCTGTTTTCTCATGGAGTTGTAAACTTTTTCTGCACTAAAAGCCTGCAGTGGCGCACTAATTCAAACCTATCTGCCTGAACTAATTGCAAAAAAGTTAGCGTTACAGGAAAGTGTGCATGCTGCACTGTGACAGAAAAGTGTATTTTTCTATTAAGCTGAAATCTAGCTGCTCACTTAATTCCTACACCAGGGGTCGGCAACCTTTCAGAAGTGGTGTGCCGAGTCTTCATTTATTCACTCTCATTTAAGGTTTTGCGTGCCGGTAATACAGTTTAACATTTTTAGAAGGTCTCTTTCTATAAGTCTATAATATATAACTAAACTATTGTTGTATGTAAAGTAAATAAGGTTTTTAAAATGTTTAAGAAGCTTCATTTAAAATTAAATTAAAATGCAGAGCCCCCCGACCGGTGGCCAGGACCCAGGCAGTATGAGTGCCGCTGAAAATCAGCTTGCGTGCCACCTTCGGCACACGTGCCATAGGTTGCCTACCCCTGTCCTACACCATGATAACTCTCAATACAAATATTGAGAAGAACAGTATTTTCACCTTCACTACAAAACATGCTGATTTCCAAAAGGTGCCAGTAGAACCCAATGATTCAAGTCCCACTCCAAGCCTGCCCAGAGAAAACTGCATAGGCATAATGGTGAAGCAGGAAGCAAAAGTTAAAGGCTGCCCCATCTCCCTCCAGACCCCCTGTATTATAGAACCACGTGCAAACTTAGGTCAGTGAAAGAGCACTGAGAGAACCACCACTAAGGGCGCTCAGTGGGGGGCAGGCCCCAGTCATTTGAGGGTCAGGAGATCCCCAGAGCTCCCAGTGGGGGGAGGTTCCGGAGCTCTTATTGCAGGGAGGGGGGCAGGGCTCTCAGTGGGGGGAAGGGACCAGTCACTGGGGGGGCAGGGGTCACAGGAATCTCAGTGGGGGGGAGTCACTGGGGGGGCAGGGCTCTCGGGTGGGGGCAGTTACTGGCGGGGGGGGCAGGAGCTCTCAGTGGGGGGGAAGGGACCAGAACTGGGGGGGGGTAGGGGTCCCAGGGCTCTCGGGTGGGGGCAGTTACTGGCGAGGGGGGGGCAGGAGCTCTCAGTGGGGGGAAGGGACCAGTCACTGGGGGGGCAGGGGTCACAGGAATCTCAGTGGGGGGGAGTCACTGGGGGGGCAGGGCTCTCGGGGGGGGGCAGTTACTGGCGGGGGGGGCAGGAGCTCTCAGTGGGGGGAAGGGACCAGTCACTGTGGGGTGGGGGCCCGCACTCACTTTAAGTCCGTAACAGACCCGAAACGATGTGCACGCTCTACCCCGCGCTCCGAGAAGGAGGTGACGATTGTCTTACGGGGCCGCACGGTCTCTGCGCACGGGCGGGGCGGGTCAAAGGGCGCGGGGTCAAAGGTCACATATTCTCTCCTTTCGCTCCCTCGGCAATTTCTTTGTTTGCGCGCCACACGCCGCTACCGTACCCAACAAATTATCATTTACATAAACATGAAAACAAGATACATAATTCATATTTCATTAGTCCCACCCCCCCAACGGCTCTAGGTCTGCGCATGCGTACAGAGCACCGGGCAATTGGCGCCGGGCCCGCCATGTTGGAAAGGGGGAAAGAGAGCAGGAGCGCCGCCCCTCGTTCTCTAGCACATGGGCGGGGCCAGCGAGACGGGGAGCACAAGGCACCAACTAAGGGATGGCAAACGGGGGCGGGGGGAAGCTGCTCCGGGGCAGAGGGCTGGGCCTAGAGCACGGGAGACGCTAGTATTCTGCCTGGCATACCTGGGTATGGACCATGGAGCAGCCCATGCCTGGCAAGGACCACTCTCAGCTCCACCATATTCTGCCCGTTGGTCATTATACCAAGATATGGACCATATAACAGTCCTGACCCAGCACCTCCGCGGCATTCTGCCTAGAGGCTGACATGTAGATATGGACCATTTAATGGCTCAGGCTCACTGAGGGCTAATTGAATCTCCATCATAATATGCCCACTGGGCATTACATCTCTATACAGACTCTACGACAGCGAGTTATCCGGTGTTGCAGATAAACAACACTTTGAAAACCTAGTCCTAAAAAGTGACTGAGACCAGACTATGTAACATCCTTGCTTTATCCTGAGAGAGGATCCAGTCTTGCAAGGAATGAGCACCCTAAAACAAGACAACCCTGACACTAAGCACCCCCAAACACCCTGCAGGATCAGGCTTGGAGAGAGGGAGAGACGTTTTCTTCCTAGCAGCAATTACCCCAAGCTCAAGTAGACAGCTTCTTACCTTCCAAAGTAACCCAAAGCACTTTTTGAGCCTCTAAATGCACCGCTCATTTTAGTCCTCACTGAAGTACAGCTGCTGGTGGGGTGAAACACAACAATAGCTTAACAATGCTACAGTGACATGCTCAATAGTTTTCAGAGGAAGCTGTAGCTGCTGGGGGATTTCAGAATGTAATCATCCAAGACAGAATTTGAACAGGACTCCAGGAGGAATATTCTTGTGAAAAGATGGTTAATGATCACAAGTAATCAGGACCGGCCATGACCCCTCCAGCACCACAGCACTTCCTAGCACAATGCTTGGGCAGTTTGGTACTGACTTAGAGGGAAGACTGCCTTAATTGAATCACTCCACCATTTCCTGCATGTGTTCATCAAAAGCCTCCCTTCCAGTATTAACCCAGCCTGATGCAGCATAGGAGAAGGAGTACGAACACACCCTCAGATGATATAGCCTCAAGAACACTGTGCATTTACCTCATGTCTAATTCTATTGTAATCGCAGCGTGCAAGATTTGCCATCCAACCTTTAAATGCCACACCGTCAAATGAGTTACGATCTTCCCAGAGAGAGGACACTTGGACATCCCTCCTATATTATTTGCCAAATAAACACAGATTCCATCAGGCAACAAATAGCAGAGCTGGTTGTCTGATAACTGAGCAGTGCTGGTGGGTAGCTGAATGGTGCCATCTGGCGAGTAGCTTTGGTTCTGAAGTGCTGAATTACAGTAATTGTAATCTCTTTGGAAGAGGCTCTAGGTATCAGTAGCAGCTCCATGGAAGGGCAGCAGCAGTTAAAGAGGGGAGATGGAAAGCTGTGTGAAGAAGGAAAGAGAGAGTCCTATGAAAAATACTCCGGCGCTATCGTATCTATTGATGATATGATGGTCTTTGTCCTCCTTAATTTGTGTGAGGTTGGGGAGGAGAGATAACTCTGAATTCCATACTATGTAAACAGTGCAAAGTCTCTTTGTGAGGGTCACTTAAACCTAGGGAGGATAAAGTACTGAATACATTTTAAGGAACTCAGACTCATAGACTTTAAGGTCAGCAGGGAGCATCGTGTTCATCTCCTCTGACCTCCTGCACATTGCAGGCCACAGAACCTCACTCACTCCTCTAATAGACCCAGCAGCGGCTCCAGGCACCAGCGCTCCAAGCGCGTGCCTGGGGCGGCAAGCCGCGGGGGGCACCCTGCCGGTCCCTGCAAGGGCGGCAGTCAGGCAGCCTTCGGCGGCATGCCTGCGGGAGGTTCGCTGGTCCTGCAGATTCGGCGGCAATTTGGCAGCGGGTACACCAAAGCTGCAGGACCGGCGGACCTCCCGCAGGCATGC
Source organism: Platysternon megacephalum (assembly GCA_003942145.1). Lineage (NCBI taxonomy): Eukaryota > Metazoa > Chordata > Testudines > Platysternidae > Platysternon > Platysternon megacephalum. The sequence continues at coordinate 437,753 of QXTE01000303.1, forward strand.
CGCCGAATCCGTGGGACCGGGGACCTCCCGCAGGCATGCCGCCGAATCCGTGGGACCGGGGACCTCCCGCAGGCATGCCGCCGAATCCGTGGGACCGGGGACCTCCCGCAGGCATGCCGCCGAAGGCAGCCTGCCTGCCATGCTTGGGGCGGCAAAAAAGCTAGAGCTGCCCCTGAAGCTGAGTTACTGAAGTCCTCAAATAATGGTTTAAAGACTTCAAGTTACAGAGAATTCACTGTTTACACTAGTTTAAACCTGCAAGTGACTGGGGCCCCATGCTGCAGAGGCAGGCGAACCCCCCCCTCAGTCAATCTGATCTGGGGAAAAATTCCTTCCCAACCCCAACTATGGCGATCAGTTAGATCCTGAGCATGTGGGCAAGACCCACCAGGCAGATACCTGGGAAAGAATTCTCTGTAGTAACTCAGAGACCTCCCCATCTAGTGTCCCATCTCCAGCAGTTGGGGATTTTTGCTACTGGCAGTCGCTGGTGGGCCACATGCCATTGTACGTAGTCCTATCATACCATCCCCTCCATAAACTTGTCAAGCTCTAAGAATAGTACTTGTGGCCAGGGCCGCCGCAACCCATTAGGCGACCTAGGTGGTCGCCTAGGGCACCAACATTTGGGGGGTGCCGGCGCCCCGGTCGTTGGCAGAATTTCAGGGGCGGGACCTTCCGCCGCCTCTGTTGGGGGCGGCATTTTGGGGGCGGGACCTTCCGCCGCCTAGGGCGGCGAAAAAGCTGGCGGTGCTCCTGCTTGTGGCAAGTACGAAAGCTTATGCTACAATAAATTTGTTAGTCTCTAAGGTGCCACAAGTACTCCTATTCTTTTTGCGGATACAGACTAACACGGCTATTACTCTGAAACTTGTCAAGCTCTGTTACCTGCACAATACAGCTCAGTCTTGAAGCCAGTTAGGTTTTTTGCCCCCACTGCTCCCCTTGGAAGGCCGTTCCAGGACTTCACTTCTCAGGCTGTGACGGATGGACCAGATGGGACCTTAGAGCCCTTTTGCATCCCTAATGGCTGTGATCTCTGTCGGTGAAAGGTATATCACCCAGTGTGCTTTGGAACATACCACAGATGAGGCTAACTTACCAAACAGTTAATATTGCATCAACATTGCAATGCAAAAGTTGCCTTAATGTAGCACTTGTGGGATTTGCTGAATTGATGTGGCCAGTAACGGTCTATAAAAAACATGAAATATGCCTGAGGCAGACTAGATACCATAGTAAAGGCTTCAAGACCCATCACAAAATGAACATGAAGCAGGAAGATAATGTAATTACTGTGCACCGTGTGACTGCAGTATGTTTTCAGCACAGAAGCATTATTCTTAGAGAGGCAACTGGGATTGTGCTTGGGTCTGGAAGGTCTCATCTCTGACTCTGCCAGTGTTTCGCTGGATGACCTGGGGCATGATCCAGCCCCGATCTGTGCCTCAGTTTCCCCATCAGTAAAATGGAGATAATATATGCAACACATGGGATTTGTGTGGATTAATGGGTTAACATCTGCACAAGGCTTTGCAACATGCCATCCCCCTGCGCCTCATTTTCCCCTTATGTAAAATGGGGATACTAATCCTTTTTTCTATCATAGAAACATTGTGAGGGTAAATACATTAATGATGGGAGATGCTCAGATACTGCGGTGATGGGGGGCCAGAGAAGTGCCTAGACAGATGGCTAATAATTCCAAAACATATCAAGAGCAGAGATGCATCCAACTATTTCCCCCCCGAGATGCTAATAAATGACAATAATTAAAACTGTTGATATACCATAGCACTGTCAATGTACAGGCAGAGCCGTCCCTTGGGTAGGGTGAATTGGGGCAACCACCCTGGGCCCCGCGCTTTGGGGGGCCACACGCTTCGATAAAATTGAGGCTGTCCTGATATTTAGCCCTTTGTCCCGCGTCCCAACCGATGTATGATCGGGACGCCATTTGTCCTGTTATTCAGGTGAGGAGGCGGGCAGGGAGGTGAGGCAGGAGGCGGGTGGGTGAGCGGGGTGAGGAGACCAACGAGGAGGTGAGTGGCAGGTGGGTGGGGGGTCAAGAGGAGAGTGGCGGACGGGGGGAGCGCCATACAGACGGCATGCATACTAGTAGGGAGGCAAGTTGCGGGCAGGCGGGCGGACGACGAGAAGGAAAGCGGCGAGAGGATGGGTGTGTGTGAGGAGGTGAGTGGCAGCTGGACACACGGGCACGCCGGACAGACGGCAAGGAGACTAGCGGGGAGGCTGATTTGTCCCAGGCCCTGCACCCCCTAGGGATGGCCCTGTGTACAGGAGAGCTTACCAATGCACAGCCCTTTCTCTGCCTTGAGGAGCCCAAGGCCTTGGAACAGCCCCGATCCAGCAATTGGCACAGCTGCTCCAGTATTGACAGGTTAGTGTAGTCACAAGTATGTCTGAGAGACAGTGTTGCCTAGTGGGTAGCACAATGCATTGGGAATCAGGAGACGCAGTTCTCTTCCTGCCTGTGTATTTTATCTTGGGTGAGTCATTTCCCTTCCAACCTTTCTGTCTTGTATATTTAGACTGTAAGATCTTTGGAGCAGGGGCTGTCTCTTACCATGTATGTACAGAGCCTAGCACAATGGGACGCTAATCGCAATTGGAGCCTTCAGGTGCTTCTGTAATACAAACATTGAAGGAGTAAACCTCAATTATTATTATTAATCATTTTTATTACAGTAGTGCCTAGGGACCAGCCAGGATCAGGGCCCCATTGTGCTAGGCACGGTACAGAGTAATAGACAGTTGCCACCTTTTTGCTACAAGCCCCAGCCTTCCGTATCTATATTTGTTAATCCAACTGCATGGATTGTGGACCACCGTTGGCTCAGTCTGGACTTTTCCTAAATGTAGATATCAGGCTCAGATCTTGGAATCCCTCTCTCACATCAGCAGCCGCATTAAAAACAGTGGCACCAAACACAGTGAAAAATGAAAGAAGGGGAAAAGAGCCCAAGCAATGCACTGGCTCTTCTGTACTGAAGAGCCTAGCACTTTTGCATGCAAGAGCCCAGAGAGTTATGCTAGTTTAGGTGATGTGCTCGTTACTAGTTTTTAAGGGTGTTTTTCTTGCTGCTAGAGCTCTGGGGAGCTGCAGGCTCAGGCTGGTAGCCCAGCGGTGCAAGAGCGATTTGTGTTTATTGCAGACAAATGTCAAGAAGCATCTGTGAGAAAGTCATGCAGCCCAGTGCTTCTAAAAATAGATTTCCCAGGAATAAAACAGTGCTGGTGATAGTGAAGAGGGTGCAGCCTGGTGTGCATTTGAGGCCTGATCCAGGTCCCATTAAAGTCAGTGGCAAAGCTCCTTCCCTAGGAACCAAAGGATGATTTAGGGTATGTCTACACTACAGGATTACTCCGAATTTACAGAATTCAATTTTTGGCAACAGATTGTATAAAGTCAAGTGCATGCGGCCACACTAAGCACATTAATTCGGCGGTGCACGTCCATGTACCGAGGCTAGCGTCGACTTCTGGAGTGTTGCACTGTGGGTAGCTATCCCATAGTTCCCGCAGTCTCCCCCACCCATTGGAATTATGGGTTGAGATCCCAATGCCTGATGGGGCAAAAAACATTGTCGCGGGTGGTTCTGGGTACATGTCGTCAGCCCCCCCCCCCCCGTGAAAGCAACGGCAGACAACCGTTTCACGCCTTTTTTCCTGGGTTAACTGTGCAGACGCCATAACACAGCAAGCATGGAGCCCGCTCAGCTCAATGCAGCAGTCATGAACATTGTAAACACCTCGTGCATTATCGTGCAGTTTATGCTGAACCAGAACCGCAAAACTAGGCAAGGAGGAGGTGGCGACGGCAGCGCGGCGACGAGAGTGATGAGGACATGGACAAAGAATTCTCTCAAACCGCGGGCCCCGGCGCTTTGGAGATCATGTTGTTAATGGGGCAGGTTCTAGCCGTGGAACGCCGATTCTGGGCCTGGGAAACAAGCACACACTGGTGGGACCGCATAGTGTTGCAGGTGTGGGACGATTCCCAGTGGCTGCGAAACTTTCGCATGCATAAGGGCACTTTCATGGAACTTTGTGACTTGCTTTCCCCTGCCCTGAAGCGCCAGAATACCAAGATGAGAGCAGCCCTCACAGTTGAGAAGCGAGTGGCGATAGCCCTGTGGAAGCTTGCAACGCCAGACAGCTACCGGTCAGTCGGTAATCAATTTGGAGTGGGCAAATCTACTGTGGGGGCTGCTGTGATGCAAGTAGCCAAAGCAATCACTGAGCTGCTGCTACCAAAGGTAGTGACTCTGGGAAATGTGCAGGTCATAGTGGATGGCTTTGCTGCAATGGGATTCCCTAACTGTGGTGGGGCGATAGATGGAACCCATATCCCTATTTTGGCACCGGAGCACCAGGGCAGCCAGTACATAAACCGCAAGGGGTACTTTTCAATGGTGCTGCAAGCACTGGTGGATCACAAGGGACGTTTCACCAACATCAACGTGGGATGGCCGGGAAGGGTTCATGACGCTCGCGTCTTCAGGAACACTAGTCTGTTTAAACGGCTGCAGCAAGGNCTCATTCCCTGTAAGCAACCCACCCTCCCTCCTTCGATCACAGCTTGCTTTCAAAGGAAATAAAGTCACTATCGTTTAAAAATCATGTATTCTTTATTAATTGATTATAAACATGGGGAGCGAACTGACAAGGTAGCCCGGGTGGGGTTTGGGGATAGGAGGGAAGGAAAAGGCCACTTCAAAAGTTCAAAATAATGACAGCCTTTTGCTTGGGCTGTCCACTGGGGTGGAGTGGCAGGGTGCACGGAGCCTCCCCCCTTGCTTTCTTACACGTCTGGGTGAGGAGGCTATGGAACTTGGGGAGGGGGGAGGGCGGTTATACAGGGGCTGCAGCGGCAGTCTGTGATCCTGCTGCCGTTCCTGAAGCTCCGCCAGATGCCAGAGCATGTCTGATTGATCACGCAGCAGCTCCAGCATTGCATCCCGCCACCTCTCATCTCGAGCGTCCCTCATGGCCTCACGTTCACTGGCAGCTTTCCTGTACTGTGACACCTTGTCCTTCCACTCATTCAGATGAGCTCTTTCATTGCGGGTCGATTGCATGATTTCTGAGAACATTTCATCTCGTGTGCATTTTTTCCCCCGCCTTATCTGAGATAGCCTTCGGGACAGAAGAGGGAGGCTTGAAAAATGTGCAGCTGTGGGAGGGAGGGAAAAAAGGGAGAGAAGTATTTTAAAAGATACATTTTACAGAACAATGCTGATTTTGGTAGAAGGTTGCATTTTGCATCTTATATTGAGTGCCTGCGGCTTTGGTGTTAGAGATCACAGACGCAGGGCCGGGCAACAGAATTCGGCTTGCATGCAGCCATGGTAAGCCATTGTCTTTCGGCTTCTGCAACCTTCATAAAAAGCAGCGACCTCCTTTCCCATACCAAGCAAAGCCTGTTGAGTGCTGCGGTTTTCCTGTTAACGTGCAGCAGCAGAAACCAAACTAACCCCCCCCCCATCCAATTCTCTGGGATGATCGCTTTACCCCTCCCCCCACCGCGTGGCTGGTATCAGGGAAGATCCCTGCTAGCCAAATGCGAAAAGCTCAGCGCCAATGCCCCCCACCCCCCACCGCTTGGCTAACTACAGGGAAGGATTTCTTTTCAGCCACAGGCAAACAGCCCAGGAGGAATGGCCACCTCTGTCCCCTTAATTAAATTCCCGTATTTCAACCAGGTTACCATGAACGATATCACTCTCCTGAGGATAACACAGCGAGATAAAGAACGGATGTTGCTTGAATGCCAGCAAACACCGGGGCCATACGCTGCCAGGCTTTGTCATGCAATGATACCAGATTACTTGCTACTAGCATGGCGTGGTCAAGTGTCCTACCATGGAGGACGGAATAAGGCTGCACTGCCCAGAAACCTTCTGCAAAGGCTTTTGGAGTACCTCCAGGAGAGTTTCATGGAGATGTCCCTGGAGGATTTCCGCTCCATCCCCAGACACGTTAACAGACTTTTCCAGTAGCTGTACTGGCCGCGAATGCATCCCAAGTCCTCAGGGCAAATTAATCATTAAAAAACGCTTGCTTTTAAACCATGTTTTATATTTACAAAGGTACACTCACCAGAGGTCCCTTCCAGGGGGTCTGCGATACCGCCTTGGGAGGGTTCGGAGGGTACTTCAGTCAGGGTGAGAAAAAGATCCTGGCTGTTGGGGAGAACGGAGTGCTGTGTGCTCTCCGCAAGCTCGTCCTCCTCCTCCTCCTCCTCTTCCCCGTCCGCAGAATCCTCATGCATGGATGAGATTAACCCCTCCTCGGAATCCACGGTCAGGGGTGGGGTAGTGGTGGCGGCCCCCCCTAGAATTGCATGCAGCTCCTCGTAGAAGCGGCATGTCTGCGGCTCTGCCCCGGACCGTCCGTTTGCCTCCTTGGTTTTCTGGTAGGCTTGTCGGAGCTCCTTCACTTTAACACGGCACTGATATGAGTCCCTATTGTGGCCTCTCTCCATCATGCCCTTGGAGATCTTGTCAAAAGTTTTTGCATTTCGTCTCTTGGACCGTAGTTCTGCTAGCACTGAATCCTCTCCCCATATAGCGATCAGATCCAGTACCTCACGTGTGGTCCATGCTGGTGCTCTTTTTCGGTTCTCGGACTGCATGGCTACCTGTGCTGTTCAGCTCTGTGTGGTCACCTGTGCTCTCCACGCTGGGCTAACAGGAAATGAAATTCAAAAGTTCGCGGGGCTTTTCCTGTCCACCTGGCCAGAGCATCCGAGTTTAGATTGCTGTCCAGAGCGGTCACAATGGTGCACTGTGGGATAGCTCCCAGAGACCAATACCATCGAATTTCGTCCACACTAACCCTAATTTGAACCGGCAATGTCGATTTCAGCGCTACTCCCCTCGTCGGAGAGGAGTACAGAAATCAATTTTAAGAGCCCCTTATGTTGAAGTAAATGGCTCCGTTGTGTGGACGGGTGCAGGGTTATTCGATTTAACGCTGCTAAATTCGACCTAAACTCATAGTGTAGACCAGGCCTACGTAGTTAAAGCACTGGACTGGGCCTCAAGAAATCTGGGTTCACTTCCAAACTCTGCCACAGATTTCTTGTGAGACCATGGGTGGGTAACTTCATCTCTGGGTCTCAGTTTAAAATGGGCACAATAATTTTTCATTTGTCCTACTCTTTGTCTGTCTTATCTATTTAGATCACGAGCTCTTCAGGGCAGAGACCATCTTTCCGTATGTGAATGTACAGCACCTAGCACAACTGGGCTTTGATCTTGGCTGGAGCCTTTAGGTGCTACCGTAAGTAGTAAATAAAAAGAATAAAGCTCCACTGATGTCAATGGTACAGAATCAGGTCCTCACTAAACAAGATACTGCAGGTGTTTCACAGCCCAGGTTATTAGAAAAATGGTATGAAACGTTATGATGGAGTGGCCCAAACCTATTCCCGCAACTTCCCTTCACCCTCTGGGCCTGCAGACACTTGTGGTGCTAGACAATTAAAATGTAATCAATCGAAACACCATGGGATAGGGCTAGTGGATGGTTCAGCAGATTTTCACTGACCCATGGAGTAAGTGTCTGCTGGTAGAAGAGAGTCTCCAATTGCTTTCCACTCCTGCAACCACCTCTATGTGCACTTCTGTGCTGGGCTCCTACACCAGTGTTTCAGCAGAAGATAATAGAGCCCTGAACCTGTCCCACTGTATTTAGTTCCTCAGGCCCTCATCTCCCAGTTTGGGATGTGGACGTTCCATTGGAGCTCTGCCTGGCTTGGCCAGATATGCTCCCTAGAATGACCAGACAGCAAATGTGAAAAATCGGGACGGGGGTAGGGGGTAATAGGAGCCTATATAAGAAAAAGACCCCAAAATCGGGACTGTCCCCATAAAATCGGGACATCTGGTCACACTAATGCTCCCACACAAACAAGATATATTCTAGTTCAAAACAGAAGTTCTGGGCTCAATGCACAAGTTGGGGCGGGGGGCGTGTTTCTCTGGCCTGTGTTTTGCAGGTCTTACTAGATGATCATAATGGTCCCTTCTAGACTTTAAAACCTAAGAGTCTATGAAACCTATATAGATCAGACTGCAGGATGTGGGTCCAAGGTGCCTCTGATGGCGTGAGTGCTCTGTCATTTGTTACAGTTGCATAATATCCATCTGATTATCACCCGGGTGGAGGGTGGGCACCTGTTAATTGGAATAGCACTTTATTTATTTGTGACTTTGATGTATAAAACATAGGGGGAGATTTTCCAGGTGACAGGTCGGCAGGCACCTTTCCACAGGAGTTGGGTACCTCATTGCCTTTTTGTGCTTTTGAAAATCTGCACCATAATTAAGAAAGAGCCTTGGGAACCTTTGGATGAAAATTGCTCTCAGACTGCCATTGATTTCAGTGGGCTTTGGATCAGGCCCTTAACGTAAGATAAGAATTATTAAGATTGAAAACATTGTGTGTCATCTGGTTGGGTTCCTGGAGTTGATGAGAGCTGCAGGGGCTCAACATCTGAAAATTAAGCCATTTATTTCATAAGAACGGCCACACTGGCTCAGACAATGGTCCATCTAACCTAGCATCCTGTCTGACAGTGGCCAATATCAGAGCTTTAGGGGAGTGCACAGAACAGGGCAGCTGGAGTGATCCACTTGTCTTTAAGGGCCAAAAATGGATGTAGGTGACTGGCTGTAGGCACCCTGGTACTGAGCCTGTGGATCTGTTAGCATGGATTCTTGTCTGCATGGGGCACTCCACTTGTTTCACTGCAAATCCATAGGGGCACATGCTAGCGGATCTGACTGATGGGTCAGGACCCAAGTTTGAAATTTTTGGCCTGTATAAACACATTGGAATGTTTTAGGAGACATTTTTCATCCAACTCCTTCCTAACTGACTAACTGAGTCTATGAACGGCTCTGCTACAGAATTGCTCCTAGCTTAAAACATGAAGAGCACGCTAGAAAGGCTTTTTATTGCTGGCACGAATGCTGATGTACCCAGAGATGTGGATTGCTGTAGATCTTCACAAGAGGGCAGAAAACAGCTGTGGAAACACAATGTGCAGCTTTCTGACCCTGACGCGGCTTTCAGATGGAAAATTCTCAAGGACATTTTGGTTTTCTATCGCACAGAACTGTAATTCAGGAGTTACCAAGAGAACTGGCATACACGCACTGTATAGAATACCAACAAGGATTAAAAAAAAATTGATCCATGCTGGTATATGATCAGGAACACACACTTATACAGGAACAGTCATGTGTTTAGTCTATCCACTACGATACATGGTAACATCCCTCCTTCTCCCCTCTTTCCACAACCAGGGCAGGACTGAATAACTGGACCCATTTCTATCTTCAGCAGGTGACTTATTCTAGATAGAGGCGTGCAGAAAGCAAGCAGCTATGAAGTGAGAGATGATCCGAACAGTGTCTTGTATGAAATATGAGCTTAACAAATCTTCTAGATCTGAATCATTAGGGAAGATGAAGGATCCTGTGTTTGGGGACTTTCTGCTAGCCCTGGGAAGGAATGTCTTGAGCTAGCATGCTTTTACTTTCTGCCTAACGGGTGAAGGGCAGGGAAGAGATCTTGCTGTACATTTCCCCATCCTCCGCTCTGGATCAATGCCCACCCTTGCAGCAAACCGTGAAAGAAAAGGATGGGGAAATTTAGTGGTTTAGGATGTTAATTACATGTTTGTTAATTACTTGTTTGAAGACTCTTACTGACTAATGCACATACAACTGTGTTGCCAGTCATCTTGCACCGACTTTAGTTTCAACCAGACATGTTTGAAACTTTGCCATGGCTTCTGTATTTACGCCACATTAATGGATTACATTCAAGAGTTGAAAAATGAATGTCTCCTGGGTGGATTTTAACATTTTGTCCACTTTTGGGAAGCCTCTGGAAAAGGAATCTGGGAATTTCCTATTCTGGATATTATAAGTGCATTTTTACAAACTCAGCCATAAATGGAATACATAATTCCCTTATCTTGTGCTATAATGAAATGTCATTACACCACCAACACGTTGCATTTATGTAGCTCCTTTCTTATGAGGATCTCAAAGCACTTCAAAAGCATTTATTAAACCTCGCGACCCTTCAATGAGGAGGTACTATCCTCATTTTACACATAGGGAAACTGAGGCACAGTGATGCAGTGACTTGCACAAGGCCATGCAATAAGTGCAGCATTAGAGCTACAGGTAGAACCCAGGAGTCCTGACTCTCAGTCTCCCTGCCTCCATTCCTCATCTGCCACTCTAACCACTAGTCAACACTCCCTCCCAAAACTGGGAACAGAATGCAGGGATCCTAGCTCTCTCCCCCTCAACCCCATTCTTAAGAGCTAGGGGAGTTCTGACTCTCACCCCTCTCCACCAACCACTAGACAATATTTCCCCCCAGATCTAGGAATAGAACCCAGGAGTCCTAATCTCAGTCACCCCCACCCCGCTCTGACCACTACACACCACACCCTTCTACATTCCGCAGGAGCAGATGGCCAACTGAAACAAGCTTACATCTTAACCCCGTATGGCAGCAAAGGGCAGACCGTGAGCTAAAGAATTCTCGCAAGCTGGCGCGACGGGGAGCTAGGCAAAGAGGAATCCCGAAGCTCTGCGTATTAATCTTAAACTTCTTAAACCAAGCAAGGGAATAAGCCCTGCTCAGGGAGTGTCAGTCGGGTCCACGGACAACAGCACAAAGCAAACAGCTGCAACAGGGCAGATGAAAGATTGTGCCAGTCATCCCTGGATCAGTGCAGATGGTCAAGCTGAAATAGCAGGGGTCCACAGTAATCTGTCTCCTTGAAATAATTCAAGCTTCTGTGTTTTGTTTTTAAAAGAATAAATAGGGCTTGAGAGCAAATGCATTTTTAACCCTTCCATAACCAGCACTGGAATTGCCCCAAGGTAAACACACTAACCTAACACTCTCGAAGGTAGGAAAAACTGCCTTGTATGGGTCTGATCCTGCAAAGTGCTGAGCACCCTCCCAACCTGATCCGAAGCCCATCAAAGGCAGTGGGAGACTTTCCATTGATTTCAATGGGCTGCAGGATGCACTGAGTCCACTCTACCTGCTTGTTGCACACAGACAAAGGTGGTGAAATTGATAAAAAAATTAACATATATGAGTGGTTTGACCTATTCTATCCAGTAGAGGACAGCGGTGCACACACACACCATGAGAGAGGGAAATTTACTGCTGTGCAGAGGATTAGTATAAAGCACATGTTCAGTTTAAGGCTTGTTTTAAGGGTTAAGTGGTACATGTGCAGCCAATGCTGCTCGGACGATTAGTCGGTTCCAAACCCGGAACCCTCAACACTAGACCCATGAGCACCTACCGCTTGAACTAAAGGATGCACCTAGGAACAGGAAGCTGTCGCAGACTCAGATATCAGCTGTGAATTGCTGACACATCGGCCTTGTGCTGGCCCTCTGCACAGGGTCAATTTCACTCAGGCTGCATAAAAATATTGTTTCCAATGGCCAAAGTAGAAAATCCACTTGGAGTTTTGTCTGAGTAAAGATTGAGAAGGAGCCACGGGCCCTGGCTCTCACTTGGAGAGAAGGAGAATATAATTGACTCTCTTGGAATGCACATCGGTAGTTCCATAGACAGTGTACATATTACATTGTCAGCCCCTCCAGCAAAGCCACTGACAAACTGTTAGGCTCACGTTCACCCAACCCTTACACACCCTTGGGGGATACTGCTCTTTTTATGATTATTGATCCACTGAAAAGATAAAAGCAGGTTTTGAAATCTACAAATAATGTATTTCTTTTTGGTTCTTTCTTTCTCAATATATGTCTGTAAAATCCTGGCTCAGGTTTGTGCTGACTGTTCATGTAGCTTTAATAGTCGATGCAGATATGTTAGAATTGTGTTGGTGCTGACATGGGCCCTATCCTGCAACATGATCTTCATGGCAGGCCCCAACGCCCATGCCGAACCTCACTGAAGTTAATGGGCCAGATCCATGGCTAGTGTAAATTGATCCAACAATTTACACCAGACATAGATCTGGCCCAGCTGAGGTAGGGGTTTGCCCAAGTGGATCAGTTTATAGGATTGGGGCCAAAATATTTAAAATAATTTGCAGGGGGTTTTTTTTTGGGGGGGGGGGGAGGATGGGAGCATTGGTAGTTTTTTTTAAGGAATTAAAAATGAATCTTTTAGCTTAGATGTAAAGCAAAATAAAAATACTGGCATCTTTCATTCCAGTTATTATATAGTTACTGGGATTCTTTAGACACTACTTAAAATAGCCACAAACATACCAGTGAAAATAAATGTGTGAGTCATATGTTAATGCAGGACTAGAAATAGCATTGCTGTGCAAAACACATCTCTTTATAAATCAGCTACAGAGGTGCTGACCATTCTCCTGGGACAGGGACCTCCTGAGCACAGAGTCAGCACAGGGCCTAGGGGAAGCTCTTTGGGACAGGAACCATCTTTTTGTTCTGTATTTGTACAGCTCCTAGCACAACGATGTCCTGGTCCATACGATGCTTAAGTATTACAGCAATACCAATAATAATAATAATACTTAGGCCTACAGGCTGCTTTAGTCCCACTTAAACCTTATTTTGAGGGCTCAAGTGGGATTTAACTGCTGGGTCTCTGCACGGGGTGAATTTCATTCTGACTAAAATAAGCATGTAGCAAGAGGAAACTAAACTGAATAATTATCACCCAAGACAAGCCTCTTTTTTTCCCTTTAAGTAAAGTATCTTTTCTTGCCTCCTCACTCCTTTGATCTTGATGTACATATGTTTCTCTGTACAGCATGTCTGTTTAACAGTCTGCACTGAACACCAAATAGCTGCCAGTCTCATCTGCTAACGAGAGTCCTTTTAGAGATTTAAAGGCATAGTACACAGCACCCTATAGCTAAATGCACCAGTGTGGTGGGGGTTTTAGTGATGCTGAAAGGTACCAGATTTAAAAAACTGGGAGTGAAGTCCTCTCTACAGTATGAGCCCCATCCAGGTCCCATTTAAGTCAATGGGAACCTTTGCATTGACTTTAATGGGATTTAGATCAGGCCCTATTGTCCATAAATGTGCAACTGCTTCTCTGTACTATCCAGCAGCCAACGTGCCCTCCCAATGTATCGTGTCCTTATCTAGGTCTGAGATAATTATCCAGACATCCAGTAAGGTAGGAGACTTGAGTTTGTGTGATGGATGCACAGGATAGCAGCAACTTTCTGTCAGGCTGCCACCCTGGGTGGCTTTGAGCTGCTACCCGAGGAATAAAGCGCCCCCCGGCCCCTTCACTCAACCACTGACCCCTGCTAGTTCCCAGCTGTGATTGGACTGGATCTCCTTCTAAAGGATACGCTCCTGTTCAGCTAAAAGATAGTGGGCTCAATGCAGGAATCACTGGGTGAAGGTCTATGGCCAGGGCTTTACATCAGTTCAAGAAGGTTGACCACGGGGGTGTCTTCTGGGCTTAAAATCTTGTATTATAAGGAGTATGGTAGTAGCACCTAATGGCTCCAGCTGAGATCAGGGTCACATTTCTCTAGGCGCTTTGTACATGCGTAGTGAGAGGCAGCGCCTACATCAAAGAGTGTGGGTGGGGAAACTGAGGCAGGGAGCAGCAATGTGACTTGCTCAATGTTACAAGCTATTCAGGGTTCAAGTGGGAAGAGAACGCAGGTTTCCCCGATTCCCAGGCCAAATGCCTTCCCCATTCTACCACACTGCCTCTCACAGACCAATAAGAGTCTATGTAAGAAGAATGGGTCCGATTTCACTTTTGTGGTCCTGTTTGCAAAGAATAATTCTGCTACCCACTCCCACCTGATTATTTTTGCTTTTGAGACTTGTTCACAGAGACCTAATATACCAATGTCCTTAAATCAAAACACTTAACAATGAATCTAAGCAGGTGGTGCTTGTAGTGGGTTTCCTTTCAGAATTGTATGACTATAACCTTAAAAATAAGAAATGAACCATGGAGTAAAAAAAAAGAATAGTCTGACTAGTTGATGTTTGTTTGGCCACACTGCCTTCCTACATAACTCTCAGCACTGATTAATTCAATATGATCCCTGTTTCCCCTTGTTCTTTGGTTAGAAAGATTCAAGGTTAATCTCAGAAAGGCTCGTCGCTGGCTGACATTTGTTCTCTTGATGCCTCTTGGCTGTAGTTACGCACACGTGCGGCAGCTGCTAAGACACTGAAAACCGCAGCCTCGGAATTCTTTTTGGGGGTGGAGTGAGTGGCTGCGTAAATTGACAGACACCTCCTATAACCTGCTGAGACAAGGGAGGGAGGGAGATTTTTATATATCTGAATGATGGGGAAACTGCTGATGCACCAGACTTTTTGTTCTGAATGGGTTTAACTTGTCACTGACAAATGATGGGAACTTCAGAGGCAGGAGAAAAGGGGACTGAACGTTTCAGGAATCCGGCAATGAAAAAAGAGCCTTTCACCTCCACCAGGCAATTCAGATCACTTGTGATCAAGGGGCAGATGATCAGCTGGTGCATAGCTCCCGTGTACCTATGCTGATTTACATCAGCTGAGGATCTGCCCTCAAAAGCCATTATCAGTTGGTGACTGTTTGGTGGCCTGCGTGAAATAAGTTGCAGGACCTTGGTCTACTCTAAGTCCTAGAGATGGGTGTGCCTATATCACACAAGAACCCCACCACAGACATATATAGACATGCCCATCCACGGAAGGGTCCAAATACATTTTGAGTTGACATTTCCAGCCATCAAACTTCCATGGATGCCGAGGGGAAGTTGGATGCACCGTTGAGAGTGCCCTTAAGGGCTATAACCATTGATGGTCTCACAGCACCCTCTGGTCAGCTCTGCTGCGCCAAGGCATTGCAGCTCCCACCTGCTGCAGGGGGATGCATGCCTCAGAGCATGTTTTGTTCAGTGGGCAAAACAGTAACAAAAGCATGGGATGGTAAAGCGTTTTCCTGGGGCAATTTTCATCCATAAGCCCAATTTTGTACCTGGCATCTGGACAGTACAGTGGCGGGCACATTAGAGATGCCATAAGTAGACAGGATTAGGGTTGGAATTTTCAAAAAGAGACTAAAGGAGGAGGTGCCCAACTCCTATTGGAACTAAGATTCAGATGTCTAACTCCTTGAGACACCTTAAAAATCTCAATGGAGTCTAGGTACAGGGATTGCTAGGGTTTGTCTATTTCAAAAGATGCACAGCAGGCACATCGTATGCAGCACATAGTGCCATAGCTTCAGCATGAACCTGTACAGCCAAGTGTATTTTCCCCCTATATTAGTTGTATCCTTCTCTCTCCTCAATATTCTGCCTTTGACCTTTATTCTAATTCCTCTAGACTGTCCCACACACTCTAGCTAACAGAGCAAGGTCCTCAGGAAGAGAAGCAGGGTTTACCAGTCAACGTGCTCAGAGTGCTGTTTCGCTCATTTCCTTGCATGATGCTGAATGTATTAAGTTTAGCTCCTGGGATGTAGCTAGTGTTCGTTAGAGGGGGCTCTAGGGATACATATTAATCTAGAAGGAAGCAGGTCTCCAAGAATTATTAGGGACATGAAAATGTAATCAAAATGTTTTTCCAATTTAGTTTCATCTCCCCCTTTCAGTCCATTCCAGCTTGTTTCTGTGCATGGCCCTGCCTAGATGAGACAGATCATGTTGGCCTGATCCTGTTTAATCATCCATGGGTGTAATGCCCCACATCAAATCCTGATCTCAGTTTGCCCTCTGTAAATCCAAAGTAATTCTAATGAATGCAATGGACATGCTTCAAATGTGCACTAGGGTAAGGGAGATCAGGATCTGGCCCTTTGACTTGAAATGAGTTACTTCTGATTTACATCAGTGTGAGCAGGATCAGGCCTGCTGTCTCCCCAAGTGGTCACTAGGACCCGATATGCCAATCAATGGACGGACATTAAATGAGAGGGGGGGGTGGTGTCAGTTTCTAAGCTCAGAAGAGTTACACCAGATAAACAGTGATGTAAATGAGACCAGACACTGTCCCCTGGGCCAGAACCACCACCTAAATATCCTCGGGGATCAATTCTGAGCCCCTCTTCTAATTTTCCAGTGACACAATCTTGCTACAGATGGTCCGAGACACTGTTCTGCAGTGACGTGTGTGTTGCATGCAGACCACTGAGGTGATGCCTGTCAGGCTCTTCATTTCCACTGCCATTTTGGCCCCCTCAGCACCACCCCATCACGTTCAGCTACGCCTGTGCTCACTCCGGCTGAGCGCTGTTCATGTCAGGGAGCTGCTCGGCCACTATGCGGAGGAGGGGTGGAGAAGAGAGCTGACAGTGCACACTCATGCGGCTCAATTCCCTACCTCTTCCAGTGTGTTAGACTCGGTTGTGGTGATCTAATCAAGTCCAACTGGCCTGCTGCCTCTCTTCATTTGAGTCAAAAAAGAAACCAGAGGCGGTTATGCATAATGAGATCTAAAATAATTCGCTGCCAATCTTTAGTTTCCTGGAACTAGATTAGTGGGCTTGTAGGGCTAGTTGTTTTATTGTATTGTTGCTAGGGAAGACTGCCAGGGCCTAGTTTTCAAGAAGCAGAGTTAACTATACACCTGCAAGGAACCAGGTGCAGTCCCTACTCCCATTTAAATGGGAACGTTGGATGTGCAAGGAATACAAGAGTCACCCCACTGGGGATTAGACTAGCATCTGCACTTCTGGTTCCATGGTCTTTTACCACCCCCACCCCCCAAACAAAAAACAAACCAACCAACAACAATCATGGGGAGGGATTCTGCCCCCCCCCCATGCCTGCCCCTATGCACTACTGTGGTGGTGGCATACAAGGGGCATAAACAGTTCTCAGGGAGCAGAGGGGACAATTCCACCTTTGCAGGCATTGTGTTGGCCCTAGGCTGGTCCCCTCAAGCCCCAGGCCAGGGAATATGCCAAGAGAGGGTGTAGGGCCAGAGCACAACCCACTCCAAGGATTCTAGGCTGCTCTAGACTACCCCCTAAGAAGCCCTCAGGAACCTGCCATAAAATTAGAGCACCCCCAACAATGCTCAAATATATTCAGGAGGCCACGTCAACCCCAGGAGCAGCCCAGAATCCCAGAGGCAAAAAGGTGGCATAAAGCCACATTTATTCCTTCCTCCCCTAAGCTGAACACAAGTCTCTAGCTCTGGTTTAGTTTAAGTGATGTTTCCTATTTATCCACAGGACAGGTACAGCAGCGGCCAGTTTCCAAGACAGGGCCCTGCTCATGGGCCTCACCCCTGGATTTGGGGATATTGCCGCTGGGGTAAAGATACTAGCTCGTTCTCCGTGGCCTCTTTGCTGTGAGGATCAACAAGAATATGCAACAACATCCGCGCTGCTGGTGGTTGTGTAGTGTGGACACCCTTTCTACCGGCAGCTGGATTGAGACCCAGCTAATGCATTCCGAAGAGGCCTCTGAGGAACAGGCCTTGAGAACTTTCTTTTCCAGGATCTTGACACTGGCAGGGGTAGCCATTATTTCACTTGACTAGACCACAGAATGTCAACTCCCTCCTCATCCCCTAGGTGTGGTCAGGGTTGAGGCACATTGAACTTCAGCCCTGCCTCACCCCACTTGTGCAAAGCAAAGCAAGTTTTCCTAGTAAACCACTATCAGGAACTATTGTTAGCCAACAGAACTTCCAAGTGAGTGTGAAAAAATTGGCCCAATTCAGCCCTTGGACTTCGCACTAGGTGAATTTGGCCTGTTCCCAAACCAGTAGATTTTCCTCAGTCTGCCCACTATATTTTCTCGGAGGCTATTAGCAGCAGAACACCACATTGGGAGTAGTAAGGCCTGGTCTATACATGGAAATTGCACAAAATTACATCTGTTTCTAAATCAGTTTAGTTAAATCTGGGCAATCCCATTGTGTGACCATTCAAATCAATTTTAAAGTACCTGACACTGATTGAGCTTAATTCAGTGCCCACCTGGTAGATTGCGAAACCAATTTAGTTAAATTAGGGCAATCAATTTAGTCAAATTGGTGCAATTTGTGGGGATATTCTATACACACACACGTCCAATGCATCCCTTCCTTTTGCAAGCCACTAAATAGCAGGTGCTTTTTGAAATGGTTTCAGCTTTTGGACTAATGCTGTTCTTAAGCAGACAAGCATCAAAATCCTCATGCAGGTTCACATTGTAGCACTCTATACAGTGTGTGTGTGTGTGTGTGTGTGTGTTTCAGTGGGACAAGTAACTGCTTTGTTACATGCCTAATTTCACAGCTCCTGATGCAACATGAGTAGAGGTACCCTCTTCCCCGGACATGCTTTCAAACATCTGCTACACACAGCTGTCTGCTGTACAACATCCTTCTCATAATTCAATTTGGTATTAACTAGATGGCGAAAGAACAGATTCCACAGGAAATGCTGCTTCCACCAGCTGCAGAGCTGGGAAACCCAGGGCTTCCACACCTATTGGTGCTGGCGTCTTTTGAGAATCTATCCTCAGCAGTGGTTGTTGTGTACATTTCATGTCTAGGCCCATGTCACGTACCCAAGGTCACAGGAGTCTGCAGCAGAGCTGGAAATTAAAGTCCCCATGAGCCTTAACCATGAGACCAGCTTCTCTTGCCCTGTCGGCACAGAAAGTATTCCCCAGGGAGGATGAAGATGATCTCAGGTATCATCATAATGGGCATTGTGCAAGACACTGTACTAACAGACTGTCCCTCCCCTGAGGAGCTTACAATATGTGGGCAACAGGTGATTCAAGTGAGAAGGGGAAGCACAAAGACACTGATCAGCATGAACAGTGGTCACAATAGGATATACACCATCCAGACTCACTAAGGTGGATCTCTTCAAACGCTTTTACCCTTGTTCTATCAAAGTCTTCGTTACATCTGAATTGTCAAGACTGCAGTTGGCCACGAAATGCTCCCCCCCTGCATCTCCTCAAGAAATTGACAAAAAACCTGAACTTGTTTTATGCAGTGTTGTTGTAGCTGTGTCAGTCCCAGGATATGAGAGAGACCAGGTGGGTGAGGTAGTATGTTTTATTGGACCAACTTCTGTTGGGGGGGGAGGGGGGGAGAAGGGGGCAGGCTTAAAAGCTTGTCTCTCACCAACAGAAATTGGTCCAATAAAAAAAATATAAATTACCTCCTCAACCACCTGGTATTTCTAATCTTGACATTTTTGGGGCTTTTAATAAAAAAACAGAACTTGAAAAATGGATGTGTCATGTGGAGAATTTCTATTTAAACCACCATCACAACAAATATCCACTGTCTCTTGTCCAAAACATCCTAAGGAGAACAGTCCATAAGCTCTGGATCTCAGCCATTCTAGAGCCACCCTCAAAGTCACCACCTTCCAGGTTTAGCTGTGGCTGTACTGGACTCTCAGGTCAGTACACTACACTTACTTGAGTGGACCCCTTTGTAGGAAGTCCCTGTAGCCTAATGATAGCAAAAGGAGCAAGGATTAGAGGTTGGGGAGAGGACCAGGCGCCAGAACTCTGGCAGTACCATCCCCGATTTGCTTGCCATGTTTGCATCCACTTTGCCAAGCCAAGAGACAACTTCTTGATTTAATCAATTCCCCATTGACTTCAGTTGGAAGTTCACCAGTATATCTGAGTGGAGAGAGAGAGAGAATTTTCACATCTTGATGATGATGATAATAAAAGCTACAGAAGGTCTTCACAGATACCCCCATTAAAGTCACTCATTACCAGGATCCTTTGGGAAAAAAAAAAAAAAAACTCCCTGATCACGGGATTCATTGTTCAGAGCAGTGTTTCTCAACCTTTTTGATACCAGAGACCAGCTTGCTACCTTCCTAAACTGTGTCAGGGAGATCTCAGGGACCAGTGTCAGTCCTTGGTCATTGATTTAGAGCACAGGACAAGGGAGTCAGGACTCCTGGGTCCTGTGGCTAGCTCAGCTGCTGACTTCTTGAGCAAGTCATTTAGCTGCAGTTTCCCCTTCAGTAAACTGGGGTGGGAGGGGAGGAAGACTTGTTACATCTGTAACATGCTTGAGATTTTCAGATGGAAGTATAATTATTTGCACACACACACAATGATGAAGACCCCCTTGGCAAAGGGTCCTCTGTTCTTTGCAGACATCTCACCTCAGACCTGACAAACTCACTACACTAAACTTGTCTTACAGGAGATTTATCCATAAAGAGGTATTATCCTACATATATTTCAGAGTGATTACAGGAAGCTCGTAGCTTGTCAAGATTCATAGATATCAAGTGAAATCGAAGGGCACTGTGGGTTCTCAGTGTCTGCTAAAAGGCCCAATCCAAAAAAAAAAAAACAACAACTTTCCATTGAGCTTTATGTCCAACCAAACGTTAGGCCCTAGGACCGAGCTCTTCTGAAAGTGGGGGTTCAGTTGGGGTTGCTGAGCACTTGGGGAGAAAAAAAAAAAAGATCCAGCTGTAATGATTTCTGGCAGCATTTAACAGCCTCGGGCCCTTGCATTTTCCAGTCGCCTTGATGACTGTAGGCAAACAGCTGCATCTCAGGCGTTATTTATTTTTGTCCAGTTTTAGGTTTTGCAAACATAGTACATAAGACTGCATTTCCAACAGATTAGCTCAATTAATCCCATACATCTATTTAGTTTGAGACAGGTCAATGGGCAAGGTTTTCCACTTCAGTCTTTCTGGGTTCAAATTCAGCTGGGCACCAAAGGAACGTCTGCCCATGAAACACATTCTCTTTGGGATTGTTTTACCAAAGACAAGAGAAACAAAGAAAAAGCCTTCAGCTGGATTCTTTTATGCCTGGGTTCCAAGATCATCATCTTCAGTCCCTGATTATTTTGACTGTAGATAAAAAACAGAATCAAACAGATCCATGGCCCTGCTGAGATCAGAACTGGGTAGAGCGGCAGTTGGGTTCAAATTGCTACCGGCAGGATTTTATCCCAGTTTCTGGAGCAGCGTGTGCTACTGCTCCAGGTATAGACGCCACACATCTTTGTTTCTGCATTCATAACTCTCAATTGCCTAGAGACCACATAGCTTAATTCACAAATGGTTGATGGAGTTCTTTGCAATGCACTTTCGAAAGCAAGTCGTGCAAACACACTTTTCCCTGAGTTCCTCCAGTAACCTCAGATATTTTCTTGTTGTACGGGTAGAAATGCAAGCTGAATTTATGGCTTGATTATCTAAACAGGTCTGGTATGACAGTAAAGGGCTATGGAGATGTGTATTTCTGGAGCATTGGTTTAAATCTGGCCATGGCCAGCAGCGTGATGTGCCAGTCCCTTTTCAGCACTGTTTGAGGCCAAGGAAAAGCATTTGCTTCCCATCAGGTTCATAAATCAGCTGTCTTCTGTCCCCGGCAGTGACTGGCCCTAAGGACTGGTCCACACTAGGGCAGGGATCGAACTAAGATACTTCGACTTCAGCTACGCTATTCGCGTAGCTGAAGTCGAAGTATCTTAGTTCGAATTTGGCGCGCTTACCTCGCGTCCGCGCGGCGCGCGATCGAAGTTCGCGGCTCCCACGTCGACTCCGGTAACGCCGCTCGCCCTGCAGGAGTACCGGAGTTCGAAGTAGCGCGTTCGGGGATCGATTTATCGCGTCCAGACAAGACGCGATAATTCGATCCCCGATAGTTCGATGGCTACCCGCCGATTTCGGCGGGTAGTGTAGACGGGGCCTAAGTCTAGCTCAGGGGCGGGCAAACATTTTGGCCCGAAGGCCACACTGGGTTTCCAAAGTTGTATGGAGGCCTCTCCAAACAGCCAGGTGTGGCCTGGGCCCTGCCCCCCTATCGGACTCCCCCTGCTTGTTGCCCCCTGACGGCCCCCCCGGGACTCCTGCCCCATCCAACCCCCCCGTTCCCATCCACACCTCCCTGTCGCCTGACTGCCCCCTGGGACTCCTGCCCCCGACCCCCGCCTCCGACCACTCCATCCAACCCCCCCCCTCCTTCCTGACTGCCCCCTGGGACTCCTGCCCCCATTCAACCCCCCTGTTCCCCGCCCTCTGACCACCCCCAACCCCTATCCACAGCCCCACCCCCTGACCACCACCACCCCAAACTCCCCTGCCCTCTATCCAACCCCCTCCCCCCCGTTCCCTGCCCCCTTACCAGTGGCTGGCAGCGCTACAGCCGCGCCACCCAGAGCAGCAGGACAGGCAGCTGTGCCACCCAGCTGGAGCCAGCCACACCACCGTGCAGCACAGAGCACCAGCTCAGGCCGCAGCTCTGCAGCTGTGCTGCCCCAGGAGCTCGCAGCCCCGCCGCCCAGAGCATTGTGCCGGCAGCGCAGTAAGCTGATGCTGCAGGAGAGGGAGAACGGGGGGGGGGGGGGAGGCCAGCCTCCCAGGCCAGGAGGGTCCTGCGGGCTGGATGTGGCCTGCGGGCCGTAGTTTGCCCACCTCTGGTCTAGCTGCATTCTGGTGCTTTGATGCCAGTGAGCAGTGTAAAGGGGCTTGAAGCCTGCTGGATCTCCCCTTGGAAGAATTCCCCTAGGGGAAAGAGGAATCCATAGAGGTGTATGTAGCAAGTTGGAGGCAGGAGAACAGGTTGCAGGAGAGAAGAGATTGGCAGTAACACCAGTAAGAGTGTTTGCACATGGCTTGAATGCTACCTGCAGTTGCAGCCCCCTGTGGAAACAGTTCTCTTAAAAAGCCACTTTAATTTTAGAAACATGGAGTCCTCATGTTATTACCCAGCATGCTGTACACAAAACAGTGTAGGACAGAGAATGGCCCTGTGCTGCCAATGCAGGGGTGTGGCCAGGGCATGCTGCACTGTGTCTATTGTGGGCGGTCCCTTAGAAACAGCTGCAACCAGGGTGTAAATCAGAGCAGCCCCAGAGGCTGCTCTAGTTTATATGGAGAATTGAGTCCAAGAGGAATAAGAGTAAGAGTGCAGCCACCTGTGTCCCCTTTCCCACAGCTGTGCCAAGTTCAGCTTGACCACAGCCCGGAAACAAGGTCATTATCTCAACATAGTGACAGCTATGAAAGAGGATGTTAAATACAAGCTAGTGATGAAAATAACCCCCCCAATTATCAGAGGAAAGATTGATAAACAGACAAGATTGAGAACCTAGATTGCTAAAAAATAATGCCTGAGGGGCAGCAAGTTAAGTTATGAATTGTGGGATATTGCCCTATGGCAGATGGGACCCGATTGCCTCTGCTTCAAGGCTGCCAGCCCACTCAATCCCAGGATAACTCTGGAGATTCAGAGCAGTGTCCCGATCTTATAGGGCCAGAGTGACACTGAGCCCAGTGCATCCTGGGATGGGGTTTCAGGACTTCTCCCTGGGCTGGGTGGATGCCCAGGCAGCACCGATGCAATCAATAAAGCTCCGAGGTATGTCCCTCTGCACCAAGTCTCAGGACCCTGACATAAGGAGTTCCCCAGTAACCCAGTCTCCATATTGCTCTGTTAAACTCATTAGGTTTGCACAGGAGCAAGTGAAGGAAAGATTCACTTCCTAGTCTCTCTTACCACTTGGAAGTTTGGTCTTCTAGGGGATAGAGCACTAGCTTGGGACTCAGGAGACCTGGGTTCTGATCCCAGCTCTACTGCTGGGTGACCTTGGGCAAGTTCCTGCCCCTCTGGGCCTCAGTTTTCCCATCTATAAAATAGGGGTAGTGAGATTTATCCCCTTTGTAAAGTGCTTTGAGATCTACTGATGGAAAACACTATACAATACACATTCCATCAAATAGGCAGACCAGTTAGGGGAAAACTGAGTTGCTGGGGCAAAGGATGCACAAGGGAAAGGCAAAGCATTTTCCTTGCCATGGTTGAAGCAGCCTTGCATGCCCCTGTCATGGTGGGGAGGGTGAGAGGATCCCTGCAACAGCAAGTGTTCTGATCCCAGCCCACCCATACCCAGTTCCCATCTGCCCCTGTACGCTGCCAGGCATGGAGCCCGGTGGAACTGGGCTGTGCGTGGGGAGGGCTGTCAGGGTTCCCTCCCCACTCTGAACTCTGGGGTACAGATGTTGGGACCTGCATGAAAGACCCCCTAAGCTTATTTTTACCAGCTTAGGTTAAAACTTCCCCAAGACACAAATCCTTTCCTTGTCCTTGGACGGTATTGCTGCCACCAAGTGATTTGGACAAAAATTCAGGAAAAGGGTCATTTGGAGTCCCTTGTTCCCCAAAACCCTTTCACCCCGTTTCCTGTGGAGGCTTGAGAATAATGTGAGTACTGACCAGACCCTTTGTCCCTAGGACACTGAAAATCAAACATGTTCTTAAAGGAAGAACTTTATTTAAAGAAAAAGAAAAAGAATCACAACTGCAAAAATCAGGATGGAAGCTAACTTTACAGCGTAATAAAAAGATTTAAACACAGAGGATTCCCCTCTAGGCTCAGCTTCAAAGTTACACAAAAAACAAAAACAAAAAACAAAAAACAAAAAAAAACAAAACCGGAATAAACCTCCCTCTTAGCATAGGGAAAATTCACAAGCTAAAACAAAAGATAATCTAACACATTTCCTTGCCTTTACTTACAATTTCTGTAATTTTAGATGTATCATTTCAGGTATGTTTTCAGGAGATGTTTTACCTGCTTGGTCTCTCTCTCCGTCCAGAGAGGGAACAAACAAAGAGCACAAACAAAACCTCTCCTTCCCCGCCCCCCAGATTTGAAAGTATCTTCTTTCCTTATTGGTCCTTTTGGTCAGGTGCCAACCAGGTTATCTGAGCTTCTTAACCCCTTACAGGTAAAGTGATTCTGTACCTCTGGCCAGGAGGGATTTGATGTTACTGCATACATAAAGGTGGTTATCCTTCCCTTTATATTTATGACAAGGGCATACCCTCCCTTCTGTTCAGAACCACACTGATTCCATTGCCTTGGANAAAACCCCAAAAAACCAAAACAAACAAACAAACAAAAAACACAAAACCGGAATAAACCTCCCTCTTAGCATAGGGAAAATTCACAAGCTAAAACAAAAGATAAACTAACACATTTCCTTGCCTTTACTTACAATTTCTGTAATTTTAGATGTATCATTTCAGGTATGTTTTCAGGAGATGTTTTACCTGCTTGGTCTCTCTCTCCGTCCAGAGAGGGAACAAACAGAGCACAAACAAAACCTCTCCTTCCCTCCCCCCCCAGATTTGAAAGTATCTTCTTTCCTTATTGGTCCTTTTGGTCAGGTGCCAACCAGGTTATCTGAGCTTCTTAACCCCTTACAGGTAAAGTGATTCTGTACCTCTGGCCAGGAGGGATTTGATGTTACTGCATACATAAAGGTGGTTATCCTTCCCTTTATATTTATGACAAGGGCATACCCTCCCTTCTGTTCAGAACCACACTGATTCCATTGCCTTGGAGGTGGGAACTAGTTTCAGGGCTTAATTTGTGCCCCGGCACCTCTAGGCTTGCCACATCAGTTCTGAAAATAAGACAATTGCTTGAGCCCCAGCATGTCTTTCCATTACAAATTAAAACACTGGCCAATTTGCTCTTATTACACACTAATTGAATACTAATTCCTTTCCCAGGATGTTTAAAATCCACACCCCCTTCACACACACTTCATGATTATCCCTTTCTCCCATCGGAATTTTACACTGTGCATTTCAGACTCTGAATACTGACCCCCTAGCTTGTGTTGTGTGCAGCACATGTTCCCCAAAACCTGCCATCTTCAGTCCTCTTTGCATAGCTGCTGCCTCCACTTTTGCCCTCTTTGACCCTTTAAGGCTAGTTAACAGTT
This sequence comes from Platysternon megacephalum, assembly GCA_003942145.1. NCBI lineage: Eukaryota > Metazoa > Chordata > Testudines > Platysternidae > Platysternon > Platysternon megacephalum. The sequence continues at coordinate 463,487 of QXTE01000303.1, forward strand.
TAAGAGCCTTACCTATGAACTTTTAGGTTTTCCTTGGTATTGCAAAGTCTCATTACCTGGCTTTCTAAGGTTACCCCTCTGAAGCTCTGAACCATCTCAGTATACTTCAAGTAAACAGCGCTTAGAACCCCAGGGACAGCATAAACAACACATTGCCCTGAACCCAAACACTCAATCCAACCACTCTTGAACTATGGGGATGCTAGAAAACCCAACCCATTTCCACATCCACATTTTGTAAGTGCCAAAAATTTTAAGAGCTGAACACCCACCTACCTTGGGCATTCCAGCTCCGGGTCAAGATCTTGGAATAATCCAGATTCTTACCCGAGGTCAATCCAGATTTGGCAATGGTGACTATGCCCATGCATTGTCCATTCTCCAGAGCTTTGGCATCTCTCACTATTACGCTCTCTGCTCTCGAGACACTTCCCTCTAGCACCTCGATCCCTTTCATTCCAGCACAAGACTGCATGGCCAGGGAGGGGAAGCTCATTTCAGCAGCAGCTGATTGGCAAAATGCAGTTCTCCCCAGCAGGACCCAATTCTGCTTTCAGTTCCATGGGGTGCTACTGCCGGCAGTTTCAGTGCGAACTGGGCTCCTGTAACCGAGCGCAGAATTTGCCCCCTCACCATTAATAAATATATCTATGAGGATTCTTTAAGTGACGCCATACTGACCCAGGCCAGATTTGAACTGCTGACTTAGAAGTAAGCCTGCGATCTTGAGCAAGTCACTTCACCTTCTGTGCCTGTTTCCACCCCACCTTGTGTCTTGTAAACCCTTCCAGCCAGGCAATCGCTCTCATTAGGTGTTTTCACAGCACTCAGTCACCATCTTGGTTGGGGCCTCTGGTCGCAAATGCAATACAATAGTCATCTGCCATTACCAGTCCCCGAATCAGCCATTTCCCTAGACAGATCGCTTTGAATCCAGATTTTGCCATCACACCTACAGCCACAGAAACCAGCTATTTCGGAGTTGGTTTCCATAACCATCAGCACACACTGCAGTACAGAACAAAACCTCTATAGGGCCCCCCCAAATTGCTTTCAGTGGGAAGTGAGTGCACCACACTAGCAGCCAGCCTGTTACGGCTGTATAGGTTATCCATTTAGAGCTTAGGTCCTGAGCACTCCTGTGAGGTGTGGAGCATCTTCAATTCCCCCCCACCCCGAGTGCGCTCAGCACCTCATTGGATCAGGCTCCCTAAACAATTCAGAAGCTATTTCAAGGCTTTGTAATTACCCATGTGACTTTAGGTTCCTTAAAGCAGGAAGATTTTCATTGCACCAAATATATTTCCCCCTGCTCCATTCCAACACATTGGAGGTTTGATTTAAGAACACTGGGCCAGATTCTTCACTGGTGTAAATGCACATAGCTTCCATTGAAGCTGCAGTAACCTACATCAGCCTGGGAATTTCCACCACATGCGTCTGATGAAGTGGGTATTCACCCACGAAAGCTTATGCTCCAATACGTCTGTTAGTCTATAAGGTGCCACAGGACTCTGTCGCTTTTTACAGATCCAGACTAACACGGCTACCCCTCTGATATATCAGCTGAGGATCTGGCCCACCACTCCTGATAAGAGCACGCTTTACAACTCCTGCTGCCATGGTATGAATTAACATGGTACTTCACACTAATGAAATGCTAAGTGATTCTTTTCCTTAAGGCAGCTGTAGTCTCAATTTGGCTGCTTTGACAGCTGAGACGTTTTGCTTCAGAGGAGGAGGGGCAGTTTGATAGAGGTCCCCCCCCCCCCCCCTTCTACTGCACCTGAATTATTCTTTCAACATTAAAGAAATTTGGATAATGGAGGCAAATGTTAGCGTGAGGTAACATGGCCTGGATTTGGAGGATATAGCTGACATTCAGATAACTTCCTGGGGCTGTAGATGACCTCTTAAATTGGAGAACGAATGGTAGAAAGCTAGCCTCGTTCTCTTCTCTCGGTGGTATAAATCAGGTGTAACTTATTCCATCGGAATGGGTAAGAGGGGAGTTGGGTCCAATGGAGTTACTCCCGATTTACACTAGTGTGAAGGGGGGGGGGGGGGGGAGAAGTGAGGTCCAGTGTAAATCAGAACTGACTCACAAGCAGGCCTGATTCCTCTCACTCACCCCTGTGTAAATCACCCTTATTTGCATCTTGTAACACTTTTGGTAACAATCCACCCAGTAGTATACATCCAGACACAAACACTCATTGAGAAGAGAATCAGGCCCAGTGAGTGTGTGTACTGATGGGTGCATGCTTACCAGAAGTATTACAAGGGGCAGGCTGCTTAGGGTTTAGAGACAAATCTCTGCAGAGGTCTCTGAAGCAGCTAGTTTTAAACAGATCATTCCCCACCACCCTGTTCAGAGAAGAGCAGGGGCCCAAGTCGGCAGAGTGCCAAACTCGGTCACCCAGCAGCTGTCGAGGGTGTTGATCATCTCCGAGGATCAGGCCAACAGACTAATAAAAATTAAAGTGGGACAGCGAGGCATTGGCACAAATCAAGCTTCTCCCGCTGGAGGAAGAAAGTATTTTCTTCAGGGAGATACAGAACAAGCTGCAGAGAAGCCCACATGGTCTGACAGGTCAGGTAATGGATGGCCAGTCACAAAGCCCTCTGGCGCCGACTCATGGCTGAAATAGATAGTCTGTGACTAGGATCAGAGGGGCAGCCGTGTTTGTTGCTTTTTACAGATCCAGACTAAGAGTCCTGTGGCACCTTATAGACTAACAGACGTATTGGAGCATAAGCTTTCGTGGGTGAATGCCCACTTCGTCAGACGCATGTAATGGAAATTTCCAGAGGCAGGTATAAATATGCAGGCAAGAATCAGTCTAGAGATAACGAGGTTAGTTCAATCAGCGAGGATGAGGCCCTCTTCTAGCAGTTTCTCCTCCCTTGGTGTTCACACCTCAACTGCTTGAAGAGAGCCTCATCCTCGCTGATTGAACTAACCTCATTATCTCTAGACTGATTCTTGCCTGCATATTTATACCTGCCTCTGGAAATTTCCATTACATGCGTCTGACGAAGTGGGCATTCACCCACGAAAGCTTATGCTCCATTACGTCTGTTAGTCTATAAGGCACCACAGCACTCTGTTGCTTGTGACCAGGAGCGCTGCCAGCTTTTTCGCCGCCCTAGGCGGCGGAAGGTCCCGCCCCCAAAATGCCGCCCCGACAGAGGTGGCAGAAGGTCCCCCCCCAAAATGCCGATGATGACCGGGGCGCCGGCGCCCCCCAAATGTTAGCGCCCTAGGCAACCGCCTAGGTCACCTAATGGGTTGCGCCGGCCCTGCTTGTGACTAGGATGAATTCCACACACCTCCTCTCCCCTGTGGGGAGGGTAAACCATCACCTAGCATACAGCATAGCAGTGAAGGAAGTGGCTAGCTTTGATTCCGGTCTTCTTAAAAGCAGTGGCTTTTTATCCCACCCCAGTCAGTAACCACAACAGCAGCTGATCACTTATGAGACTCTTTTCACACATCTCTGCTTTTATAGTCTGACACAACATCTCATTTCCCCGTCAGTAATGTATTCTGACCCTTCAGTTAGCTCTTCTCATGCAGTGCTTTGAGTTCGCCTCCTAGCTACCTCTGCAACTTTTATAGCAGCCATGTACTGGGGGACCAGATGGTTCAGTAAGCTAGACTCTGTAGTGAAAGGCCAGGCATGGGACTCAGATGACCCAGATTCAATTCCAAGCTGTGCTACAGATTTCTTGTGTGACCTCTGGCAAGTCACCTACTCTCTGCACCTCAGTGCCCCATCTGTAAAACGGGGATAATGATCTCTTTTGTCTAGCTTTTAATGGAAGCAACTGGTTCCTACTAGTTATCTGTACTGCACAATAGGGCGCTGACCTCCGATGGTGCTTCAGTGATCCAGATCCTTTCACTTCCAATTTGACAGTTAGAAATCCAGCCCAGTATGGAAGTGACTCAAAATGTTTGCTATCTGATGGCTGTCCACTGGTCTAGGATATGTGAAATGTTCCTAATCCTAGCAGGCAGTAGTCCATATCTCACAAAATAGCATCACAAGTTTCCCACTTGGAAAGCATCCAAAGGACTGTATGGGCCATGAAGACCTGACTCCCCACTCATGCATATCCAAGATCAGAGATGAATCATAGACCCATAGGGTTAGAAGGGACCTCAAGGGTCATGTAATGTAACAAGGAGCTAATAGAGGAGGTATCTGAGCCTCTAGCTATTAACTTTGGAAAATCATGGGAGACGGGAGAGATTCCAGAAGACTGGAAAAGGGCAAATATAGTGCCCATCTATAAAAAGGGAAATAAAAACAACCCAGGAAACTATAGACCAATTAGTTTAACTTCTGTGCCAGGGAAGATAATGGAGCAAGTAATTAAGGAAATCATCTGCAAACACTTGGAAGGTGGTAAGGTGATAGGGAATAGCCAGCATGGATTTGTAAAGAACAAATCGTGTCAAACCAATCTGATAGCTTTCTTTGATAGGATAACGAGTCTTGTGGATAAGGGAGAAGCTGTGGATGTGGTATACCTAGACTTTAGTAAGGCATTTGATACGGTCTCGCATGATATTCTTATTGATAAACTAGGCAAATACAATTTAGATGGGGCTACTATAAGGTGGGTGCATAACTGGCTGGATAACCGTACTCAGAGAGTTGTTATTAATGGTTCCCAATCCTGCTGGAAAGGCATAACAAGTGGGGTTCCGCAGGGGTCTGTTTTGGGACCGGCTCTGTTCAATATCTTCATTAACGACTTAGATATTGGCATAGAAAGTACGCTTATTAAGTTTGCAGATGATACCAAACTGGGAGGGATTGCAACTGCTTTGGAGGACAGGGTCATAATTCAAAATGATCTGGACAAATTGGAGAAATGGTCTGAGGTAAACAGGATGAAGTTTAACAAAGACAAATGCAAAGTGCTCCACTTAGGAAGGAACAATCAGTTTCACACATACAGAATGGGAAGAGACTGTCTAGGAAGGAGTACGGCAGAAAGGGATCTAGGGGTTATAGTGGACCACAAGCTAAATATGAGTCAACAGTGTGATGCTGTTGCAAAAAAAGCAAACATGATTCTGGGATGTATTAACAGGTGTGTTGTGAGCAAGACACGAGAAGTCATTCTTCCGCTCTACTCTGCGCTGGTTAGGCCTCAACTGGAGTATTGTGTCCAGTTCTGGGCACCGCATTTCAAGAAAGATGTGGAGAAATTGGAGAGGGTCCAGAGAAGAGCAACAAGAATGATTAAAGGTCTTGAGAACATGACCTATGAAGGAAGGCTGAAAGAATTGGGTTTGTTTAGTTTGGAAAAGAGAAGACTGAGAGGGGACATGATAGCAGTTTTCAGGTATCTAAAAGGGTGTCATAAGGAGGAGGGAGAAAACTTGTTCACCTTAGCCTCTAAGGATAGAACAAGAAGCAATGGGCTTAAACTGCAGCAAGGAGGTTTAGGTTGGACATTAGGAAAAAGTTCCTAACTGTCAGGGTGGTTAAACACTGGAATAAATTGCCTAGGGAGGTTGTGGAATCTCCATCTCTGGAGATATTTAAGAGTAGGTTAGATAAATGTCTATCAGGGATGGTCTAGACAGTATTTGGTCCTGCCATGAGGGCAGGAGACTGGAGGACAGGGGAGGTCCCTTCCAGTCCTAGAATCTATGAATCTATGAAATGTAACCCCCTGCCAAGATGCAGGACTGGTGTCTAAATCACCCAAGACAGACGGCTCCAGCCTCCTTTTGAAAACCTCCAGTGAAGGAGCTTCCACAACCTTCCTAGGCGTCTGTTCCATTGTCCTGCTGTTATGACAGTTAGGAAGTTTTTCCTGAGATTTAATCTAAATCTGCTGTGCTGTAGTTTGACCCATCACCTCCTGTCCTCCCCTCTGTGGCCAGAGAGAACTTTCTCCATCATTTTTATGGCAGCCTTTCAAATATCTGAAGACCGTTATGTCCTGCCTTAATCTCCTCTTTTCCAAACTAAACAGCCAGTTTCTTCAGCCTTTGCTCATATGGCTTGTGTTCCATCCCTTGAATCATCTGTGTCACTCGCCTCTGGATCCTTTCCAGTTTCTCCACATCCTTTCTAGATATTGGTGACCAAAAATGGACACTGTACTCCAGCTGAGGCCTAACCAGCACTGAATAGAGCAGAAGGTGGAGGTGCGCTGGTGCTGTTCCATGATTAGACAGAGGACTTCGGTTCCAGGTTGACAGCCATTCCTGGAGACGGTAACCAGCATTACATTTACACACTTTTAAATAAAAAGCGCCCATCGCTAACAGATGGGCAACAGCAGCAGCTTAAAAATAGATGCAATTCTGGATAGATCACACTTCTTCCTAGCACATTCTCACCTGCTGATGGGATTCAGGCTTGACACCTGTTGGGAATACATTTGCTACCACATGGGAGAACCCCTCCCCCCTCCAGCATGTTTAAAACTTTCCCTTCCGAGATCTGATTTTGCATCCCTCTTTTCTCTCTGTCACTGCAATGTTCAAAACAAATTAAGGGCCAGATTTTCAAGTGCTCAGGACCCAGAATCAGGGCCAGATTTTCCAAAGAGCTCAGTGCCCAGCAGATGGGTCTACATTGCATTTTAAAACCTGCAGCAGCAAATCTCACAGCCTGGGTCTACACACTCAGCCTCACAGCAGTGTCGACATTGAAGCTTGGGCTGGAGTCTGGGCTCTGAAACCCACCCCCTCCTTGGGCTTTAGAGCCCAAGTGTCTACACAGCTGTTTTTAGTGCTGTAGTGTGAGCCTCATGACTCACTGCCACAGAATCCTGCTTGCTGTGTAGCTGTACCACGTAGGCACCCAATGTACTGAGCCTATACGTCTCCTCTGTGCAATCCACCTTCCCCAAATGAATATTTAAAAGCAAAGCTCAGAAAAGCCATCTGCTTTTTGTTTTGAGAATTACATTTGAACAATTCTGGCAATTACACCATCATCTCTCCCCCAAGCAACATTTTGGTCAGTTGCATTTATTTCCCATTTCTGTAATATTCTAGTGATTTTCCATGGTATTTGGCAAAACTCTCACTCCCCTCCCCATGACCCCTCTCTGGTCCCGAACTAAAAGCACTCAAAATGCAAGCAATCTGAAAGGGAGAGTGTTGCACAGAAAATATTCTGGTCCTATTTTTCTTCACCTTGTAACTGGTGCAAAGCAGGGGTAAGGCAATGCCAGCTCAGGAAGATTGCAAAGCATGTATGAAATGCTCGCATCTTGCACTGGTGTAACTATTTTTTCTACACCTTTGTACCAGTGCAGAGAATAAAGTGTTGCCGTTGTATATTGGTACATTTTAATACTTACTCTGCAGTGGTGTAACCAACCACACAAGCTGCAGGGCAATGGTGAATCAGGCCTTTAAGACTCTGTGCTTTTGTATTCTTGAAGATGTCAAAGTAAAAGTAGATCTTCCTGGGCTCACATGGCTGGTAATGAACTTGCATCAAGGTGGCTAGTACAGGGGTTCTCAAACTGGGGGTTGGGACCCCTCAGGGGGTCACAAGGTTATTACATGGGGGGGGGGGGGTCGCGAGCTGTCAGCCTCCACCCCAAACGCCGCTTTGAATCCAGCATTTATAATGGTGTTAAATATATTAAAAAGTGTTTTTAATTTATAAGGGGGGGTCACACTCAGAGGCTTGCTATGTGAAAGGGGTCACCAGTACAAAAGTTTGAGAACCACTGGACTAGTATATCCACATCCATGCCAGGGTGAGAGTGGCTAAAAGTTGTGACAGCACCAAACAGCCAGCAGAAGGCACATTAAGTGAGCTGGCGTTCAGATGAATTCCAAATGGACAAATATGTCAGAGAGCAAACACCAAACTGGCAGTCTCAAACTCAGACACCATAGTGCTGAACATGGTATGAAAGTCTAGACTAAGGGACAGAGGGCTGGGACAAGATGGGGACATAGAACAAGTGTAAGGATCCCCTGGGGAATAGCCCCAGTGCAGAGGGCTCCTATATGTAGGCTCAGAGCCAACTCAGTGCTTAGGGTGGGTTTGAAGAGGAAGGAGGTGGGTCAGGGTTGGCAAGGGAGGTGGTTGGACCCATATCCCTGTGATTCTGCATCCTAGCAAAGCCCTGTAAGGACATGAATTGGGGCAGCCTTTATGACTGCCCTAACCTGTGCCAGGGGGCACAGTGGCCCCTGTAGCCACAGAATAAAGGATGTCATTTCTGACCCTGAGCTGGCACAGTCACCAGTGCAGGATGAAGCTAGCTCTGAATCCTTGTACTAGCTGAGCAAACCCATTCAGGTCAGGGATGGTATGAAGTGGAGAAGTTTGTATTGCTAGTGCTGGCCTTGTGGGGGATAAGAGGAAGAATGTTAGTTTCCATGGTTGCCAGCCCGGCACCTTTCACCAGCACACAGAGACAGACACACGTACACAAGTAAACCCATGCGTCAGAGTACGATACTCGGGCGAACGTTTGATCCCTTCAGAGCTGTCCTTCCCCCTAGAAAGAGCCATTCCGAGTGATGGGCTAACACGGGGCCTTTCACGTGAACGCTGACGGGAATGAACACTGCGTACATGCTGGATGGAAAGTAATGACAGGAGAGCTGGACAGATGCCTCAAGGCCGTCTCTTGTGTTCTGAGCCTCTCAAACTCATCATCTAGAGAAAGTCAGACAGCTGGGGAAGAGCTTGGCCTTGCTTGTGCAGAAGAGATACGAGGCAGCGGCTGCCACTGATTTCAACTAGGGACAGAGTTTAGCTCCTCTTGCTGCTGTAATTCAGAGTATTTCAGGGATTGGCATGATTAGTGTCAGGATGGTTTCGTGGTAAAGAGACTGATATTGGTAGGGTGACCAGACAGCAAGTGTGAAAAATCAGGACAGGGGTTGGGGTGTAATAGGTGCCTATATAAAAAAAAGCCCCCAAAATCAGGACTGTCCCTATAAAATCAGGACATCTGGTCACCCTAGATATTGGAATCAAGAAAACTGGGTTTGATCCTTGACTGACACAGGCGGTGTGGCCTGGGGCAAAGCTCTGTGCCTCAGATCCCTATCTATAAACAGGGTGGATACATTATCTGGTCTATTTAGATTAGAATCTCTTTGGAGCAGAGATGGTCTCTTAATACGTGCCAAGTGCCGTACATACACAATGGAGCCCTGATCTCAGTTAGGGACTCCAGGTGTTACTGCAAGAACAGTATTCACTTAGACTAGGGCTAGATTTAGCCCAGAGCATCAGCTGGTGGATTGAGAGGTTGTTACTTTGTACTTGGGACTAATAAATGCTGGACAGTCAGAGTGACTCAGCTGTTGATAGAAGTGAGAAATCTACCAAGGAAGGTGAGGCTCAAACACTTTGTATTTCACAAGTCTCGTTAAAAATCATAGTGATATCATGCATTCATGTAGTGCTTTTAATCCGGAAGGAGCCAGGGCCTTTACAGACTGATAAAGTGGTTCCTATGGTCTGTCTCTCCATTTAAATGCTATATGGGCAGATACCATGTTGCCTTTTACCACCACTATACAATTCTTTTTTAGGAAGGGACAGCGAAAACTAGCTTCTCCATTTGAAACTACAAGGGGGATTTTAGGTAGGGAGATTGGCCCTGCTGTCCTAACCAGTGTCTTTATTATTGTGAAGAGTTCCATGGGAACTTTAATGATTTAGGTGGGCAGGACATGGGGGAGCGCAGTCTCCTGGGTCCTCTTCCCATCTCTCCCACTGATTCACTGCAGCTAAAAGGGGCCACTGATTTTGAGTGCTTCAGTTTTTGATTGCTTAGCTTGAGACCTGGTGCCAGATTCTCAGCTGGCTTAGGTAAGTGTTACTCTGTTGAAGTCTACGGAATCTGCATGATGACACATTAAGACCCTGGTCCCTTGATGACCCTGAGCACCTGCAGCTCCAATTGAAATCAGCTGTAATTGTGGGTGCTCAGCCTCTCGAAAAAGAGAAAATCAGACCTCCACTGGGGCCTCAGAAATTGACCCCCCAAACCAGCAGCCTCCTCTGACAATTTGGCTGCACAGTTTTAATAGGGTACTTGGAAGTGATACAATGTAGCATTTCCAGTAATAAAAAACTCAAGTGTTCCTGCTGGGCTGAATCCATCTCACAAGGGGGGGGGGAGGGTGAAAGAGACAATCTGTTGGCAAACTGAGTGCCTGAGCAGCTGTGATGGAGGGCACTGCCTTTGCCAGGACCAACCTGTCAGCCCTCGATAAACAGATCGCAAAACATTTTGCTAATATGGAAGAGGATAAACGGGCTTGAACGGAGGTTCAGTTTCAGACAAACTGCCTGATATTAATCTAGTCAATAAAGATAAGGAAGGAGTCACTTGAGTTGCCAGCAGTAACTCAGACAGACACATTTTGAGTAGCCCTCTTATTCTAACCAGTCCTTAGCTCCTAAGAAGAATTCAGTCTATTTAACCTTTGTATAAAGTTATCCAGCCACCACCAGCAACAGTGGAGAATAAGCAATAAGAGCTCTGTATAAGTTTGTCTCTCTCACCACCAGAAATTGGTCCAATAAAAGAGTACCTCCCCCCCCCCTTGTATCTGTAATAAGATCTCTGGCTTTTAACATGTCTACACTGCAGTCACAGGGTGTAGCTGCAGCTCGTGTAGACACAGCTAGCTAGATTCAGTTTGTCTATACAAACTGCAGCCATACCCCTGACTGCAGTGTAGGCATACCCTAAAACTGCTCCACTCCCACCACATCAATGAGTAAAGGGATGCCTATGGAGCTGCTGTCCTATTGGCCAGATTGGAGCCCACCTCTCTCTAGCAGAATGGTGCAGAGGGAGTGGGTCAGTGTAATGGCTTCTCTTTGTTGTGGCTTCTGTGCTCATACGGTTCTTGTGTCATGCTGGTTTTACACTGATGCAAGTCTGTTGGATTCACTAGAGTCCCTCACTCACACCAGTGAGGATCAGGAGAGTTGAATCAGGTCTAGGGGCTTCAAAAGCATCTGTCTCTTGGGTGTGTGGGGTTGTGTTGCAAGGTCAAGGAAGGCTTTTTGCTCCCTTCTTCACCCACAGTCATGTTCTTATATGAAATTTCATGCAGCTCAGAGAAACAAGATAGGAGCTAACAGATCTATGCAGGATTGTGACAAGAACTGACTCAGGAGGCCACATTTCATAGAATATCAGGGTTGGAAGAGACCTCAGGAGGTCATCTAGTCCAACCCCCTGCTCAAAGCAGGACCAACCCCAACTAAATCATCCCAGCCAGGGCTTTGTCAAGCCTGACCTTAAAAACCTCTAAGGATAGAGGTTCTACCACCTCCCTAGGTAACCCGTTCCAGTGCTTCACCACCCTCCTAGTGAAATAGTGTTTCCTAATATCCAACCTAGACCTCCCCCACTGCAACTTGAGACCATTACTCCTTGTTCTGTCATCACTGAGAACAGCCTAGCTCCATCCTCTTTGGAACCCCCGCTTCAGGTAGTTGAAGGTTGCTATCAAATCCCCCCTCACTTCCCAAAGGCAGAGACTCATAATAGGTATGCACATAACAGCACCCCAGCTGTGCATGGACATTAGGTAACTGGAGTGCAAAAGGCCAATTTAAAACCCTCCTTTGCCGTGATGTCTACAAAAAAGCTTGACAGTGATGAAAAAAAAAGGGTGGACAATGGCAGCTTGTATGCTGATGCCACTGCCTCATGTTGTTCAGTATGGTCACTGTTCTCTTGTGCTCCTTGTCTGTCTATAGTCACCCAGTCTTTTGTCTTATAGACAGTGTGATCCTTAGGGTAGGGCATGTCTTCATTCTGTGTTTGTACAGCACCTACCACAGTTGGGTCCTTGTCTATGACTGGGCTCCTAGGTGCTATTGCAATACAAATAATCAATAGTTGTTGGTTTGTATGTGATTGAAGTAGGTAGAGGGAAAAGTAGATTTGCAGGGGGTTAAGAACACCTGAGACCTCACTCCCCAGCCCCTGAGAGCCTTACAAGTCAGCCTGCCAACCAATAATGGCACCTTATTCAAAGAGAGAAGAGCAGAAAGCCTTTAAGTCCACAGGGATCTCCCTATGCAGCTGTAACCTACCTGGGAAGTGCTTGGATTTATAGCGATAGGTGCTATAGAAGCTCCTAAAGCAGACAGAATGGGACAGTCCCTTTATAAGGCAGTCTGGCCACTGTGCCCCAGGAAAGTGTTATGGTAACACCTGCCAGCTGGTGCTTTTCAGAGGCAGAAAAATAGCATGTCCTAAAATATCACATACCAGGCACAAGATCCAGCCCCCCATAAGGTTTAAGAGGATGATGAGCCCAACCATTTCCCCTTGAATTCAAGCACTGAAAGCAGGGGAACAAACCTCTGAATAACGGAGCAGCTGATTGGCATGGAGGGATTTGAGTTTTGTTCTGAATGAGCAACTGACGCTCCAGTCCTCCTAAGGGTTATAGTCTTCTAACCATGCCAAGACATTGATCTGTGGTGAGACAAGCTCTCTAGGGTGAAGAGTTTCATTTACAGGTTGTCTTTAAACAGCAAGTACAACTGAGTTGATTGTGGTCTTACAGTAACATAAGCCCTGATCCTTTTATAGAGTTTCATTGAGTTTAAAGCCAAAAGGGACCATTAGATCATCTAGTCTTATCTCCTGTATATCACAGACCGTTACATTTTATCCACATAGCTCTAGCGAGCCAAGTTACTTCAGTCAGACTGAAGCATTTCAGTCCTTAGGAGACTAAACTGTGTGCCACAGGCAGAGACCCAGGCACACTCCACGCCCAAGGACCCCGCAACACATAACTGATTAGGTGAGACACACACAGATAATCCCCAAAGCAAGCCAAGCTCCATAGGAAGGTAAAACCTCCAAGGTCTCCACCAAACTGACCTGAGGGAAAATTCCTTCCCATCTCCAAATCTGACGCTCAGTAAGACCCTGTACACATGAGCAAGACACCAACCAAGCACCTAGAAAGAGAGGCTTCTCGGCACCACCTCAGAGCACTGTTACACCCTATCCAGTATCCCATCTCCAGGTGGGGAGAATCGGATGTTTCAAAGAAAGGCAAATGACCCAAAATACATCTAGCCAATTATGCATCTGGGAAAATTTCCTTCCTTCCACCCCAGCAGGCAACCAGTTGAAGCAGGAAGTTTAGTTAGTCATTGTTTTAACAGAAAGCTACAAGTTTTACAAGCACACCAAGGGCAATCCTATTCTCCCCAGGGCCCAGGAAGGAAGGACGTGGGGGGTGTGTGAAAAAGGGGATTCGGGGATTCACAGATGTAGCAGGCTGCTTCAGGCAGCTTCTCCCAGCCAGCCCCTTTACACTTCACTCATTCAACTCCACCCAGGCTGGCGAAGGCTTTCAAAAACAGACAGAACACAAAAACAAACCTTCATCACAAAAGTCCTTTCCTCCCACACATCTCTGCTGGGGTGCACTCTTCCAGACACTCTGTCTCTTAGAGGGAAGGTCACACCACCCTGATACTCCTACCACTAGGCTGGGAAATAAAAACAGGCACCACACCTTAGCTGCCAACTTTCTCTCACCTTATAGGGGCAGGTTATATACCGCCCTCTTTCCCAGACCTTATCCTGATTGGCTGGGAGAGAGGGGAGTCTTGCCCCCACCTTATACTACAAGGCTCCTGACCCCAGACCCTTAAAGGAACAGTAACCTATGTTTTCCCTGACACTAATGATCACCCTGGGACCACTCCCTCTCTCCAAGAAACTGCCTCTGCCATTTCCTATGATCTTGTCTGCTCCAGAATTCCTGGAACAGGGTAGCCTGGCCTGCCAGACTTCCCCCTTTGGCCTTAAAGGGACAATATACCTGTTACACAAGGCCATAAGGTTCACCACAACCATCCAGCCCATTTCCCCTCACCGCCCCCCTCATTCCAGGCCATGGAATTTCTCCCAGAAGCTGGATTGAAGCATAAATTTTAGAAATATCTTGCGCTGGAGGGACGCTGAGCATTAAAGCCCACAGGGGTTGTGGGTGCAACTGGTTTTTTGCTAATATGTCTTTCATGTCGTACTTGTTGAATCTTGAAATATTTGGAGGTACAGTAGCAGAATAAAAAGAACAGGAGTACTTGTGCACCTTAGAGACTAACAAATTTATTTGAGCATAAGCTTTCGTGGGCTACAGCCCACTTCTTCGGATGCATAGAATGGAACATACAGTAAGAAGATATTTATACATACAGAGAACATGAGAAGGTGGAAGTAGCCATACCAACTGTAAGAGNGCAGAATAGTAACCAAACCAAGGCACTCAAAATCAGAAGCTGCTATGTAAAGCTTGGGACTTAACTTTTCTGTGCCTCAGTTTCCCTCTCTGTAAAATGTCTGATTTTCATTTGCCTGAAGTCACATGAGTCAGTGGCAGAACCTGGAATAGAAACCAGAAGTCTTGAATCACTTTCCCCTTGTCTCTCTCTCCATAGACCCCCAAGGTCCTCCCAGAGCTGAGGGCAGAACCCATGCCCACCACTCTAACCATTAACCCACTCCCTCCCAAAGGTTCAGATACTTCTCTGGAATCAATTTGGTCTAAAATGGGGTTAGGGATCTGGGGAGTGTAACCCATTGGTGAGTGTGTGTCATAGGGCCCCCCTCTGGGCCTGATCCCAAGAGTCTGTTAGGGTACATCTACACAGCCCACAGCAGCAAGTCTCAGAGCATGGGTCGGCAGACAAGGGCTTACAGGGTTCACCCTATGGTGCTAAAAATAGCTGTGTAGACCTTCGGGCTCTGAAACCCACCCCTCTCCCCAGGCTTCAAAGCCTGAACTCCAGCCCAAGTCTGAACATCTAGACAGGTATTTTCAGTGCAATGGCACGAGCCCCAGGAGGCTGAATCTGCTAACCTGGGCTCTGAGACTTGCTAGCATGGGCTACTGTTTGCTGTGTAGACATGCCCAGGCTTGGTTCTTCACCTCAAGCAACTTGCTCTCTTAGCTCTGGAGGTTGCTGGTTCAATCCTACCATATATTGACTTGATTTACACAATAGGTCAATAATGTGCCACCACTGGTAGTTAGTACCGATGGTAAATGTTGGGATCTTGAAAGTCTTTTTCCTGAGTGTCTGGATGGAGATTCTTGCCCACATGCTCGGGGTTCAGCTGATTGCCATATTTGGGGTCGGGAAGGAATTTTCCTCCAGGGTAGATTGGCAGAGGCCCTGGAGGTTTTTCGCCTTCCTCCGCAGCATGAGGCAGGGGTCGCTTGCTAGCGGATTATCTGCTGCTTGAAGTCTTTAAATCAAGATTTGGGGACTTCAACAGCTGAGTCAATGGTGAGAGTTATTTCAGGAGTGGGTGGGTCAACTCTTGTGGCCTGCATCATGCAGGAGGTCAGACTAGATGATCATAATGGTCCCTTCTGATCTTAAGTTCTATGAATCTATGAATATTGTCCAAGATAGCCACCATCATCCAAGACTTACTGAGAGGAAGGCATCTTTCTGTCTATGACTGTGGGAGCAATAATATCAGCACAACAACTATTTGTTTCAGAAGATTAATGCAGGCCTTGTTATGTTACCACTATCTCTAGTCGTCGGCCTTTAAATTCTGGGGTGAGGTGTTGTCCCAGGGGAAAATGTTGGAAGCTGGAATGCCATGGCCCATTCTGCACTTGTCCTGATGATAGAAGTCTCCGGCCATGAGGGCCCTTAATCTTATTTTGCACAACAATTAAATAATTACACCAGAAGGGCTCATCCCGAGAAGAAGTACAGCTGGCACTGTATTCATGTTTATTTAAATTAATATTTTTGAGAAAAAAAAAATGTCATGGGAGAGTTCTCTGCCAGTCATTCCCTGGGAAGCATCCTTTGCAAGACCAAAATGGCCTCATTTATCTCTGCTGAAAGTGGAGCTGGATGCAAAATTGGATACTTTACAACAGGAGATCTAACAACGAGGGAATTTATACGCTTGCAACGATTAGGCTATTTTTCACTCCAGGTGACGCGAGAATACAGTTCTATTTCAGATAAGGCTGCAGAAGAGACAGGCAGGCTCGGGGAAGTGATCAGAATTTTCAACCACAGCTGGGACGTAGCTTTTAGAACACAGTGTGGCCCTTTGCTTTAGGAGTTGTCATTCAAATAGATCTATCAGGGCTAATTTTTTTTTTTAAAGAGCTCCGTTCAGCATCTAAAAATTTTCCACAAGCACTTAACAGCTAGCAGCTCCCGATGTACATTTTTAGAGGAGCTAAGGGTCAGATCTGCCAAGTGTCCCTCACTCACAGCCGGGGCCAGATTTTCAACAGGGCTCAGCTCCCATTTAGGCAGCCAAACAGCAGCCAGATTTTTAAAAGCAGCTCAGCACCCTGCGGCTCCCTCCCAGTTTGTTCCTGATGGCAGGATTTCCCAAAGAGCACAGCACCCAACATGCATGCGTGGTGCTGATCTCTTCTGAGAATTGTGGCCTTCGTTCATCAAACCCAGTGTCCCGCCCACTGGCAGTAGTCAAAACCTAGCTTCAGGGTGTGTCTGCACTGCAATCAGAGGTGTTTATTCCTCTGATGTATTTATAAAGAACAATCATATCTCCCCATATCCTTCATTTCGTTAGGCTAAACAAGCTAAGCTCCTTAAATCTCCTCTTGTAAGGTAGGGCCTCCATTCCTCTGATCATCCTAGTAGCCCTTCTCTGCACCTGTTCCAGTTTGAATTCATCTTCCTTAAACATGGGATACCAGAATTGCACACAGTATTCCAGATGAGGTTTCACCAGTGCTTTGTCTCTACTGGAAATACCTTGCCTGATGCATCCTAGGACTGCATTAGCCTTTTTCACAGCTGCATCACATTGATGGTTCATAATCATCCTATGTTCAACCAGTACACCCAGGTCTTTCTCCTCTTCTGTCACTTCCTACTGATACATCCCTAGTTTATAGTAAAAATTCTTGTTGTTAGTTCTTAAGTGCACGACATTGCACTATTAAATTTCATCCCATTTCCATTACTCCAGTTTTCAAGGTTGTTCAAATCTTCTCAAACGATATTCTGGTCCTCCTCCCTGTTGGCAATACCTCCCACCTTTGTGTTATCTGCAAATTTTATTAGCGCACTTCCACTTTTTGTGCCAGAGTCATTAATGAAAATATTGAGGAACTCCACTAGTAACCTCCCTCCAGCCTGACAGTTCACCTTTCAACATGACCCAGTGTCGTCTCCCCTTTAACCAGTTCCTTACCCACCTTTGGATTCTCATATTAATCCCCGCCTTCTCCAGTTTAACTGATAATTTCCCATGTGGAACTGTATCAAATGCGTTACTGAAATCCAGGTAGATTGGATCTACTGCATTTCTATTACATAGCAGCCCCTATGCTCCAAGAGGCATACAGATTGCCCCCTGTGCATACTCCTTACGCCACAAGGCATCTCCTGGAGGGGCAGGAAGGAGGCAATAAATAAACCTGAGGATAATTTGTGAGCAGAAAGAGAGGCTTCATTCACTGAATACAAAAATATTTTCAATGTAAACTCTCTCAAAGCTTAGAGATGCCCAGATCTAGCACGGTTTATTTGAGCTATCATAGCCACAGGGGGCTAATCATAAAGTTTCCTCAGAGTTTTAGGGATGTGCAGATCTGGGATTTTACGTTGACACATTATAGATAGCAGGGCTAGTCACAGCATCTGGATTGGGATCAGAATTTTCTCAGAGTTTCAGGGGTGGTCAGTGCTGGCGGGGGGGATGGGGACGGGGACAGGTCAACTGAGTCTCATCTCTAATAATTAATGGAGTTAGTAATCAACCTTGTTAATAGCCATCTGTCTCAAAGATCTCCAGCACCCGAATTCTGAATACTCTTATTATCTGAGCAGCTAAGAAGAGGAGCAAATGATTGTCATTTTACAATAACATTTTAAACAGTGGTAAAAGAATGCTCTCTCTCTCTCCTTTCCCCTGGTTGTTGAATGAAAAGGCTAAGATGCCGAATATTTAGTCTCGTACCTCCTGGCAAACCATCTTGATATAAATGTCAGCCCCTGAGTGGATCTGTTTTTTAAAAGTAGGTTATTAGGACCCAGAAGGATGCAGCTGGTGTCTAGCACAATGGAAAATAAGCTGTCTGACAGCTAGGGTAGCCACGGGGTTATTGATGAAAAATGAAATATCTTATCAGCTCCTTTGAATGCCCTATTATCAGCTGCTGCAGATGGACACAGTTGCTCTAGCCACCTGAACATTAGCAAGGAGGTTAAATAACCATCTCTCTTAGAAAAGAGCCGTTTTCAAACCTACATTTCACTTGGGAAGGAATGAGAGCTTTTATCAGTCCGCTATTTCTGCGGCAGGGAGATCTTCACCTGATTTTAATGCACGCAGCTCTGCAATCGTTTCTTTCACATTTGGAGCTGGCTGTTTCTGGAGAAATAATCACAGAAATTTGCTGCATTTAATATGCTTGCTGCAGTCTGGAGCATGTTGGGCATACAAATCACCTCCAGACTTCTCTCTCTCTCTCTCTCTCTCTCTCTCTCATACACACACACACACACACAGTCAATGGTACTTGGAAGGAAAGAAGAAACTGAATAGCACTTGGCAGGAAAGAAGAAACTGATCTATGTGTGTGGATGGATAGATAGATAGATGATACACACACATCTTAAGTCTAGACAGCACCTCATGCTATCCAGATGTCGTCACAGGTTCTCTGAGAACAGCCTGACTTTACTTGTGGGGAACTAACTCTTGTGACTTCAGATGGCATCAGGGCACAGGTTGTACTCAGATGAGCTCATTCATACTTAGCTGAGCTCTAATCCTTCAGACTCACACTTGAAGCTGGACCTGAGGGGTCTGATCCAAAGCCCACTGAAGTCAATGGGACTCTTCCGATTCACGCAATGGGCTCTGGGTCAGGCTAGCTCTCTTGAGAAGTTATCACAGGGTACTGCTCCTATCTCGCTGTGCAGCCTTGGACAGGTTACCTTGGTCCTGGCTGTGGGTACAAAAGAAAGGGGAGAGACTACCAGGGACTTCCCACATCCATGCAGGAGCCTACAAAATGGCCGTCCTTGTGCTCCTCTGGCTGCTCTCCTTTAATGCCGCTGCTGGTGCTAGCCTCCGTAGCGGGGCTGGACAGGGCCATGCTTCCTGCAATAGCCAGTGGAGCTGTGTAGAAGGAACAGATGGGTGTATGGATTAGTCTCCCCTGGGGCTCCTGGCAGCACTGGGCCTACCTGAAGCAGTGTGCTGCTCTGGGAGGGGCAGAGTGCCACCTCAGCACCCCCTTCCACTGGCTGACATAATGCCCCATAATCTCTCCCCCGCCACTCAGTGCTTTTCTCCTCACCTTTAATCCAGGCCTGGATTAAGGCCTAGGCACTCTTGGCCTGTGCCCAAGGGTGGATTGGCTCTTTAAGGAATTTGGGTCAGCCCCACCTGTGCCTTGTCACCTGGTTCTAGGTGAAGGGTTTGGGTTTAGGGTGGTGACCAGACATCATGGTCAGGGGCAAGGCTCCTGTAGGAGGGAGCCTGCTCCATCAGAGAGAGGAAGAGCAGGGGCCAGGAGAGACCTAGGGGAGATCTCTCTTCACAAGCCTGGAGTGGGCCTGGTAGAGCTCCCCTGATCAGAGGGCTCTGGGGAGCTGAGGGACAGCTGGGGCCTGAATGGGGTTGCCACCTTTGAAATGTAAAAATAATTGGCACCCCTCCCCCCCAAGGCAAGCCCACTGCAACTCCCACCCCGACCTTTGCAACCTCCCCTTCAGGAGCGCTGTCAGCTTTTTCACCGCCCTAGGCGGCGGAAGGTCCCGCCCCCAAAATGCCGCCGATGACCGGGGCGCCGGTGCCCCCCAAATGTTAGTGCCCTAGGCGACCGCCTAGGTGGCCTAATGGGTTGCGCCGGCCCTGCTCCCCTTCAACAACCAATTATGGTATCTAGAGATAACACATATTGATAACATTGCATGTCTTCTCACTCTCGCTTGACTCAAACCCTCTCTCACAAAGGCGTGTTGGTGGACAGATGTCTGCCGTATTTTCAACAGTTTTGACCTGTTCTTGCTTAAACTGCGGAAGTGGGAACACTGCAACACTGCCTTTAGCTGGACACAGAAACTTGTAACATTAGATATCCCGGTGCATTGTGATAATCATGCAAATCTTTAGACCCACAGTAAAAAAAACAAACAGTCAGATTAAATTATTTTTCTGGCAACTGGCAAATCCATAAACAAAAAAACGGCCAGGCTGGCCAAATGCCAGGTGGTAACCCTAGGCCTGAATCCCTTACACAAGTGGGGGAGACCTGCAGGGGTAGGTTCTAGAGGGGACCCAGGATGAGAAAAGGGGTCTGGGGAAGGGGCTGTCCACGCCGGATGAAAAGACCTGCCTGGCGCTACTCCATCAGGGGCAGGATCAGACCCCTCAAGAACAGAAACAGCCTCAAGAGGGAAATGCCAGGCTGCAAGACCTGAGTTTCGGAATGAACTTTCGAGCCTAGCAAAGAGCTGAAGAAACTAATCAGGGCCGTCTTTGTTCTGGTTTAAGCTGACACTTGAACTGTGCTGTTTTAATAACCCAGACCCCAAGAAGGGGTGTTGTTTTACTTGCACAAAAGTCTGGGGGCAGTTTTTGAGACACCCAAGAAAGGGCAAGGGAGGCATTAGTAGGGAGAGATGCTGCCATGGCCTGGACGCAGGGTTATGGTATAGAAGTGGGGCCACATGCAGGCTGTGCTCGGGGCCCCAGATTGCCTTAATTTGGTCCTGCGTGGACCAGCCTCCCTCCTCCAATATGCCAGGTGCTTTAAATCACTCACCAGCTGCCTTTCTTTTGGCTCCATTTACACCACTGATCTCCTCATGGACACGCCTCAGTGCCAATCCCGCGCTGGATCGAGAACAAGAGGATTCAAATGAAAGCACTTCCTAATGAAAAGGGGAAAGAATGTTCTTCCCTAATTGTCCCTCCCTCGCCCCTCTATTTCTCCTCCCACGCCTTCCCTGTTGGGTCAGGAAGCTGACTCATGTTTGCTGTCTAAGGGCCTGAGCTACACTCATTGGAACCAATGGGAGCCTTGCCATTGTTGCAGATTGTGCCCTTAGCCTGTAAGTTTCTGTGGTCAGGAACATAAGAACAAAAGACCGGCCATACTGGGTCAGACCAAAGGTCCATCAAGCCCAGTATCCTGTCCTCTGACAGTGGCCAATGGCAGGTGCCCCAGAGGGAATTAACAGACAGGTTATTGTCAAGTGATCCATGCCCTGTCACCCAATCCCAGCTTCTGGCAAACAGTGAGACAGTTGAGGCAGTGTGGCTCTGTGGACAGGGCACTGTTCTGTGCGTCAGGAGACCTGGGAGCTAATCCTGGCTCTGCCACTGACCTGCGGACAAACTGCTTTTCTTGTACCTCAGTTTCCCCATCTGTTAAAATGGGGATAATGATACTTACCCAAAATGCTTTGAGATTGTTGGGTGGAAGATGCCGTCTAGGAGTGAAGTAGTAACACTGTCATAATGACTGATGGTGACGATCTTCCTAGAAGAACTCAGTAGAACCGGATGGGATGAAATATATTCAGTACCTGGAAGTCTTCAACTCATCCTGTGTATGAGTCACAGCCAAAGAGTAGCAACATCATATCTGAGTATTGGATTTCATGGCCCCCACTGAGAGGATTGAAATTTCTTGTTGTCTTGGCAATCTTGATTTGGATGTCAAGGAGACAGGAGCAGCTGTAGCCACTGCCCCTCAGGTGTCTGATGTGATTTCTGTACTCACCTTTTACTGCTGCTCTCCTAAGGGATGCTGTCTATCTGAACTGGTGTCCTAGATCCTGCGTACAACATATACGATTTTAGATTCTCAGGTCCTTGTGGACGAGAATGTAAAATAGTCAGCAGTCCAATATGCAACTGCTTAGGCCAGCACAGGGCTTAGGAAGACTCTAGGTTGGGTTTACACTATGGTCTACACTCCGCGGTTAAGTCGACCTAAGTTACGGCACTCCAGCTACGTGAATAACGTAGCTAGAGTCGACGTACCTTAGGTTGACTTATTGCGGTGTCTACACCGTGCTGGGTTGAGGGGAGAAACTCTCCCGTCTACTTACCTTATGCTTCTCGTTCCGGTGGAGTACCGGAGTCGATGGGAGATCCACGGTAAGTGGAGACAAGCCCTACTCTGGGAGCCAAAGAACCAGATAGAATCACAGGATCTCTCTGTGTCCAGCAGCCTCCCTAAAGAATTCTCTTGATGTCCATTACAGCTGAGAACTGTACCTCCTCTACCATGAGGGATGCTATAGGAACTCTGTGCACCAGGTACACAGCATGGTCCGGAAGCACAGGAGCACCAAGTGTCCATCCGTGCCGATAATTAGTGCTGTGGCCCTATCCTTTCACACCGGCTGTGCAGAGCAGACCTGGTTGTAGGCTGGAAATTCTGATATTTTGAAATGTGGTTTCATGCCACATTGGGAGGACATTCAAAACACTCAGTGTTGTGGTGGTGAAGTACTTTTTGAGTTTGAAACGTTAAAACATTTGGACATTCCGGAATCAAAATGTTTCATTCCAGTTTGTCAAATGGAAACCGTTCAGCTTGGCTCCACATTAATCTGTGTCCTGCTGAGCTGTGGCACCTAAGCCCAATGCTCATTAGAGTCACTTTGCTGCTCTGTGCATGGGGCGCACGTTCATGTAGCAATTCCTAAGCATAGTAAATTAGACTGGTTAGGCTATGAGCTCATCCCCATACAGCAGGCATGAGCTGCAGAGACAACAGCCTGTGACACACCAAGGAAAGACTGTCAGCAAGCGGCTGTGTCTTTTCTTCACTTGCTCAATGGATAGTTGGATTTATTTACACCTGGAAAGAACCCCTCTTACCGTTATGCAGATTTAATTTCAGTTCCAAGCTGGGACATTTCCACATGTAGTGTGTATCTGGGTGGCGAATAGGAAATAATCTATGCAGCCTTTCACTTCTAGATTGCCATTGCAAATCCAGCCCAGGACACTAATAATAATCAGAGCTCAGCTTTTACATAGCAATATCCATCCATAGATCCAAAAGTTCATTATAAAGGGAGGCTGTAGTTATCTGCCTTTTCAAGATGGGGGAAACTGAGGTGGAGAGCAGTGATGTGACTGGCCCAAGATCACACAGTAGAGGTGAGTATAGAACCCAGTTCTCCAGAGAGCCACGCATGTGGCCCAGCCCACTGGACCACACTTCCTTCCAGTGGGGTGCAGAAGTCATTGCCATTTGATGGCCTTTTGCATTTATATTTTAAATTCTATGTAATTATTAAAATACTAATAGATTAACCCTAATGCCCCTCTGCCCCCCTGCAGTAGTTAAGAACCATGATTCCCATTTGACAATGGAGGAAGCTGAGGCACAGAGGGGCCAAGTGACTTACCCTAGCTGACGCAGTGAGTCTGTTGCAGAGTCAAGAATCGGGCCTAAGTGCCCTCAGCCCCAAGCCTGTGCAGGAAGCACAAGATCCTTAGTGAGCTGGTGGTCTCACTCCAGGTCCCAATGCACAGACCAACTGGCACTAATTGGGTCTCCTGTTGGCCTTTTCAGCAGAGAGCTCAAGGATGGAAAGGACCACGCAGACTGATCTCCCCTGGGTGTCTCTCCAGGTTAGGACTCAGGAACCCTGGTGGGATGCTCTGGAAGGGAAGTTTATCCTGTCAATGCTCCACAGATGAACAGACAACTTTGGGGCAGATTTTGGCTCCTCTATGATGCTCCCAGTGTGAAAGAGCTAGATCAGCCCCCCATGAGAATTCCTCCAGTGCAGGGATGGATATGTGGCCCTACACTGCCCCATCCTGTAGTCCCCAGTGTAAAGGGTTACTGGAGATGTGGCCTGGAAGGGTCAGGACAGGAGTGGGTGTGTTGGAAGTGGGAGGGTGCCTGGCCAGACAGCTCTGTGCTCCCCCTATTCTGGACTGTGGAGCAGCCCATAGGCGTTGGAGGTTCAAGCATCCCACACTGCCCCTGAAGAGCAGAATATCTGGGAGGATAAACCAGTTTTGCCATCCTTCTCTGCTTGGACTGTGTCTTTTGTGGCATACTGCCCAAGAGGGGCAGTGAAGAATGTTGATGGCGGTTGGTCAGGGATGTTTCCACAGCACTCGAGACAGCCTCAAAAAGATTTAAGAGAGCCAAAGAAATGAAAACAAACAGGAATCAACCATCTTGGGATATTAAAATTCTTCTGTCTTGCCACCATCCGTCCCTCTCAGCAGGTCAGTATTTTTATGGATGACAAAGTGCTTGGTTGGCTGGTTCTCACGCACATGCTCAGGGTCTAACTGATCGCCATATGCGGGGTTAGGATGGAAGGGTTACTTGCCAGGATTATCAGGGTATAATCTCACTTAATCAATTCCCTGCCATTGCAGGGGCCTCAGGCATTGGTCCCACCTATATTCTGTTTATGGCACATAATAGTGGGCTGTGCCACTTTGGTCTAGTTTCAGTAGATGGGTTTAGTGTGAGTGTGCTGGGAGGTGGCAGTGGCCTGTGACATTCAGGAGGTCAAACCAGATGATCTGGTGTGTCCCTACTGGGCTTCAGCTCTGAGACTATGACTCAAATATGGGTGACTCATTTCAGCAGTTGCTCATCCCTTTTGGAGCCTGCGTGGTGAGATGATGCGCCACAGTTTCTTCCACAGCTGGTTTGCCGAGATAAAGGCTTTTTTTTTTTTGCTGAGTAAAATTGCATCCCTAATTCAAACCTGCATCACAAAAGGGTGAATGTGGAGCTGTTTTAGCCTCATTCAGGAATCTCTATTGACAGGGCTCGGGTGCTAAACATTTACAGGGGAAATGCTCCTCCTAGTCACTCCTTATATTAAATGATGGCCCCATCTTCGCTCTGGGCAGCCTCCTCCGGTGTCTGAGAATAAAGGGCTCTTTAATCCATCAGGCAAAGCCATAACAAAATTCAATGACTGGAAGTTGAAAGCAAAGAAATTCAATCTGGAAACAAGGAGCAAAGTTTGAACAGCGAGGGTAACTAACCCTGGGGATAACCAGGGAGGTGATGGATTCATTACTTGGAGTCTTTTCACATCAAGAGTGGATGTCTCTTTCTAAAATATCTGCTCTTGCTCAACTGCAAGTTATTGGGCAGGATGGAGGAATCAGTGGGTGGAATTCTCTGGCCTGTGCAATGCCAGAGGTCAGACTAGATAATCATAATGGTCCCTCATAGCCTTAAAACCTATCAATCTATTAATTGTACTAATTTTGAACCATCTGGCCAGAATGTGGAATGTTCGGCCTTCTCCACAAACCATTTTCTTAATCCACCCTCAAGCATGTGAGGATTTAATCCACTTGTTCTGTGCCTACAAACTGGTGGATTTCTTCTAGGAAGTAGTAGGCCCTTTTGAGCAAGGACTGTCTTCACTACGGACCGAATTTTCTAAAGCTCTCAGCATCCATACTTGGAGCCAGATTTTCCACAGAGGGCAGCTCTTCGTTAGGCACCTAAAAAAGTCATCGGATTTCCAAAAGAGCTCAGCATACTGGGCGCTGAGTTCTTCTGAAAATCCGGCCTTTATTTAGGGGGTGTCTACATGAGAGCGGAGCACTGAACAATCTGCCATTGAGATCTGAAACTGTGCCTCCAAGTGTTTCAAAGGGGACTCGGCCCAGCATCTGAGCTGCACTTCCAAATTATTTTGAATGCACGAATTGGGTTTGTACAAGCACAGTTTAGAGGCCAGGCTGAGGTCCCCTTTATGGAAAAGGGCCCCTCTGTCATTTAGCCAGAGTCACACAACAAGTCAGGAACAGATGGAGGGTAGAATAATCACTGTTCCAGAGTTGCTGGGGGGTTCTTGACCCCTGCTCCACCACAAGCCCCACCCCCATTCCACCCCTTTCCCCAAGCCCCCACCCTGTCCCTTCCCTCCCCATTGCATCCTCACTCCTCCCCCTCCCCCCAGTGCCTTCTGCATGCTGCTGAACAGCTGATCCGCGGCATGTGGAAGGCGCTGGGAGGGAGGGGGAGGAGCTGATTGGTGGGGCCCACCAGTGGGAGGGAGGGGGAGGAGCTTAGCGGGGGTGCTGCTGGTGGATGTTGAACACCTACTATTTTTTTCCCCCATGGGTGCTCCAGCCCCAGAGCACTCACGGAGTCGGTGCCTATGCACTGTTCCAACCACTGGACGATGCTCCTCTCCCTCTTAATCCTTTGAGACCTAAATCTGTTCAGGTCGCTTCTTTCACCAGGCAATGCTTACAAATATGCCTTTGCGACACTTATCTGCTCTCTATTTTCTATGCTGGAAGAAATCTCACCATCTATTTACTCTGGAGATTAGCTGAGCTGTACAGTGGCAACACAGTCATTTCAGAGATATTGCTTCATAGCCTATGGGACTGAATGCAAAACCACAGGAATGTGGGAACTGCCATACCAGGTCAGCCCAGTGGTCCAGTATCCTGTCAGAGGCTAGTACCAGCTGTTTCAGAGGCAGGTGCAAGAAATCCCATTGTAGGCAGTTATGGAATAATCTGGTGCCAGTGGAAGTTTCCTCCTCGCTCCAATTAATTAGAGGTTCCCTCACAAAGCCAGAAGGTTTATAGCCCTTCCAAAAAACGTGCATTAGGATACTGGATGTTCTCATTATCCATAAAAGTGTTTTGAATCCTACTAAACTCTTGTCTCCATGGTATAAGGCCTGGTGATATTTCATACTAATCCTCACATTAATGTTGCGGTCATTAGCTTTCACAGTCATTCTCGCAAAGTCTTGAAACGAAGCCCCTGGTAACGGCTCAGACGCTCTGTGTCATCTTTGGAGCTCTGAATTGTGTCACCCAGCCGGTTTGGGGCCCTGATGAGTGCTGATCGTTTCTACTCTGGGAGCTGGGAAATGAGGCCAGCTCATTTACTCAGCAAGGGAATATACACTGATTTGTATGATGAAGATGGAGTTGTGATTCTTTAAATAAATAATTCATAATCATTTGCATGTAGAGGGCCAGATTTACACTGGAGTAACTCCATTGATTAACAGCAGTGGAACGGAGACTGGAAGCTGGCCCTTCTAGTGAGCCAGTTTTTGAAAGGGTTCGGGGACAGATTTCCAAGCACTCAGCACCCACAACGGGGGTGGGGGGGGGGTTGGGGTGTGTGTCAGATTTTCAACAGAGCTCAGCTCCCACTTAGACACCTGTGTAAAGATCACATTTTCAAAATAGGCTGCAAAGAATCCTGTGGCACCTTATAGACTAACAGAGGTTTTGCAGCATGAGCTTTCGTGGGTGAATACCCACTTCTTCGGATGCAAGTAGTGGAAATCTCCAGGGGCAGGTATATATATGCAAGCAAGAAGCAAGCTAGAGATAACGAGTTTAGTTCAATCAGGGAGGGTGAGGCCCTGTTCTAGCAGTAGAGGTGTGAAAACCAAGGGAGGAGAAACTGGTTCTGTAGTTGGCAAGCCATTCATAGTCTTTGTTTAATCCTGAGCTGATGGTGTCAAATTTGCAGATGAACTGAAGCTCAGCAGTTTCTCTTTGGAGTCTGGTCCTGAAGTTTTTTTGCTGCAGGACGGTGACC